>LQNK01001602.1:36519-126008 GCA_001586405.1 Phoebis sennae | reverse complement strand
TGAGCTCCGCGGTTTCACCCGCGTATGTATCCCGTTCCCGTAGGATTTTCGGGATAACTATCCTATGTCATTCCTAAGGTTTCAAAGAATCTCTGTACAAAATTTCATCCAAATCGGTGCTGTAGTTTCCGAGCCTATTC
Organism: Phoebis sennae; assembly: GCA_001586405.1. Classification (NCBI taxonomy): domain Eukaryota; kingdom Metazoa; phylum Arthropoda; class Insecta; order Lepidoptera; family Pieridae; genus Phoebis; species Phoebis sennae. Next base: position 125,868 of record LQNK01001602.1, on the reverse strand, counting down.
AATACAAACAAACAAACAAATCTTTTCTCTTTATAATATTAGTATAGATCAATATTTTTTTGTAAATAATCCACCTTTAAATCGTAACATTCTATCTTTAATATACCTAATGGAAAACTAATAACTAATAAGTTTTCTTCAATCATTTCATTTCGAGGCTACGTATATTGAATTCAATGACAACATGATTAATTGAATACCGCCGGAACCCAGATCAAAGTTCAGACAAGATACACAATCATAAAACAAAATAACAAGAGTAAATAAACATAAAAACATTTCATTTCTTCACCTCATTTCTCCCGAAGGCTGATTTGATGTTTCCCAGTTTTTATTTGACAGGTGTCCCAACAACAATGGAATTACGAAACATTGAAATAATTACGCCTCGATTTAATTTCAATACAAATATATTCAATTTTGGTACGGTCTGCTGCTAATCGTCATTTTAGGTCAAGTTTGACGTTGTCATATTCATGTGATTTTAAAAAGTTAATTCTGAGGCTTTATGGTATCGTACAATAAGTGTCCAGTGTAGTGAAAGAAATATTAAAAATAAATAAAGAGATGATGCAAGCATTTATGTTATTATCTACTCGACAGCCATTTCATCATGTAATCACGTCATTACCAAGTATTTACGATAGCGTTTCACACAACATCAAACGACCAAGACAGCTGTGAGAATAAAAAATAACTAAAAGACATAAAAGCAATCACGTCTAGTAGACGCGTCAAAGAGAAAAAAGCCATCGCATGTGATATAGGAAATGAAGAGGCGAGGAGAGAGGGGATTTCGACGGACGTTGACCTAAATATGCGGTTGACATTGATCGACGATACTCGATACGTTTATATAAAACATTCATATAGTCAACGCATGGATTCGGGACTAGGCAGTTCATTGCTACCGGTTTTTTATGCGGCACCGGCGCGTCTCGACGTCGGAGTGACTCATTAATATGTTCTCACTACTTGCATGTAATTACTAATGTGAACGCCCGTGTAGGTACATGGGCCTCTATCGTTTTCGATACAGATTCGATCGGCGTTTGAGGAGCGGGCGATCGGTTGATCGATGCGTCAGAGGCGCGTCACATGACCTACAATATCTGGCATTCACCACCGTTACGTAAGTATCGTGGCGGACAATATCGCCGACTGCATAGCATGGCAGGAAGTGTCGCATATCGACGGGGCCAACCGATAACCCAAATTTCTGCCTCCGACCTACATAGCTATTACGTGTTATATTTTACAGATGACAGCCGGTGTAGCGGCGTGCGTATCGTTAGGTGTAATAGCGCGGATAAAGGTTGCGCGTATGCTTGGGGATGTTGGATGGCGGGCCGGGTCGGCGGTATCTAAGGTCAGTGTTGTGGGGCGTCATCAATCAGGAGTGCTGTGGTAGCGGTGGCAGCGGCTCGCAGGCCAGTGACCGCGGCACGTGGTCGAGATGAGCGCGTCGGGCCGGGGAGACGGCGCGCGGCGGCTGTCATTGATTTTCCCCGCCCCGCGCCCCGCCGCCGCGGCCCCTCCCCGCCGCGTCTCACCCACTTCCAGCGCCCGATAACGAGGTTAACGGGCGACGTGAGCGTCTCCTAAACTTTAATTATACCCGTACACCCGTCGTGCATGTTTAACCGGGCCTCTATTCAACGTTTTGTTTGCAGCGCACCTGATAACATGATCCACCGTTCGGTTAACTATCTAATGAACGGCGTCGGGGATGGTAGCTCGAAGAGCGCAACTCGTAGGCTCGTCGCGGACCGACTCCTATTCAAATCCGCTAACTACGTCTCGACGTAAGCGTGCGACTAGGTAAACTTCGTGAATTTATTATAAACACTTGCTATTGAGCTCCCATGCTCTTTACCTTGTAACTTGCAGCGAAGGAAATAAATTTATTAATATGCAATGGAGCTGTGTGCAACCGCAAGATACGAGCTAAATTTATTTATCTCGGTAGTAAAATGATCAATATTCATTTAGAGACCGTGTGGTCTGTCATGTGTTATATTTATGGGAGGGCTGATGTGGAGAAAGTCTTTTATCGCGGCTACATAGCGCTACGATTACTATAAATTTAAATGACGGGCTTGTGAAATCAAAGCTAAACAATCGCCGACATTTAGTAGCACTCGAATAAATCATCGTGCACAACTTAATTGAACCGATAAAATATTGCTTATAAACGTTACGCGCATTCATCATCGCGTTTGATTCATCGTGAGAACGGGCACTAGATTATTTCGATGTGGTTCGTAACGATTTTTCAAAACGTTTCCTAGTAACGGTTGCATCATGCGTGGCTGGCTTTTATGAAAACGCGTGATTTGTACCGCGTTATGAAACGTGACGGCTCATTGGCAATCGATGGCTGAGCGTGGATCACACACGCCAAGACGTCGTTGCATCACCGCTGAAAGACTGCGGCCTCCGGTTTCCTCTAAAGCTCGCTGCATGCAACTCTATATTGGAAAGATATCGGAGCGCCGTAGTGTAATATTTTAATGCAGAATAACTGTATTGTATACAAAATAGCAATACACATCATAAACTGTGATTATTGTTTTGTTTTAAACATTAGGGGTTCATTTTAAATAAGTTAAACAGACATTTTGGTCATAGTTTACCCGAATATCCGTAGTATTTTTTTAATCGTTAGGCAATTTTAAGGTCATATTACATTGTAAGAACTAAAAATTGATAAGACTTCTGAAATTTTAATCAATATCAAAAAGTTGATTATCAAGGTTTCGGGAGTTCAACCCTTCCTCGAGCCATTGTGTCATTCAGGAGAGCTTACCTCCCAGATAAGGTAAAACCTAACAAAATTGAATGAGTGCGTAATTTGAGAACATCTCAATTGATTCGGGTACGACCTACGCAATTTGGTTGTGATACATTTGTTCGAGTATAATGCTCGCATGTGAATAACGGTCTGGTAAACAGGTATTTCTATAATAAGGACTTAAAGGTCGCTGTGGCAGGATCGTGTTGACTTGTTCCGAACATACCTTTATTATCGATAGGTTCGCGTTCGTCTTGTTTTATTCATCTATATCTATTTTCTAAAACTACTCAAACAGCATTTTTTCGTGTATTTTTAACATTAAAATAGTTATTTGAACATTTGATTTTAATATTTGAAAACAACGAACTTTGTATAAAATTGTGTGAAATACATGATAACTTCTGATAAAATATTGTTATTATTCAGATGTTTATTGAAAAGTTGTTTATTCACGCGAGCGCAGGTGGAACCGCGGGGTGCAATTATTCGATACTCTGTTTCATCTAGAAGTTGCTTTTTACACTCATTCGTAGCACTTCGCGTTTTGCTTTAGCATTAATATTTTTAATCAACAAACACACCTGCATACTCGCCCCCGCCTTAATCGTATAAGCGCTTTAACCGCTCAACGATCGTGTCATCGTTTACAAAATTTACGTTCAAAATCCATGTAACCTGACCTCACCTAATCGACGTATGGCATATCATCCAATATATCAATAGAGGCCGATTCACCTACAGCCACTAAACATCAATAACATTGTTTCGATTAAGGGTCGTGTTAATTGTATGATTTAAGGCCTCTTGGCCAAACAACGCCCCAGTTGCGAACTTGGCCGGTGCGACTAGTGAATTTGCAAAGTTTTCGTGATTAAGACATATTGCGTTGGTCGCCTTTTCAACTTTTGTTGCATTGGATTACTTCCGTAATAAATATGTATTATTATTACGATCTAATTGCAATAATAAAAATATTATATATATTTTTTTGATACCTGCATTTCAGATTAGAATGCCTATGTATTTTGGTATTTAGAAAATCTAACGTCATCTGCAATTTAGTTTATGAAGATTTTGACTTTTCCCTCTACCGTTTAAAATAACTAACTAAACATTCAATACGCTCCTTACAAAGTTACAAGAAAATCCATTGAGATAAACGCAATAGGAACATAGATTAGTATTTCATTCATTTATCCTAGTAGATATAGTCTATATTTAGTTCGAGTCATAACAACAGTCCAATACTTTATTAAATAAAACAATAGTAAGTTAGTCTTGAATATTTTCCATTTATACCAGAAGAATACTATAGGTGGGCGTTAAATATCTTAGACCGGGGCAGTTACACAATTAGATGTTACTCAGAATTCAAGATAAACAACCCCGACAAACTTATTTATATAAATAGAAGCTAATAAACTGAAAATTCTTACTTGATTTTTGAGATTCTTTATTTAAATATTTTATTTTCGTATACAGAGTGAATTTTTAAAATGGACTTTCAGGGCTAAATCCTAAACTCAAGGGAAGTAATGACTCCAAACAAAACTCTAAGGAATATCAAAAAACGATGAAAGGAGGCCGATTTTGACGAGAATAAAAACTGCATCATTCGATTAAAAAAATAGTTTTACTAATAATAAAAGTCTAAAAAAATAAACGTCCTCATAAGTTTATAAATAAACACATATTATGGTATGTTAAATATAATTATTAGACCGAATAAATGGTTAATGTATTTAAGTGTAGCCTTAATGTTCTGTACATAAGGGACATTAATATCCTCTTGTCTTTTATTATTTGATTCATCTGTTTTTGCGACAATGTCCAGTTGATCTATTATACATGTAATAAACATACACCAGATACTCTCCTATTCCTATGAAAGGTCATCAACCTTACTTTCTTTTGTAATAAATCGAACAATTATGTTTTATGGTTTGACCAAGAATCATATGATACTAAAAATGTTACGGCGATTTGATAAAAAGTAACCAAAGTAAGTTCTTTATAAAGAACCATTCCTTTAACTATGTTCTTATACCAATGTAGACTAGTTAAGTGTCCATAAATTATAGAAGAAACTAAAAACTTTTAAAAACCATATCGGAATCATTTAAATTGCACGCAGAATAGGATTAAATCCAACGCATCGCACCGAGAGCTACAATAAACATAAAAACGGATTGTACACCGAGTGAGCGTTGCATTTTCTAAACAGAATCGTTTTCGAAACATTGATGGCTGCCGTCGTCTGCAAGTTATCATACAAGCGGCGCACAAGTCTCTTGTGTACTGTATTTCATACGGCATAACGTCATCGTGACATCATCAAACACGATGACGCAACGCTCGAATCATCGCGAGATCAATCAGTGGGCGCGAACACTTACTATCGAGCGACGCGTATGTGATTAAAAACGCATACACTGTACTCGCGTCGCGTATTTGTTTTAGTTAAATGAGTCTATGACGACGCGACGACAAAAAGCGAGCCGATCGCAGCAGGAATCCCCGAAAAGCAAATACTATGGGCACGCTAATTAATTTTTCATAGCGTCGGCTCGTCGGATTTCGGCGCGTGGTGCGTCGAAAGCGCGGCCCGTCTCGGAGGATCGTCGCACGTAGCGTCAATTAAAGTTGCGGAACGGCGCAAGTTTACATCATTAACACCATAAAAAGACAGTTATTGCGAGAAAATTTGCGCAATCAATTAGGAGTTTTAAGAGGGGTCGGGGGTGGATGCGTGCAGAGTGCAGCGGCGTCGGCGTGGGGAGGGGGCCGGCGCGCGCATCTGTGTGCATTCGGCATATTTACCCCGATAGTGGGCGGGCGGGTTCACTGACCCGACCCAATGCAAGGCCCGCGTACGTAGGCTGCGACGCACACGCCGCGCGACGGGCCCGTTTCATTAGTGCCACCGCGCCGCACACCCATGCAAAAAGCTAACACTGTGCGTCAAGTGGGTACGCACGCTTTTTTAATCATCCGCCGTGTACCTAAGGCGCGGATTAGCCGACTGATTTCCATCTTTGATTCGTAATGCTGCAATACCCATCGGCGATCCAAACTTACGATAGCCCCATATCAATCTATGTTTATTTAAAGCTCTGTCTAGGTAGGTGATTTAAAATTTATGAGAGACTAAAATAGCGGGTCGAGAGTTGCAGCACGGTAGTACAACCTCGCCTGCATATTTTTGTAGTAACGTATCGTTATCAGATGGCTATCGCAGCTGATGATATATCAGTGCGGTATGTACAATAATTACATATCAAGACGTATACGGTAAATGCACACGGGAGTCATAATTATTCCGCGGCATTCATAAATCCGGTGATTAAGGTAGACAGACACATTCACGTAAGTATAAAACTAGGTATATGTACTTATGCAAAACCACCCTTGCATCGGGCGAATGGACGGATGCAACGCCATAGCTACCCCAAGCTTTCCCCTCGTTGAGGCAGGTCAGTGTAGACGCTTTTCGAGGGCACTTTCATAATAATTGTAAATACACAAACACAATCTGATAATAGTATATATGGAAGACGTGTTTATTTACGAGGTTTACGTTCACGAGTTATTTCATAAAATGTTGATGAACGTCACTCGTTACGAACGAGTTTCAATGGAATTCAGTTAGTAAGAAATTCGTTATTATCACATTGAGTTTCGAAATGATGTTCACATCAATATTTATTTTTATATTCTTCATTATTGGAGAAGGTATTTATAAATCGAATTCAATTTGCGTGATAAAAAATATTTTTATTACAAAGGATTATTGTTCTAATTCATTTAATAAGTGAAATTTATTGTGGTCATACATTATCGGAAACCAAAATCTATCATGATAATAACAGTTACTGCAGTTTTTTGCGACATCTGTGCTGTTGCATTAGTTAAGCGGAACATAAGGTGAAACTGTATTCATTCAGTAAAAGTTAAAACCATTGTACAGCTATTTTTTATATAGGTGGATACTACTAAATAGTAGTTATAAGGACATACAAATCAGTCGAGACAACCGAGTACCACCATCAAAACCCACCAGAATCGAGTCACAATCAACTCCTCATCGCCAGACAATATTCTCAAGGCGTCCCAATGAAAGTGCCATATTGTGGTGCAATAAATCATTCGGGAGTGCAATTTAAACGACTTGAGTCCAATAATAACGGCTTTCGGGAAGCGAGATCACTGAAAGCGACAAACAGCATGACTAATGTCTGAATGCGCAGACGATAAATTCAAATCAAAAGTGAGCTTGGCCTCCGTGTTGGGGTTTCCAATGTTTTTGTTCCTTCTCTTTGTGGCTTATTGGGTGAAATTATTTGGCTGACAGCTTATGGACTGTCTAAGAGTGATTGGTTGGGAATCAACAGGCAAGTCCCAGGCGGTTTAAAGTCTCAACAAACCTGTCAAATACGTCTTTAATACGAATAAAATTCCGTAGTGCTTTTAGTATACTACGCATTTCCATTTTTTAGTACCACATACCTAATGGACTGTTGTCTAAGATTGACTGAATGTCCTAAGATTAAGAAACTACCTATGTAGAAGTAAATAAACGATTTGACTGAAACAAAGAAAATCAAAAACAAATAGGGTAATATTTTTATTCATACTCAAAAAAAAAATACGCAATATGACAACCATTCAAGATGTATCCACTACATGCCTACCACATCAATAATGTCAAATGAATCGAAAACAATACTATAAAAAAATATATCAAAATAGGAAATGCGTGCAGAACGAAACGGCTGGCGAACCTAGTTGAAGCATAAGCGTACCTCGATTGAAACTCTAACAATGCACGGCGGTGTTTTGAGAAGTACAACAATGTAGCAGCCAGACATTGGACACATTCAATCGAACAAAACTTATGGGATTAGTTGCAACTTACAAATTGACTCGATACTTAGTTATGTTAGCGGGTTTTAGCCGGGTGCTATTCAAGTTCCGCTTTTATTACTTAAATATAGAAATAGTGAAACGATTTTATTCTATTAAATTGAGGGTTTTAAGCGATTTGAGCTAAGCTATATACCTATTAGTTACGTTCGAGTACACCTAATCTCCTAAACGAATAAGCTTAATTTTTTATTAAAGATCATCTGTGTATATGTGTAGTGACTAGGCAATTTTTGTTCAAAAAAGCTCGCAAATAATACCGGTATCCTCAATTCTAGGAACTGAATAAAATGAAGCGGAGATTGGTAGACGCAGATGTAGCAAACTAAGCCAAATATAGTATTATTTATACTACCATAAAATTCTGAATGAATGAAGTCACCAACAAGTATGAGATCACAAACACCTACATAGGTTTCTTCGGGAAACACTACTGACTTTTTGACTATTAATCTTTAGTGTATTTTAAAATAATTCTATATACCATATGGTTATACTTAATAAAGTTTAAATGAATAGATTAGAAATAGTACTTATACTGCCCTACCACAATATATTAAGCTACAACACATGGTATTAGCGGTCTCATAATTTTACAAATATTTCAGTTTTTATTGAAATTTCTATTTCTTCGTCTCAAATTTCATAATTTAAAAGCAAAAACATCATGAATGAAGACTTTTAACGGCATCCATACAAACAATATAACACACGAACCACAAGCCTAAGAATGTTATTAACCAGAGGCTCGCCCCGAGCTGGACCTCGCGTTGCTATGTAATAATCAAGACCTTTCATTTCATACCACACTCGACTATATATATTTAAAATTTGCCTGATTGACTCCCTCATATTACGTTACCCCCCTTTTTTGTGCTCAAGTTTTTGTTTATCTATACTATATACATAAAAAAAACATTATCAATATCGGGTATATTGGATCGGATATAAGCATACTCCAGATATGCTCGGACAAATATTCACCCATTTGACCCTCTATATTCATCACCCCCCACACCGACTACACTAATCTTCGAACTGGACATTTTCTTTAGTCTAAACTATTCACCTATAAATTTTTGCCAAGATCGGATTAACGATACTCAAGTTATCGTCAAAGTTTTTCATACTTACATACAAACATATAATCGGTCAGCCATCTCGACTTTGAGACAATAACATAATAGTTCAATATTCATCGTAGCTGCGACCGTAGCACAAGGATACATGATCATGAAACGCACATTTTTGTCTATAAACACGATAGGGCGAACAAAATTTATATTAAACATATATTACATACCACATTACCCACACAATACATAACATCTCAATCTCATTAGAGAAGTAAAAGTCTAACATTGCTGTCCAATCACTAAACTTATAATACAAGAATGTAATAATGTTAATGTAACAATTACTTGTAAATTTAGCATGCAGCAGTCTTTGCAGGCAGAAGAGCAGGCAATATTCCGTAAATTTTAGTTTTTCTATTTGTTTCTTATGTAATTTCCGTAATAATAACTGCAGCTGCTTTCCATAACAACGGCTATGAAGAGCGAAATATATTGGTACTCAACTATGCTCTACCCTCTACAAGTAAAATCAAGACAACATAGGAATTTTAATTAGTTACATTAGGGCCGAGTCATAGGCGCGAGCGACTGCCAACCCATCATCGTTATATGTCTGACGCGACGCTACGTAGATGCGAAACAAGCGGCCAAGTCGAAAAGTTCTTTGAGTTTCACCACGATCGGAGACTTGAAACTAATAATTAAATCAGTCGGCATGCACGCCTCATCGAGTCAGCCGTTCGTCGCACGTAACAGCGGCCCATTAAAAATCATACGCGTTCAAAAACCTCGCCCTGACTGTGTGCCGCCACTTCAAAGTTTGACCTCGCAATTACTAAAATTGGTTTGATTTACCATTTTAATTGTAACAAAAAGCTTATTTTTTCCACCGGCGTGGACGAGGGCATCGCTTTGGGGCCGTTGCAATCTCGACCGAGTGACTTTCGGTCGCAGGGTTCATTAGGGATCGGCAGGGTGACGCGTCGCAGGGGCCGTCAGTTGGAATTTTGAGCTGTGGCGTCATGTCGTTAAGGCGTAGTTTCTGTCGGAGGTGTCCGTAGGCGCGAGAGGAGAGCACTCGAGGTCGGATGCTGAGAGCGGGCGCGTGGGGTGACGCGGGAGGATGGGACAAAATCGATATCGTCGGGCGGCGCGCGACGTCTTGCGTCCGCCCCGCGCCCCTCTAATGAATGAGAGCGAGCATAGTCATCTCTGCGGACGGCGGCTCCGGCGATACGGCACGCCGCCGTCGAGACTCCGCTGCGTTTCTGATCCGATGTATTGCTTTGCGACGCGATAACGAACCGAACTCTCATCAATCCGCACAACCCTACTACAGTTTTCAATATAGCCCCAGCCATTACTACATGTCTGTAGTAACATTTCATTTTCTTTCGAGAGCGCCGTAGAGGTTTTGCGTTTCTATGCGGGGTCACGGCTACACGAAAGAAGTAAATATACCTTGACATTAAAATTGAATGAAATATCGCCTTGGCGTTTGTCTAATGAGAGCAATAATGAAATATGATAAATGTCTTACTTTACGCAAAATCTTAACTTTTAATCTTAATTATGTACCAAATAGGGTTGTAGTTTGCAAAACTCAATGGCTGTGACCTGCGGCTATCGTTCTCTTCAGGCGATATGAAACAAGTATAACATGGTCCTATTGTTAAAGGGATTAATGCGTGAAGTCAGTTCAAGTTATTATTTATTCAAATATAATTTGGCTTAGTCATTTCATTATTGTAATTTTTTTAATTTTATCTCCCGGTCAATGATGACTTCTGTAAATAAGACACGGTGGTTAAGAATTCCCAAAAACAATTTCTAAATTTAGATTGAAGTACTCATACCTTGTTTCAATACCTTGGTAAACTTTAATACCTATAAGTTAAGAAATGGCCACACATAACTTCACACTAGATACGTAAAGGTTAAAAAAAATACACACATTATGCTATTCTTTTGGGTCTTAGCAGCGGGACATGAGAGTAGAGTTCCTTCTTCCTGACGTTCAGAATTTTAATTATAGTAACGCTTAAACCGCAAACTCCTATCACTCAGGACTTTAAAGCCTATATCAGCAGTTGTAATAATAACGGATGATGCCATCCTCCCAACAGCTGGGTCCTTTCGGCACACGACAGCGTCTGATCATATTGATGAACACAGCTTCTCACTAAAATTTACACAGAATAATAATGTGATTTCTTCTACTAGAACCGTTATTTTGCTTTCATTTAGAGGTATGGAATAATAACACGCGCTTTTTATATCCTTGATACATAATTCGATTTTTAACTCCTTAATCTAGGTTTAAATTTGAATGGAGGTATTGTATCTTCTAGCCATTAGGATAAGGAAAATACTATAAATCAACAATGAATCGAAAAGAATCCAACAAAATACAGAACACTTTCATATAATTACAATAAAGTAATTGAACTACTTACAATCTTAAACTTTAAAAAGCTATAGAAGAAAACGTAGAACACGGGAATAAAAAGATTTGAGAGGCGGCATTAACCTGAACTGCCGTGAGCCGGTGAAATTGTAAGAACTTTTTTTTCTTAAGACTTTACCACTATACAACTTCATTCATAAATTCATAACCATGTTAATGTGACTTCAAATTATGATTTGAAACGTTTGTACTATAAATGTGTCTGAAAAAAACTAAATGCGGTAACGTGTATTTAATACTTTTTCATAGGACGAGATAAACGTAACACAAGAATCAATACAATTGTATTGTTTGTGATAGTTTACTAGTAAACAATTGTATACTTGAGATAGTTGCCTTTTTAGTTTAAGCGTAGGTTCAGAGAAGTTTAGACGAACATGGCAACTAGGTAACAGACAAGTCACTAGAGACATTATCAGTGCGAATCGCAAGAAACCACGCCGTCAACTTATATCAACCGAAGAAAATATTGCAAATACTTTTGGATAACAAATCGTAACCCAATCCATATTCTTCGCCATACATAAACTTGGCATTTGACATTTACCGATACCCTACTTGGTTGCAGACTGTAAAATAAACCCAAAAATATTTCACACCGACATTTTTACATTTCAGCACCTGAAAAATGGCAATGTTATTGTAAGTAACAAAATGTAAGTCGCAAATAGGATTGAAAAGGCCCGCGCTGAAAGCGTCGGAGGCGAGGGGCGGCCTTAACCTGGATCACCGTAAGCCAAGATCTTGACATTTCCCATTCACGTGAGACCGCCATCCGCATAACAGTTTCGTCTTTACTAATTAGAAGTAAATACAATTTGCAACACTATAAAATATTACCCTTTATATTTTATGTACAGGACGACGGCTAAAATTAGGAATTTGTGCTTCTATTGAAACACACTGTATTTTTAGCGTAATAATAGGGTCAAAACTATAATTTTATTGCCGCGTGATGATAATTTTGGCCTTAATACAGAAATCACACCACAAATGTTCTTTTTATTTCTTCACATATCCGGACATATTAAGCGTGGACGAAAGCAAGCCGACCAAACGAGCAAAGTACCCAGAAGAGATTTCCTGAAGGTGAACAGTCCATGAGTAATCAGCATCAATAAGCAATTCAATGCCCTTTATACACACTGCTTACCAGTGATTCAGGCAATTCCGACAATTTATATCTCATACGTATTTCCGCATCCGTAAATCAAAATTCCTAAACGACTGTGAGAAAACGAGTATTTGAAATGACGAATGCAGCTCAACAGGTGCAAATTAGTAATCGGTGACTAATTGAAACTCTGTATACATTCTTGATTTATTATCCAAGTTAATAGAAGACGACATGCGAGTCACCTTTATCATATGTTTCAAACTCTGATGAATGATGGACATATTAAAGGAAACAACATGTTTTGAGAAAAGTATTAGTAATCTATTCTATTTTCGGATGACTGCTATTATTTTTGGGGGATTTGTTTCGTTTATTCGAACACAACGTAATCAATATGATTCAAACGCGACGCGAAAAGCAAAATACAATAGACTCCGTTGTATTATAATTCGAAACAGTATCCAATATTGAGACAGACGAAGACATATACAATATTCACATTATCTCCAATAATCCATCAATGCAGGGGTTAAGGCGATAACACGCGGTCGTCTCGTGAGAAACGTCAAAACACGCGTCTGATCACGAACATCTGTTTTGTATTGACGATTGTGGAAGATTTCACTCTGTGGGGACACAATTCTAATACTGGATAAATTCCATAGACCTCTGTGACCTGATCGTCAAGAAGTTCTATACAACTTTCCCAAAAAGTAATTTTTTTGGTATCATTCTAGCAACGCTACATCTTAATACGTATTGGCTAATGATAAATGATTTAAAGCTACTATTTTAAATAGTTATTCCAAATTTCAATTTTAAAATAGTAGTCTCTCCCTTTAACAGTATTTCCTACAATAATTTCAATATCCTCATTTTATATCGTCCTCAACCATTCAAACAACCCGTTTTTACTATAAATACTTCTTTCTCATCTAGCTCGTGATATAGATTTTTTGAAATTATTATTTATTTAAAACATTTATTGTCTTGCATTCGTTTATTAAAAAGTGCTTATGCATATAGTATAATTTATTTAAATAATTAAATAAGCACTTATATTAAAAAAAAACTCGATTTAAAAAGTGCTTATACATATAATATAATTTATTTAAATAATTAAATAAGCACTTATATTACAATGATAACTGAAATCGATCGAAGCGATAACAGGCATCATCCACTCGAAAATTTGAGATAATTTTATCAAGATCCCAATAAATTTTAAAATATGTATCTATAAATTCACATTTTGTTTAAAATAAAAATAATTGAAATTACGCGATGTCGTGTAAACTAAGGGTTCATGACGCCAATAAAGTTACGTATATATTATACGTAGACGTAGAAAATTAACTATATCTACGTAAATAGATTATAGTACGATCAATGGTTTATTGTTTACAAAAACATTATTTACACAAAACTTTATCATTTAAAATAAGGAATCTTAAGATTCAGACGTAAAGCGAGTATTCTTCAGTATTTCGAAACGTCAAAACAAAAAAGTGTATCCCAACGTACCGCAGTGAGGGCCCTGAGGGATCGCCAGCGGAGCGCATCGGAGAGAGTCCTGAGCAGGGCTCCCGTAGACGAGTCCCCCTTGCGCACCATCGCTTCACGCACCGCTGCTGGGTCACTGGACTTCACACGGCGCGAGCACACCGAACATTCGACATATGGTATAAACGTGATTTAATGTGGCAACCGTAATAAACGGCCGCGTGGACGCGACTGACATTATCTGCTACACTTATTTCTCGAAGTCCACTGGATAGTAAAGGCACGTATGTACAATATTCTAAAACGCGTACGTGGGTTTCGTTGTTTTGGTTGACGCGCGTTCCCAATGTCGGGAGCGCGGCGTCGAGAGCTAGGAATTTTAACGCCTATAAATAAATCTTGTCCTCCGACTTCCAAAAGCTGTCAGTGGCCAAATAGTGTTTTGGTGTCTCTCGAGTGATAAACAATTTAAACAAGTAACAATATGTTTTAAGAAAATAGAAACAAAAGTTAAATTTCTGGCGTTTCCTTCCGTCCCCTTACACGTTGAATACATTAACTGAATAAACATTAAAACATTTAATATGTTAATGAAGATAATATATTATATCCTTGTACATTTCCGCAATTCACAAAGATCACAGGGGAAACAGGTCCGTCACTTCCTCGATCATCTAAAACCGTCTCACACGCTACAGATATCTCCTTGAAACATCACCGTGCATCATTTCACTCCGGGCCACAATTAAATTTCCTGGGAAACTGTTCGATGCAAATCAGCTGTTTACATTCACAAATAATTACCCACCCTTTCTCACAGCGTCACTTTTTTCCTAATTAATCTCGTGGGAGTTTCGATGTGGGAGTTTCGATGTGGGATGGGATTCGTTACAAATAGCAACGCCTCGACGTGTTAGTCTCATTTCGTAACACAGTTTTCCAGGTACATTATCGGCGTTTATTTTATTATTTATGTGGTTTTGTCGGGAAGCTCGTGTACTGTATGATAGTTGAGACATTCATCCTTTATTTAAATTCCTGTTAAAGTTTTTGTCTTGTAAATGTTATTTCAACAACCGTTGTATGTTTAATATCTAATGCAATAATAGCATGTTTCCGTAACCTTAGCTTCAACCTTCGTCGTAGGAAGTCGTAACTATTTCATTGACCTGATGAAATTTATGAGCATATTTATGGTATGATGTGTGTTAATTATTGTTTTATATCAATATTAAATAACAAGGACGTAATGGTTGTCAGTCTAATTGCAACACAATCGCCTTCGACCGTCTCGTTTTTTGCGCTTACCTCGGGCGCATGGTACACAACTGTATCCCGTATTGCGATTAGCATTCGCCCGATTATTGTATGCAAGTCTATAATTAGCCAGTGGCAGGAGTCCAGGTCGATCAGTCGGTTAACGGACCCGTGCTATATCGGCTCCGGTCGTTGACAGGGACTCTGCCGGAATCGAGTTTATTCCACATTTCGGAGCTGTGTGATTAGTGTGGCATCATTTCCATGAGGAAATATATTATAACAATGTAAGACTTTATTATTATACATTACGTCATTTCAAGTTATGTGCGTCATAAAGGACGACGAACCTTTACAGAGAGACGCTGATTAGACACATCGGAACTTTATTTTATAAACATATAAATATGTTAAATTAATATTTTAACTCAGTAAAGGAAACGTTCCATGTATTATGAATATTTCACATATGTCGGAGTATAAGTCTTATCTTCTAGTTGCTAAAGCAAAATATTTTACTGAAATAAATCCAAAATATTATATCCGCTCCTTACTTGTCGAAACCGGACTTCGCTCGAATAAACCTTGAAATAAAAGATAAGACAATCCTTCCATGGTAATTATGATATAGTTTATGTATACATCCTTACAGTTTCGTAATACAAACAATCGTATCATTATACTGACACAAATAAACAATTGAAGGCGGCGACTATAAAAATCGAGATATCCCATCGGTGCACGAACTCCACAATCTTAATTAAAGTTCGCGTTCATTAATTTCTGTTTATAAACACGAGCAGGTTACTTAACGTAAACAATAAATATTTGAAATTAATTGAGGCGTTTGATCGACGAATCAATTCCACACGTTGCCCTTTGTACCATTGAGCTGACATTCAACAAACGACGGTTATTATCTTATCAAATAATTATACAGTGATTTCTCGTTTAAACGTCTTCTATTGAGTTATCTTTTCACCTTCAATGTAATGACATCGTCGTGTATGTAAATAAATAAAAAAATAATAGCTATGATTACTGATTGTTCCACACGTGTGTTTCAAATGTCAGAAAATGTTCAGTTTTATTATACAGTGGTTATTTTGTTATAGGTATAGTATCTGGAGATGGTAATACAATAAAAACATATTTTAGACCAATAAGTACCACTTTGATGTATTTTATGAGTTCAGAAATAACGCAGTGACCGTCATGCTAAACTTCTGCAGATGTTTTATTGACAGTTTTAATAAAATATATAGATTTCATTCATTCCCTCAGGTTTTCAAAACCATAAATTGTTTTATTTTTATACCTTTTTTATACAGTTGAACCAAAATTACAATGTTTTAAGAGAGAAGAATCAATTAATACAATAATAAGGCACTGGCAGCGCACCGACAATACGGTCGTTACAGTGTACGCAGAAACTTGCGTCGCTCACCCGGCGAGCCCAACAATTCGCATCAAGTTTTCCACACAAGGCGGGCAACTATTTGACATTGCACGTGCCTACAATGTAAGATATTAATCTTAGTATTAAATTAAAGTTGGGCGAATATCAAAGCCGAAACACAAACGCGTCCCGCAACGTTGACAGCGACAAACGTCTGAAGCGAGGGATTCCGAGAATTCGGGGGCCCGGAATCTTTGGCGGGAATTTAGTTCCGAGTATCGATCGTCTTAGTTGCCACCCAAATATTACGCTACTAGCTTCCGCTTGTGACTTCGTCTGTGCGGACCATGATAAAAATATTCTATTCTATCTATATTTTTGCGTGATTCACTTCGACAGTGTATAAATAATAAATTCACTTAAAATATCTCGATTTTGTTTATAGTATTAACTTGGCCCCTAAGGGAATAAATCCAAGGCAAGCTTGAAAATAAATATTAATACATGAAATTAAAGTGAAGTAAGCGTAAAAGCATTTTCTTGCATCTCAATGTTAACAACCAGACTGCATAATAGCAACATCATCCAATATTCAACGATGTAAATTATATTTATAACTGAATTTTTCTTAATCTTAATAAAAAAATAAGATTATTACAAACTAGCTATTCCGCGCGGCTTCGCTCTCGTAGCATAATATTATATATACAGCTTATAAAGTATAGCCTATGTTACTCGTGGATAATGTAGCTTTCGTATAGTGATTTTCGGTCCAGTAGTTTTTGAGCCTATTCATTACAGCCAAACAAATAAAGATTTTCTCTTTATAATATAAGTGTAGATTGTCGACGTGGACTTCATTTACCTTATTAATGCAACCAAAAATATAATATTACGATATACGAGTAAAATTAAAAAATAGGATGAAAAATTACTTTCATTCATAATAACATTAAACTAATTAATTTAAAACTAATTATTTTATAATATTTGTTATAAACATAATCAATTGATTGCTTGAAGGTACACCTATAATCAATTGACGCCAAAAGCACAACTACTGAGGCTGCTCAATGCACAATGCACAATATATAAAAAAGTAGATCGGATTGCGAGCAAGAAAGTTTCAGTAGTGAATATTGAATGCGTAGTATTCTCATTGTCCCCAAGTCGATTCGTGGCCGAGCCGCCAGCGCCGAGAAGCATCTCAACGATTCACAGATAGAGCACGCATTTTAAAGAGAATTTCATTTCAAACGGTTCAGATTAAATGGAATTCAATTTTCATTGCGACCTCCCGATTAGGTGTCATTTGCGCTCACCTTCTCGATAATACGATAATTTATTGTGAAGCGTTTGCCTGCAAATTAGTTTAATTTTCCATTCATGCTGAACGCACGCAAAAAGGGCTCGTATTGCTTTCAATGTAAAATATATTTCTTACTGTCGTTGGTTTTATTATTTCCGCAATAATTTATAGAAAAAATTGTGGTGTTATGAGTTAATGTATTATAGCTATTGTTGTCTAGTAAATGTTAATGTTTTTGTGATTATTTATGAATACTATGTTTTAGCTATAAATAAAACCATATTAAAATTACAAGTTGCCTCGCATACATTTTTATATACTTATTTGTTTTAAAATATTTTTGCCTGATAATGTTAAACCCCAACTCAATCGTCTGGCTTATTTTTTAAACATGAAACTACTACATTTAAAAATTGCAGTTTGCCTCAAATAAATAATTTATAATTATAGTATGTATTTTTAAAACTTTCGGAGTTTACTTAGATTTCACCCCGCGACTCACCAGCTAGGTCTGCAGTTTCATGTTCGTTATAATAGGAGATGCATCATACAAGTTTTCAGTTTCCCTCAAACACCTCCCCAAAAAATGATCCCAACTCTGGACGAATAGCAAACCATAGACAAAGATTAATCCAAAGATATCCCGCATAGCTATAAGATTTATCCCCGGCACCGCAACCTGCACGAGAAATGCATCCAAAACAACGCCGAGTGAGCTGTCACGAACACGTAAACGAATGTAAGCGCGGCCCAAACCGAGCGCGGCCAATCATTACCAAGCCATTTATTCGCCAAATTGCCTCCATCGATACCCGCACGCGGTTCCGACGCAACTAGGGTTACCCGAAAATCATATTAAAATCCCCTCCGTATCGAAAACCCGATAAAATAAGTATTATGATCAATTAAAATGGAAGAGTTTTAACGGGAAATGGATCTGTAAAAATTCCATTCTTAGAAAAGATCGTCTGGGACGGTGCCGTCCAATTTTTAATCCGGTTCAAATCAGATTTATTTAGTCAGATGATAACCCTAGGGGCGACGAACAATTCCTATTATTTCCTTAACCCACGACTTCTGGTACGCGACTGTGACAAAATCAACCGCTTCGTTTTATTCGGAAAAACAAATTCTGTTGATATGATCTATTTAAATAGACTTTCTGCGTATTTTACATTACTATATTGCGTATGTGTATGTTTAGTCTGAAATTTAAGTTTTTAAGTTATCAGATCAATGAGTGGCTTCGATACAAAACAATAAGACAAACAGAATACGTATATATTTATCAGGAGTTTACGTGACGTTTTCATTTTACCGTATGTCAAGCGGAAACAAAAGTAAATCTGGCATCTTGTGCCTACTTTCCGGGTCATTTGGCCGGAGTCACTCGAGAGACTAGGCAGATACCAAGAATCATGAAGCAGATAAACGAATCAAGCAAAGAGCTTTGTTTAATAAAAGCGCAAACAATTTCTCAGTAGTGATTCGATCCATTCCAAGAGGCGGATCATCGACCGATGATGCGATCGAGCGATTACGATATCACTCAATAAATCTATCAAAACGTACAATTCGAGCTATTAGCCGGTGAATTGACCCCGGGCAAGACTGCTAAATTCCCGTGTCATGCCGATCGGCCGATCAATGGTATACAAATATAAAGGGCCCTTTCGATGTAGACGGAAATGTTTTAATTGCAAACAATGTAACCAGCTGAATAGTAAAAGTTTCAAGCTTGAATTTGGTTGTGAACGGAAATTGTTCGTTTGTGAGGATCGTGAGAGTTCAAATGTTTTGTGTTAGTTCTAATAGCCTGCTGCTATTCAAATGACATGATAAAATGGAAACATGTTGAAAACAAATTTCTAGAACGTAAGGCTGTGAAGTCTAACGACGACGGTGCATTTTTTAAGGTATCAAATTCTGAAAGGAAGCAATTACTTCCGTGTCTATTAAACAACAAAATACAGTTGTCATAAGGATCATGCTCAATGCAATATAAATCAATAATATGTATTATACGGAAAACAAAATAAATATAGTTTGCATATATAACAGTGAACTTCAATTCGTACAACAACAAGCAATATCTGTGTTTAGTATCGGCCGGTTTTCCCATCGAACAAAATGGTTAAGGAATAGAAGGTATCCAATGTCAGTAGATAATACACCCGTTTAGGTGCAATCTGCATCACACAATGAACAATAACACAACAATGTTATGGATCATCTTACACGTGCCGATTTGTTACAAACGTAAGGAATTATTAAAAAAGTGCAAAATTACGAAACATAATGTACGTTACTACGAGGAAAATAAATACGGTCGCTTCTAAGAATTAATTTGTCGCGTGGAAGTAATGAAAATAACAAAATACGTAAAATTGTTGCGGTATACTGTTAATAATAACGACAGATAGTTTGTTTTGAATTATTATAATAGTAAAGGGCAGTGAACCTCAATGAAAATAATTTGGAGGTAAACAGTAATATGAGATGGGGAACTAAAAGCTTTGTTTTTTGTGATAAAATCACAACTTCTATTCAGTATTATTTTCTTAAAAAGTGTATTTCTTGCCTTATCGACTATAAAATATATAATTTGAATATTATTTATTCCTCTTAGTTGCTTTTGAATCAAGGTATGACTGCAAGGTTCTCAGAACTGACCAAAGCATTGAGAGATATATATGAATGGTCAAAAAATGTTGTTAAATCTTATTACATCATTAAATACTCTCAAGCTAACAACAATCACAATGAAGGTAATTCAGATACCGCACACGAAAGAGAGCACATTAGGAACGCACTCGACAACAAAGCCAATAATAGTAACGCGTCGCCTCGCCTATCCACCCCGCTTGATTTGATAAAGGCGTCTGAATGTCAACGCACCGGCCGGTCACCTTGAGCCGCAACGCAATCGGCGAAATTTAGAAAATGCGATAACATCTTATCTAACTGGTTACGACGCTAATTCGCCCGAGGACGTAAACATAATGTAGACGAGCAATTAGGACGTCTATTGATGACATTTTTAACATTTCTTCGGTGGAATCTTGTACAAGTCTCTCATTTTTAGCACCTCTCTTTCCCTCAGCATGTTACTAAGCTTTAATTTCCAATGTATCGACAGAATAAATGCATTAAATTTGGCAAAGTTCTCCTTTTTATTCCAAACTGTCGAATAATGAAGAGATTAAATAAATTAGCACCGTTCAAGGTAAGTTACTTATAAGACGTCTGGCTTAAAATTAATCCTATTTCCCGTATCGCGTGTATCAAAAGCAAAGACGGTTATGGAGCCGATACGAGGCTAATTCAAATAAAAACATATAATAGACAATACTTGACGACGCGCAACGTTAATTCGCCTGACAATTTGACCAGACATCATAAATTAGGAAAGGAAATAGGAATCGGACGCCCGAGTAGTTTATTCTTAGGTTGAGAAGCATTTCAAACGTCTAGATATAAACAGAGTAGCATTGCACGAAGTTTTTTTTACCCATTACCAGATTAAACAAAGAGTGTTTACATAACTGTCGTATTAGTCATGAGGCGTCACTCGACGCTCTCGTCTCGATTGACGTATACTTTAACGATTACACAGGGTATATTATTATCAATTAGAAAGTGGAATTTAACATAATTATTATGATCTATATTGAAATGAACGTAAACGTCGATTTAATATTATGGAATGACCCTTTGAACTTAAACTATTCCGGATGAATAATATGGGATATCGAAGATGACAAGAATCACCAAGATATACAATATTTTATATAGACATATCACAAATGAAACAGTTGCGTAATGTTGAACTAGACAATACGAGCGAGAATTTCACATGACGATAACCTCGAGCCGCAGTCGCAAATAATAATTATAGTCCCAATAACACGTTACCGTTCTTGCATTACTCACCAGTCAAGGCTAGGAGCGACATCTAATCCTGGCTCCATCTCGCAATACTTGTGCATCGCAGGTGCCAAAGGGGCTGCTCCAATTTCCCACAGATCGATGTCAAGGAGCAGAAATAGAAATCGTCAACGCTCGAAATAATAACAAGTATCTATGCGCGAACATAGTGATAAACTTTGCATACCAACCAGACAAACATATAATAATGTAGAAATGAGGGCCATATTTTCATCATTTATCGAACCACTTCTGCACAATAACTATACAAACATCCCAAGCCTAATGCGAACTAAACCGAAACTATCGGCTCAACGCTCCGGGCACAACATTGTTGAATTTAAAAACATTTTCCAAGTTGGTGGTATTGAAGACCGAAAAAGTGCAAAGGGGCTAAAGTTGGTAACGCGTATACTGTTAGCAAACTACACTAACGATTGTGAGCTGTTCGGATATGGAGTGCATTGGCGAAACTTTGCTAGACTAGCTTCCCGTCGGGGCTGCGGTCGCTCAGGGCTTCTTTGACTTGAAATATCACACTGTTTAAATACATAGACAACCAACCAAGTGTTTACTGTATTAAGTTCACTATATTAACTATTCAATGTGTATCGTTCATAAAACAGACATAGGCAGTATTTTATGAAAGTTCCTAGAAAATTTAATAAAAATGTTCATAATTTCAAAAGGTATCAAGTTACTATTGCGTCGTTAGTTTAACAAACAGGCCGACACAATATAGCAAAGCAAAGAGATTTCTCGAAGAAGCTAGAGGGTTTTCTTCCACATTATTACCATCTAATGAAATTCTATTCGTAGCTTTGAAGACAATATGTTTGACCCGAGTTTACTATCGGTTCGCAAGGTCGTTTATACTAAGAATAGCACTGACTTGGTTACAAGTAAGATAAACGACAATAGACAATTACGATACTTGATACGTAAATACTTCTTACATTACTTAATTTTATTTGATCAATAAAGCAAATTTTGTTTGAGAGAACAGCCAGGAGAGAGTTGATCGCACACGAAACAAATTCCGTGTTACAATTTAATTTTTAACTTTTGTTATACGGACGTGCGGACAGATGAATGTACACCATAGCCCTTATAAGACTTCGATTACTTATGAAAACGTTAGAGTCCCAGAATACATCAAGAGGC
Source organism: Phoebis sennae (assembly GCA_001586405.1). Taxonomy (NCBI): domain Eukaryota; kingdom Metazoa; phylum Arthropoda; class Insecta; order Lepidoptera; family Pieridae; genus Phoebis; species Phoebis sennae. The sequence continues at coordinate 102,929 of LQNK01001602.1, read as the reverse complement.
AATGGTTGACGACGTAACAAATATTACAGCTGATGCTATACACAAATCCGATGCTCTCGTATCCGTTCTATTTTATGACGGCACAACGCTTTCGGCTCAATTCATTTCTCCAGATTTAAATTAGCGAACGCGGTCAGCGAACGAAAATATTGCCGAGGAAGAGATGTGTCAACAATTTATTTTTGGGAGCCATTAACATAGCTCCGTTTTGTTTGGGACACGCCGATTCCGGCACAATTAATAAGTGTCAACGACTTTTTGAAACTGTAATATATTGCACTCTCATATAAATAACGCTGAATGAATGAAATATTGTGTGATCTTTGAAGAGGTGTCGTCACTTTGCCAATACAAAGTATGAACAACTCAATTTATGTAACGGGTGCAAAGCGCAAATTATTTTAAAATACATAAAAGTATCTTTAGATAGTTGCCGTTGTAAAATTGAAATGGAAATTGCCTTTAACTTTCCACGTAATATTTAGTAACTCCAAAATTTGCACTCGCACTTTATTATGCATAAATAAAAATGGGTACATGTTTTGACTAGCCAGACTATTTAAGTTAGCAACAAAGTTTGAAAATGGTTTTATAACGAGCTAAGGATTTTTTTTTAAATATTTAAGTAGAAAATCTAATTGCACTCGTATAAAGTGTGGGGAAGTTGCTAATACTCGTATAATTTTAGAATATTTCATACATATCGATAAAGCTATATTCAGTTGGGGGCAAGTAGAGCATCGCGGCGCCGGGTGCGCACGCGCCGCCCGCCATACCGCTATCGTTTTGTAATTCAAATCGCCACTACGGTAATAACAAATAAAACATACGCCACTCGATGATATTTATATATACGCTTTTTGTTGACTATTATTGTGAAGCATTTCTTATGCACGGTTAATTTTACCGCTGATTAAATATAATACTTTATTTATTAATAGGTAACACACATTATCATAAGTAAAGCAAACAGTCAGCTCAATGCGATGGTAAGCAACTTGTCTTCAACTTCCTATCCAAAAATATTAATTCGTATCAAAAATGCAAAATTGATTTCCAATCAATCACCGATCAATAGATGCAATACCATCGTCAACGTTACACGATCGCGATAAAACACATTTTACAAAAAGCTTTATTTACACGTCGCTTTCTATTTACATGTAGTATTCTATTTACATTACTGTGTATTAGATGCGAGCGGGCGATTAGGTAGCACACCTAAGCGTATACCGCGGCTCTGTCGATAGCGGCCCATCAAATAGATCGGGAAGAGATAGCGCGTGGGAGGGGACGCGTTCGCATTACGGTATTGACCAGCCTGTCAATTTTATACGGACACACGTGACGCCACATTGCATTTTTACTGATTGATATGTTTGAATGCGTCATGACGGTTACACGGTTTTGAACGGTGACAGAATATGTTACAAATATTTATTTGTGATGTAAGGCTATTCATGTTCGTAGTCACTGAAAATCATATTGTGAATGACGCTTTTATGTATGTTTTATTTTAACTAGATGGAATCTTCTATATGTATCTAAAAATTATTTACTGTTCGCCTGTATCGTTAAATTCGAGGATATCTAAACAGAATGTCAAAAGTAACCAAATTGAGGATACTTTTGACATTAATGTTAATTGTTCAGGGAAGATTTAAAGAGAAAGAAAAAATTGTACTTAAATGAAATCACAATTTCATCATTTCATCAATGGTGGCGGTGTCATCATAATTTTTCAAAAATCTCAAATATATTGATAGATCGTATTTGATCGACTATTTGCATAAACTTTAAAACCACGTGAGTTATATCGAACTAGATACAAGATAGTTGTTTCAACAAAAACTAACATGAACAAATTACACGAAAATATCAAAGGGATATAATTTACCAACAGAGTTTAGTAGCGTAATCAGCGTTGTCCAAACTTCGCGTATTAACAAAACAAATTGAACACATAAAACCCTTTCAGTGACACTGATTTCGTGCGAGTTTATTAGGCCCGATAAATAAACGTGCGATGCGTAAAGGAGGCATTTATTAGTATACATTTCCCGATGTATCGCGATATTGGGCCATCAATCTTCGGCTAAAGATAATGTTGGATGTAATAGTTCCTCGACCGGATGGTTGGAAATATCCGAACGGACGGAGCCACGTGTCCAAGCCAAAATAAACCGCTCCAATGTCCGACTAAATCCGTAACACACATTTAAACGGAGCTAGTTTAGACTGGTTCATGGGATGGTTATTTGTAATAATTTATATCCCTTTTATGAGGTAATTCAAATTAAATTATGAGTAGGTATGTATTAGGTTGTTACACATTCATTGAATTCCGTGTTTTTATTTGATCGTCCAATGATTTACCAAGAAACAAAAAGATGATGAGAATATGAAGTAAGTTTATCCATGATGTTCAATCTCCTAGCATAACTATAAGACTTTATTTTAATTTTGTGTATTATTATATTAAAACTCTATTCCCTATAACTGTAGCAACTTCTGGCCTGTGATCAACCTGTTTATATCTAGAAACTGCATGATTCAGATATAAGACTTGCTCTTTCTTAGACGTCTGCTGTATGCTGCCAGTTTTCAAAAGGAGTAAAGTTTCTTTTAATCACTGTTTTGAACCGCTTATTATTTATAAACATTTACGTAAATGTCATACAAAAGGAATTATCGTTCGTTTATATGAGCTTCTTTAGCTTTAACCCAATTGATGGTCACGACCACCAAAGGGTCAAAGCCATTATGTGGCATCGACAAGCTAGTTGAAGAATGTATTATTAAGGAACACGTTTAAAATTAAAAATTTTGTGAATCAATGATATTGGCTATACTATGTTTTTCCATACATACTTGCTGACGCATCCTTACGTGTACCATACAAAGTAAACCGTCACGTTCACTCACCTGTAACAAAGAGAAAAAACACATTTTAGAGCGTTATTTTTCCTAGAAAATGATTGTGTTGATCGGCTAGCTGTGTGTGATCAATAAGAGATCGCGGGACGAAGCTGCAAGTCATCGCGCCGCGGCAGCGCCGGATTGAGCAAGAATAACGAATAGCAAACGCTATTATAATAAAATCATTTATTTTACATTAGATCTACATAATTCTTATGAGGCCCTGGCTATCGAGCTTGGCAAAATTAGCCTGTGTTACATCCGCCACAATTAGAGTGTTGCAATTATAAACTACATAACTTAATTCATCAACATTTAGAAATGCTATGCGTTTAACATCACTTCAAAGAAAGCAACAGAGAGTGTATCTCAAGTTTGCGCATATCATTTCCGTAGTAACTAAACCCGTCCAAAAAGTCAAATAAAATAAATGAATATAATTAAATTACATAAACGTGTTCATCAAAATGGATCGTCGAGTTTCATTTATTAATTTCTAACATTCAGTGTTATGTTTTTCCTGGGACCTGTGCCTCATTTTACATCGGTTGAATTTGTTGATGCCTCCATCCCATTAATGCCCAATTCCTATAAAACTAAAACGAGTCTATTTACGGACGGTACTACATTCTACTAAACGTGAGTCTAAAGCCCTATAACAACCCAAACTTGGTTCCAATAGGTTGATTACAACCGCTTAGTGAAAACGATTCGCATCTGTTATAGTATGACATTCGGGGCCTAAGTGTATGCAAATCAGGGCCTCCATAGTATTAGGCACGAGCCCTTGACTACCACAATCCGACTCTGCACCGGGGTCGACAACACCGCGGCGTGTTTTGACGCACTCCACGATGACGTCAAACTGACATGGCCGATTCTATTGCGGGGGAATCTTTTATTAGAAGTAATTTTGGGCTCGAAAATACTGTTATGTTTTTTACGTTATTTTGTTTGCTTCATTGTTGTTGGTAATTCCAATAGCGTTGTTTAGTATGATAAACGTACATTGAACAAAAAACTTTGTTATTAGAATCAAATTATCAAAATAAACTTGAAGCTTATTTTCTTCATACGTTTTAAGTGATGAAAATTACTTTTTTTTTCAAAAATATTTATAAGTTTTTCTATTGACATTGTTTATTTATAAAAAACAGATCTAAGTAAAGATTCTCAATCCGTTCGAGTATAATAAAAAAATGTAAACAAAATTAATAAACCTCTTGAAGCGCTAACGACGTTGTCTCGGAATGTCTGTTACAAAATGAATTTTTGGCGATTATCCAAAAAACTTTTAATAGTTGCTATTTTAAAGTAATTTGGCTTATTTTAACCTAATGGAGATTTGAACACAATGGCTAAATGATTGGATAACAATTTTGCGAGTTAAAAATATTATATTTGTTCTATTTAAAAAAGCCGTAGACCATCATCAATGATTAAACATTATAATTTGAGATAGTTTGTTTTTATACTTTGGCTAAAACTTTATTATTTTTCTCAAAAATAATTTTGCACAGAATAAAAAATCTCATTATTCCGCCTACGCAAGCCAAGAAATACACGAAAACACAAATCATAACTATTATTTCTTATTGATAATAATATATCATACATTCTATAAACATACGCTTTACAAAATACAAAGCACGGTAGGCGTCGCCGTTCAGTCATCGTCAGCGCCACACACACTGGTCAGCGTTGTGTGTGACGTGATTCATTCTGGTCCATACATCACGCAATACCATACACCGCCTTCCACATCCCCTATCGTGATTCCTCACAATACACAAGAAACTAATTCGCCGAGTGGATTATCCTCCCCATAATGAAAATTAATAGATCTCAAGGGTTTCCATATTGATATGTGCCCCGATTAATTCACTTAGTCCATTCACTCTCACTGTATCACTATTATACTTTATGGCCACTATATAGGTTTCCCATTTATTACGGCCATATGTACGTTTCGTTTACGATTATGCATTAACGTTATTAGGTGACGTTTTATTATGACAGTGTTTATACAAATGCAATAAACGTATTGCACAATGAATGTGACAATAGTGGGAGTCGAGCATGCTTCGCACGCTCGGTGAGGTTAACACATTCAGACAATTTCGGCATTCAAGTATATTTCAGTATAACATTGTTTCATATCACGAGTCTTGTGGACGATCCATTTTTTTATTTATATTAAAATTCGCAATTTCAGTTCATGTATGTAACACAAGCACACATTTTGAACAACGTATTTGGTTTTCACTAACAAGAAAGTAAAAAATTGAATTTCATAATCTGTAAGTATCAAATCTAATCCGATCTAACAATCTCTACTTCTAATGTTTCAATACCTACTTAAAAATCGACAACATAAAATCCAATTACTCGTAGCTGACCAATTTCGTAAAGTTAATGTAGATTTCGATTAAGATAAATAAACACGACACCGAAAGCGTAGAAACGAAAAAAAGGCACGATAAAATTAGCGGCAACACATGCGAAATAGCCTCACAAGTCACAACACGGCCCCCTGTGAAAACATTGCGACTGATAACGGGGCAGATACGGGTATTTGGAAATTAATATCATTAAAATTTATTCCCTCATATAGAAGTGCGCGGGTCGCGAGCCGGAGGGCAGTTGCACCCTCGCCGCTTCCGGCCTGTACATAAACACATTTTAAATTAACTTCGACATCTGAGATTGCGGTAAAAAACTCCAATATCGCCATAATGAGGGCCTTTGCGAATCGCGAATGCATTTCGCTGTATAATTTAGCAATAATCGATATTGATCTTGACGGCTGTTTTGATGTTGTTTTCGTTTAAATTAGCCTTCAAGTTAATAATAACGTGCATATCATGTTGTTTTTTGGATCTAAAGTTTAGTGTTTTATTAGGATTTTTTAAAACGTTAATGGAATGTTGGCATGAAAAGATTTAGTCTGTATAAATTCTAAAATTTATCTTTATTCGAATTCCAATTTTAGCACCCAACAAACTAAAGGTTTAATGTATATGTAGTGAAAAGATGAGGAGAAACATCTCAGCAATATACGAATGAAGAAAAGGATAAATAGAGCACTGTCGGTATTTGTTGGAGAGTGTGAACGTCGATATCTGTCTAGAGGCGGAATTCAAATCCCGCTAAGATCCTAGGACTACCTACTTTTAATCTTATTTCACCAACCTCGGAATAAGAGACTGTCTTATATAAAAGTGTATAACAATGGGTATATACTTTGGAGTTTGGTGCGAGTAAAATTCTTTTAGAATAAATGTAATTTAATCAGAGTAATACATGGAAGAAATACATCGTTGAATGCGTTTTTGATAAAATATATTTTCATGAACTAAGGTTAAACAAAAAGCATTTTATCGTTGTTACTTCTGTTAATGTGACATACGAAAAATGTATAAATTGAAAACTGAAAAGTAATTTAATCCTTTCTACTATTATACATGTCTAAGAAACTCTCTATTTAGATGAAATTTTGTTGATAAAGGAAATAGGATAGTTTTTATTCGGGAAATCCTACGGAAACGGGAGATATACGCGGGGCAAAACTAGTACATAATGGTTAATAACAAAACGGGAAAAAAAAGGTTCTAGGTTATATGTCAATGACGCACTAAACAGACTATTGTTACATTTACCGAGTAACCATAAAAATATATTTCTCTGCAAAATTGGACAAGTCCAGGTGCAAGTCGGTCTAAAAATAGCTACCTTCAGATCATGTTTAACGAGAAACGAGTATCGGCCTAGTATAAGAGCCATTATATTCATTTTCACACAATTCTCTTCTAAAAACAATCAGAATTCTTTATAAAAAAAAACTTGAAATTCCAGCAAAGTTATTAATTCAGTTCCTGATAATTTCATATTTCAAGTATGCAGGAAAATAAGTGCATGTCAATGGGATATCAGGGCAATTAAAAGCTACAATATGCATTTCTATAAGAACAGTCACGGTGTTTAGAATCTTGCACCAAAACAAGCAATCAAACTCGAGCGGTGTTATTACGTTTCCAAGTAAAACAGCACATTCATCGGCCACCAGGTGCAACGTTATCTATTTATAGCCCGGATCAGGCCGGTCCAGTAGATGAGCCGTGACCGGGGTCTCCACATACTATCGGTTAACTATTAGCCGATAAAAACCGTACGTCGGAGAATCTCGACGCCGTACATGCATTAACGGTATTCGAGCTTCAAAGTGTACATTTTACTTTACAATCGCCTTTATCTCTCTTGAACAAATACACTAATGAATGTCTTCACCAAAGATTTCCTGACTTTCCATGATTATACTTTAAGTAATACATAGTCAATGTCATTTTGTCCGATGATTTCATTTGTTATCTTGCTAATAAAGCTTATTGTTAAATAAACTAAATTGTATCCAAGCATAACATCGTCTAATAGCTCAATGTTAAGACAACACTGTTGCATTCTAGGTCGATTGGGAAACAAAACAGTCAACTGGACTTGTGAAACAGTCGCCCATAATACCGATTAATATTTACAAAGCCGAGTCACATTTACAAGAAACTCCATTACGTCGTACAAATTATGAGAATTGTCACAAACGAGATATCGAAGACGCCTTTGTAGCAGATCTTACGAGCGAATGTAAAATCAAAGTATGGATTGTTACGATTACGTCTCAACAACGGTATACAAGGGTACACTACACCGCTAAAAGCGTCTGTCTACCCGATAAAATAGAAAAAACAAATGTCTGAAACGCGAACAATGTAGTCGAAGATAAAAAGGAATTCAGTGGTAACGCGCTCGCATCGAGTCGAATCAGATGCAGCTGAAGTCTGTTCCAACGTGCTCGATGCGCGACGGGAGCGTAACGATTGCGACCGGCGACAATTAGCGTTAGCTCTAAATGTCACGCGGCTGCCGCGACGTCGTCGCCGGCATCCAGGACGTTTCAAAGATTTTCCTTCACCTTTAAGATCTTGAGCTTTCATAACGGAAATTTTAAGCAAGCGCTCGAATCAGCGGAAATATTTTACGACGACAACTATAACGAGAAATGTTTTAATATAGTTTTATTCCATCTCCAATTTAATATTAGAATTTTAACATAGGTGTGCAAAAAAAATAATGTCACAATACGTGTTTGAGAAAATCATAATTTCACATAGATAAACGTCTGACCATAAGTTAGTGACAATATTGATAACATACTAAGTGAAAAGCCTTCAGAGCTCGTTGAAGGCACAATCAGAGAACATGATGTCACCGCCGACCGGCAATTCGGTCCCAATAAAAGGCGAGACAAGATCGAAATGAATGCGATAACGGGAACGTTACTCCTTTAGCGGTGACTGCACAAGTCAATTGTCGTGTGAGCGCGAGTTATTCCTGACCGCCGGCCGGTTTGCGCCGATATGTCATTACCATAGATATGTGGATAGTATGCTCTTGAAATAGCTATAGATACTCATTGCAAGAAAAAATTAATTCGATCAGAAAATAGCAAATACCAAAAATTTTAAAGAATCACAGAAAAAAATATTTCACTATTCTACCTTTAGGGATAGAAGATAGTATGGATAAGATAAATTATACAATAATATATTATATAAGAAAATTAATACATAACCTCAAAGAAAATAGGCTTAACATATGTCGGATACGTATGCATACACAAACTATCTTAGATGCTAAACTTGCTTATGTCTTATTTCCTAAAACATCCCCTTAATCCGGTACATTGAGCATTACATAATCACGGAGACCAAGCACAAATCCATAGCACAATTAATTTCCAAAGGAAGACTGACACCTGTTGGTACGATTACGTTCGTTTGTATACAAGTACTTGAATACAGTGCCCACATATTGGTTGATTTAAGCTCGTTACGCGCTCACCGGACAATTGTGATTGAATGGAAATGATCTAACAGTTATATGGGACGGAACAGCCGGATCTATTGTGATGAGTTGGCAACCAGGAAATCTTGAATTATTCTATTGCAATGCGAAGGATTACGGACCGACTGTGTCTAGTGCATGGCGATATTTCTCACGTGTGTAAGAGTAATGTCGACAATTGTCATCCGCAGTAAACACATCATGGGAAAACTATTTCTATACGGGCCATTATGAAATTATTTCTTACTTGAATTTAACAGACAACTGTAAAACATATAATATTTTTCATTTTATAATTACATCAATTAAGTCCATATTTTTTAAAGCCTACTCGTATATGCAATATTATATCAACCTGCGTGTTTAATCAAAAAAGTTGGATACACGCCTATAGCAAGAACTAATCATCGATGTTCAAAGAAGCAAGTTACAAGGACTGCCTAGGAAGTTTTCAAATCGCCCACGGCGATGCTTAGACAACTTTTATACAACCTTTGACGAAGTATCGCTTCTGTACCGCTTTAGAGTTCAGATAATGTAATTTTATAAGGTCGGGACATGACGTGCCGTAGGCGGGAGCGTTATGGTTCCTAACCGGCGACATGTTTACCGATGCCGTCAGATATCGCATCAATTTTACGGGATAAAAACAACCATATTTACGTTGAACTAGCTACGTAAATCCGTTTTGCTTATCGCTGAGGAAAATTTTGTGCACGAAATATATTTTCAATTTCAGTACCTAACTATATTTATAAGAAGTGGTACTATAAAAGTGTCATTGTCATTTTATGATAAAAATGTCTATAAATAAAAAGGAATTAAAAAATAAATGAAGTGGTAAAAATGAATGCACTTAATCGTTCTGATGATAAAATCGGAACACATTCGAAGGAAATAAATGTTTTCTGATTGCAAAATATTGCATGGTTGTAATAGCCAATAAATGTATTTTAATACGATAACACCTTTAGTTGGCAAGTTTACGGCGACACGCGGGATTATTTGCGACTCGACACCGGCTTACACTGAGGTGCGGATCGCGACCTCTCCACTGAACAGGCGGAATGCTCGGACGGCATCAAGACTCCAGTGGCCACTACACGTATTGCTCATTTTATTGGAAAACACGCTTCCGCGTTCCTTACCAGGCCGTTACACATTAACATTAAAGCCGCACTAAACTATGGCTCGTGTGTGTACGTTCTGTTGTTTGGAATTTATTGCCGATAATGAAATTCATAAGCAAACATTGACCTGAACTGAATTTTATGATACGCTATGCATTATTATATGCATGCTGTGGGCATTTATAATCGTTACTTAGAAACAAGCTGTGGAATTGATGACTTAATAACGGTTGCATTACGAGTGTTGTGTAAATTATAATCTGAAGTTATTTCCACTTTGAAGTAGCAATAAAAAACAATTTTTATGAAGTCTATTAAGGCTTTTGTACTGTATAATACACATGTTTTATTATGTACCTACAAGTGTATCGTAAGTACAGTCTCGGGTAAGTCTAGGTAGGCTTTACGAAGCTTATCCAAATCTAATCAAAAAACAAATTTTAGTACCTTAATATTATACGTTCAGGCTCCGCTTTATACATTATTAAAATCTGAATTATTTATACGATAATACAAAATTATTAATGGACATTTGAGTGCTGTAAAAAAGGTCCGATCATTTTTTATCCGCTCATTAAACTAGGTGTAAAATCGGCCGCGTGTTTATCGCGGTCGTATTATAATAAATTTTCTTCTTGGGCCCTTAGTACGTGCGCCCGATGAATAAATGAATAATAGCGATCGAAAGAGCACGCTCGCGGCATACCAATTTTTCTCGAGATGCTAATAATGTTACTCGCATTTTTCACCAGTCCGCGTCGTGACAGAGATGACTTCGGCGACTGATGCGAAGTATATTGAGAATGGATGGCGTTGTTACGTTTAAACAGTTACTGAATATAACTGAGTCTACAGGTTATACGGGGAAGTTTTTTCAATCCGAATTAGACGTACTAATACGAAAGTAGTCGAGTATGAAACATACGGGGGCTCTTTATAATCCAATAAGCGCCGCTGCGGTCGGCGTGCGCCCCTAGATTCCTATTCCATTAGGTGTCGTCGAGGCGCGCAATTTGCAAATGAAAACAACTTATTGAAATTCTTTCCCGGGGCGCGTCGAGAGCAACCGCAAGTGCTTTCTGCGATCGCTCCAGATGGCATAAGGCGAGAATTTCCTTGATTACTATCTACTTCTATACACTAATAATGTGAATGTACGACTTTTAGTCTTGGATACACTAATGTATTAACTTCGAACAATCATTTCAATAGTTATTTATTTCTAAATAAGCTATTCCGGCGCCTTTCAATGCAGCAAATTTAACTTTTAATAGGATTGATGAAGTTATAATCGTAAGCTCGCCTTATGAAACGCGTTAAAAATATTAACCCCTTAATCCGAGATTAAGTCGTAAATCAAACAGTCCCTTTATTAAACTTGTAAATTAAAGTTAAGCACCTTTAATAACGGGTCAAAAAAAGTCTTCATTTCATAAACAACGATTTAGCAAATTAATGAGACGCGTAAAATTTAAGGCAAGCAACATGGTTACCTCGTTCTTTATGGGCACCATAAAATTCGTCAGGTCTTATAGCTGAAGTATAAATTGGTGAAAGAGTTAAAAATTGGCCGGCGAGGCTAATCATGCGCGGTATTTTGCATAAATTACGTACGCTGCAGCGATCGAGCCGGATTTCTGAAAAATAAACGGGCGTAAAATAAGCCTCCGTGTTCGAATGCAAATAACACCATTATATGCTAATGCGACGTGCGTAATCCCCTATCGTGTTTTGTTCTTGCACAAACCTTCCGAAAATAGCTGCCGAATAATATTTGGGTGTCAATGCAGCGACTTTGGATTCTTGAGTATATTCGTGACAAAAAGTCAAAGAAATGGATGTCGTGTGGCAACAGAGTAAGATTGTAACAACTAGTCGTAAACTTATCGATCAAATGTAGAATTGAATTCCCGGATGTATAGAATGTACTATAAATTTTGTTCACAGGGCAAATGCAATCGCGTCAAAGTAACACGTGTATTGATCAAATAAACAAAGCAAAAAGTGGAATCCAGTAAATTAAAAGCGACAACATATTTACTTCCCCCATCGGTGACTAATGTTGGCGTTTTGGTTTTGTGCAAGAATGTATCGTAACGTATCGAAGTGGCAATATTGGCTCGAGTATTTCCTATGTAGGGTGCGCCGCTGTGGGGCGCAATTACCTAGAATAAAACCTCTATAAACCGAGAGCGATTAAACCATTACACGTACAATACCGAATATTGGATGTACTCAGAAAAGCTTTGTACGAAACGAGGTGCATGAGAATACTTTGACGCCAGTCGTAAACTGTAACAGGCGCAGAACGGAAACACTGCTTTATGAGGTCCCTGAAACGCGTAAGCGAGCGGAATCGAATACCGAATATTTATTTCGGCATTGAAGGCATTACACGGAACAAAAATAATTTATGGACCATAAAACGTAACCGACATACTTTAATTTGGCATAGTTTCCATGCAACCAAAATATTACAACGCCCAAGATAACGAGTACCTAATGCACGCAACAGTTATGTGTTTCATAAACACATAACAACCCGTAAGATTGATGAGAATTACATACTGACAGTTTTATAAGCTTACTTTCAGAGCTTAGCTAAAGCAATATTACTCCAATGTTGAAGCCTTAAAAGAATCTGTCAACAAAAAGTTTTACATATACTTCATGTGTTTACTCGAGTCGACGCGAACGCGCATGATTAAAAGTAACACTTCTGAACCTTCTCCTTCAACTTTATGGCTTTTAATGTTCAAGTTAATTACAAAAACAAGATCTTTTTTACGACATATCAATTAAATGTTATTACACATCCCATAACTTTTGCTTTAAGGAAATATATTCTGTTGTATAACGATGTTTATGACGCCAGTAAAATATAAGAAAACTGGATTGCTAAGCCTAATCTTGTTTCTGACGTATCATTTATACAAAACATAAACTTTTTAATAGAACCTCTATATCATGATGGTTTTAACGTTTACCAATCTATCGTAAAGTACAACCGTCCGTCGAACCCATGGAATTGCATCGTCCAATCGGATTGCGGCAAAAAATATCAATTTGCGTCGGGAAGATTCAATTGTCTGCGGCCGAGGAGACGCGTGAAACATAAGAAGCTAATTTCCTTTGGGATAAAGTTCGTGGCGGGAAATCCCCGTCTGCCGCGTATGCGTCAGGCGCCGCCATTAGCATCGTTCTGTTTTGTTTGCTATCTCCTGATTACATCGCGCACGGTTAATCAAATAGCGTCGCCTTTCCGCGCCATCCATTTTTGTGTTCGTGCCAATGTACGTGTGAAATAATAATCACTTCGATTCTATATACATCCTCAGTTAATCAATGGTTGCTATGATACATATCCGATATAGAGTAGAATGTATTTCCATTGTCTATTTTTATATAATGCATTTTATACTAAAAAAAAATTGACCACTAAAACGTGTCCCATACATGGAATAGTCGACCACCATCAGCGCTTTATGAACATATACATGGCGCCGCAAGCAATTCCTAAGCACCATAATTCCACTCAAATATGGGCAATTCGAGAACATTAGAGCATAAAGGGTTGTTCATCGCCGATTATGACTTGTACTCATATAAAAAACTGTCGGACAAGAGATTATGGTTCACTCCCTCCCCCTTTTATCGCGGGACGCGTGCCATCGCGTCTTGGATATCGCGAGGGTAACTTCGCGTGTGCATAATAAAGGGTCCGGTGTCCCGTGCACAAGGACGTCTCGACCCCTCGGACATGTCAACACTAATTTAGAACTGTGCATTATAAATGCTTTTTAATTTCGGTAGACCATTTGGCGCCGTGTTTATTATTGGTGTACGAATGATGACGATACAGTTTCTTAACAAAAGAACATATGCGTTTCCCTATGCATTTATTTAATACTGTAGGTCCAGTAGTTTCTACTTAATTCAAACTAACAAATAATCAAAAAAAAAATCCAATCTTACCTCTTTATAATATTAGTTTAGTAAGTACAATAAGTAATAATATAATTCTTTATTAGCAAAAAAATATTCTTAAGTAGTGTAATTTAAGAAAACTATTAGACTTTTTATGATAAGAATGGGGATGTGAAAATGGTTTCCAAAAAATAAAGAGATTTTCATAACATATTTTATGCTATGTTGTAATAATGGGAAGCTCAAGTATGACCAAACTTTAGGGATGACATTATTAACTAAACTATTCAGACTCCTATGTAAGCCTGGCCCCTTACGATGATATGAAGTTTTCATTGTTAGTAAACTTTTCTGTGAGGTAACCCAAACAACACTTAAAACAGGGCTGGAGTTCTTACAACATAAGAAATTCTGATAACATTGACCATTATACGTTCTATACATGTACGAAAAAAAACTTTACACCTATGTTAACAAGTGGAATTTCTTTTAAAGGTGTATATAGGTACAGCGCTCAGGCAGCCTTAATATTCACCATTCGCAACTCGGCCTCATAGAAACGATTGACGAAGACTACGTAAAATTTTCTTGCTGTACAAACTTAACTTGCAATATCGGCTTTATTTATTCTCAGTCATACAAAATGCCCAGTCGTAAGAACATTTGTCGAGGATCAAGCGGGAGCAGTTTGTAGCACCGTTTGGCAGCCGGACGGCGCCCCTCGCTGTAGGGACGTGCTGTCCAAAGTTTCGCCAAGATTTGGAACTGCACACTCCACCAGTATAATGCATACGTCGTGTACTTAGAAATTTGAGCCACAGTTGTAGGACAAAACTTTGTACGTTTGAATAAATAATATGTATTATTTTATACACACATTTATGAAAGTAAACATAGATTTTACAACGACGATATACCTACAAATTTAAGTAAATTAATTTGAAAACAAAACTAACATGTTTAAGACCTAACAAGTATCACAAAATCCATGTGGTAACTAAATATAACATTTCTTTCGTCTACAATAATACATAAATATTATTACCGCCATAAAAAAGTGCGGCAATTTTTAACCACGCATACAAGTTAGGCGGTACTTCATATCTTAAAGAAGCAAAAGCTTCAAAGCACACACGGTTAACGTCCAACTACTCACTCTTAGCGGCCACGACAAGCCCAAAAGCACACAACTATGCACACACAGCGCTCCCACAGTTTGTTTGGCAATTTTCAATTCTCTTCAGAACACCGAGCTTACCTCCGGCATTTAATTTAACGGCGCCGAGCCATGGTGAAGCCTCAATATGGTACTTGAAACCCGATAGCCAATAGCTTAGTACGACCGTGAGGGAAAGAGATGCGTGGAATATTAGTAACACATCATCGGCTATAACGAGACCCTTGCCTATGGTATTGTGTGTCATCATACATAGCGCCTATGTACGTAGCTAGTTTTATTTACTTGGTGCGGCTAAAATTACAGGAAGCTTCGCATCTCGCCTGATACGAACTTTGCTTAGCATTTCATTGGTTTTAGATAAGTAACAAGCCGCCCAGAATGCACAAAGTTCATGAAATTATACGGTTTCATTTTGCATGAAATTTTGAGGAACAATTGCACAAAGGTAATGCTTTAAAACTTAATCAGTACATGTCATTCGTGTACAATTTCCACATTATGTTTGTCATTCCTGTCATTGTTACATTATAATACCTCAAAAGCATAACCGTAAATACCATTACAAAGTACGTAACATATAAAAAGATTACAGGACAATTATAGTTACTCCTTCTTTAGTACATATTTAACGAATCAACTACCAAAGCTGCTAGACCGCTAATATACACGATTCAAATCAGACGCCCTGCATATCTTGGCCATGCACAATTCACACTCGTATACAATTACCGCTGTCCAATAACTTGTCTCGCACACTCTTCCCACAATTCCTAAACGGACGTGTATTAGATTAAATTATTATTAGGCCCCGAGCTCTGAAACATGCTTCAAACAGTTGTACTGTAAAGCAACTATGTGTTCAGCCAGACAGATCTTACGGACTACGCGTTCGACTTCAAGTTTACGAATTATAATTTTCATATTTAGCCTTGAGAGTACGATAACAAACTTTTTGTACTGACATGGCGTTTATAAAACGAAGGCAAGTAAGGTATCGAGGACATTGCGATTGAATTCCATGACATGAGGTAAATCTATGTCTACGTCCATAACACTTGCCATTTTGCTCACAAAAGAGCACACTTACAACCTGATACAATTATGCTTCCAAAGGTCAAAGTTAACGCCTGATTGTGTTCAGAAACATTGCATTTGCATCCACGACCACGTGCAACAGTGAAACGGAATGAAGAATAAGCTTCCATTCGGAATTCGGACTGAACCTCATTCGGGGGCCGATCCGGGCCGTAAATAAAATATGTGCAAGTCCATGCGGCCGAATCAATTGTTGCGGCCGATTTGTGTGAGCGCTGAACAACACCGCCGATGACAATACGGATAAACTAACAAGACTATAATTGGGGTTTGATGCTTAAACAACGCACGTTCATCTGTATAATGACTTAGAACGCTGATCAGTTGGTTGTCCTTTGATTTGTGTGCGGTGTGCGTAATTGTAACGTTTGCGTGTAACGGGTTGAACTTTGCTGTTTGTTCTGTGACTTGATAATAATAGGTCGTCCCACAACAACAATAATGTCGTGTCCTTTGACCGCTAATTAATTATCAATACTGAGCTTCGCATCTGTTTCAACTACAATTTAGTTATGAATCTGGATCATTTCGTGTATTATTTTGGTTATGTTTCGGAACCATAAGAAGCATAAACGTCTTGATAATTTAATTTAAGCTTTAGTTAAAAAAAATAGACCATGATGGCTATGTGTTTTCCCCAAAGACAAACTGTCCAACCTAGGGACGAATAATTTTACCACATGAAATCAAATAAATTGAGTAAAATTATTAATAAAAGTTTCATAATCGCACAATAGTCACGCCATAACCTGGCGCCGGGCGGGTATTCCCCACAATAACTAGTTCGTGGCACGTGGTCGACATTACGCGATTTATACAGTTTCTAAACAATAAACCATAGTTTATGATTCGCGGAATACGCTAGACGAAAGCCGATTGAATAACGATATAACACACGAAGTTAACCGCTTTATGCTTGCAGGAATTCGCGGACAATGACGTGTTTAATGCCATGGGAATTGCGAATTCTTTTTATTTCTATTTGAATAATTGGTATTTAGTCCTTTACTTACTAACAAAATGTCAAATGAATGTTATAATAAATAACGAGAAGGTTAAATGAAATTTCTTTAGAATTACGTTAAATACGCACGTACTTTTTTGGTTGCAAATTACAAAGGTAATGCATTGATATCTATAGGAGAAATAGGACGGGACTATAAAGGACAAAAAGAAATCGACTTTCGAAGTCTACATATAACTAAATATTTTGCTCAACTAACGTTCAAGTCACCCAATATATATACTTTTACATTTATCAAGTACTACCAACACTACTCTAGTTTAGTCCACCACCACATTCTTTTAACATAATAAACCATTGCCCAGGCACGGTAAATAGATCGCATCTTCGCCTGCAATTTCAACGGTGGATTAGTTGATAATTGACGTCTTCGAAATAAAAGGCGGCGAGGATAACGAAGGGCGCTGGAATGTGGGCAATTCGTCACATGTGTCGCGATTAATGATGATCGAACGTGGGCCGGGTATTAACGCGCCGTGTGCGATGTTAGTGCACATGCGAACGGTAAGAGATTGTGAATGTTTCGTTGGGATATTTTAACCCAATTTAGTTCTTGATAATTGTCTTTGAAATAAAAAGCGGCAAGGATAACGAAGGGCGCTGGAATGTGGGCAATTCGTCACATGTGTCGCGATTAATGATGATCGAACGTGGACGGGAAAATATCGCGCTGTATGCTATGTTGGTGCACATGCGAGCGTAAGAGATTGTGAATGTTTCGTTGGGATATTTTAACCCAATTTAGTTCTTGATAATTGTCTTTGAAATAAAAAGCGGCAAGGATAACGAAGGGCGCTGGAATGTGGGCAATTCGTGACATGTGTCGCGATTGATAATGATCGAACGTGGACGAAGAAATGTTGCACTGTATGCTATGTTGGTGCACATGCGAGCGTAAGAGATTGCTACTGTTTCCTTGAGATATCTTAACCCAGTTTAATCCTTGATAATTGTTTCTGAAATAAAGGCAGCGAGAATAACGAAGGGCGCTGGAATGTGGGCAATTCGTCACATGTGTCGCGATTAATGATGATCGAACGTGGGCCGAGTATTAACGCGCCGTGTGCGATGTGAGTGCACATGCGAATGATAGAGAGATTGTTGCCGTTTCGCTGAGACAATATAGTTTGTGACGTTACATTTGTACGGTCAAGCTATTTTATTTAAAAAAAAATCTTAAAAATTTTTGCCTTAAAATAGACTTTGTATTTGAAGACAGAGGGAATAAGACAAGGAATATGAATACGGGCTTCCATTGGTCCCACTTTATAACCCCCAATAATTGATAGTTTAGGGATATGATGAATACGTCTTCTTGAAGTCGGTTCAAAATTCATAGTCACGTTAATAGAAACCCAAGGCCAAGTCGGTTGCAGTTCAAACAGCAGTTCATCAATCCCGACCGACGGTGCTATCTATATTTCGTTAACATAGCAACAAACGATCCAATAAACAATAAACATGCAATGCACCGACGACATTAAACATCTTTGCACCAGCCAAGCCCGCAACCGCCGCTGTGTCTGACCTGCCAAGTGGCGAACGATCACTAACTTTTGAATAGACTTCATACGCACTACGTTTACATGATAATTAAATGACACTGTTTGATAGAAAATTAACACATGATGACTGATGTTGACAATTGGCTAAAAGTGGATAAACCGTAGAAAAAACCCATGACTTAAACGTTTCAAGCTGATAATGATGATAAAAACAAAAGCGTACACTTATAACGTAGATATAGTAAATGCTTTTACTCAGAGATATTTCAACTAAATTCTTAATTTATAATTCCTTTTAATAAACTTCGCTTGAATAGTAATTAAATGATTCACTTTAATAAACATATTGGGTTTTCAGAAAGCAACATGGATCAGAACATCTTCATAAAGAATTGACAATAAGAGAAGTCATTTGTTGAATAATTAATGAATCCCCTATGAAGGTTCGTTCGAACAACGAATTATGAACGAACGCGAACAAACGTAACATTCGCTCGTATAACCGCAGTGAGATCCGGCCCCGAGTTTTGAATATAAACGACACAGGCCAACTCCATCTAGACATGCGACGTTTGTTTATATAAATACACGTGTGGCAATTTATTTATAACCCGGGTGAATGCGAAGTGGCGTTCGCCTGATAGATTGCAGTCACAGTAAATAAATAATGTCTTAACGTTTCCAAATATCGTCGACCGTGGATTTTGAAATACTATTGTCGAAATGTTTTCAAAAAATACGGATATATCAAATATCAGAATATATGATGATTTTATATAATGTTTAATTTAAAATTATGTACCAAACGTCAATAGTATAATAAAATTCAGACGTTAATCGTGCTAAAAACAAAATCAGATTTCATCTAGCCACACACATAACTAAAATAAATTAAAATCGATACACGTGTCAAGTCGTTGATGTAAATCGGGTCAAAAATAAACGGAAACACATCCATTCATAAAGCGAAGATTATCGAAATTTCTACGCACGTTCATCTATTTAGTAAATT
The DNA here is from genome assembly GCA_001586405.1 of Phoebis sennae. Classification (NCBI taxonomy): domain Eukaryota; kingdom Metazoa; phylum Arthropoda; class Insecta; order Lepidoptera; family Pieridae; genus Phoebis; species Phoebis sennae. The sequence goes on along the minus strand of LQNK01001602.1, from coordinate 83,239 downwards.
TTGCTTAGTATAATCTTGTGTTTGTTTTAACGCGAATACATTCAATATTAAATAAAATACTTATAAAAGGATTTTAAGCGCGGTTTATTATACATTATTTTGCTTGTCGACGACAGCACACGTGAACTGGCCGAGGAACCAATGCGCAAATTAATTCGACGATACTGGCACTCGTGACGAAAATAAAGAAGAATAATTACAAAGTGTAGAACTGAAATACATAACAAGTATTCTCGGACATTTTGACCAAAACACAAACCATATTTAAACTTACTTTATTGTAAATACATACTATAAATAAATTAACCGAGACGCATACACATACATACATAGTCCACCGTATACCATTTTTTTAGGGATCAAACCTACAACTTTTAACGGTATAACCACTGATGTCCAGCGCCAATCGGATCCTCAATTTATATGTCACCAATTGAAAAGTTAATTTTTCCAATTAATCCGTCAGAGCGAAGCTGGCGTTACTATTTTTAACACAAACACAATACAGAGAACCAGTTTCGGGTTATATGAGAAGATCCATCACATCCATTCACACGGTCACCAGAGAAACCTGTTCCGAGAGACAGGTGTCCCGCCTTTGGGAGGTCTCTCTAGAATTCCGTACATAAATTAATAGTAGAAACCACGAAAAACTATCGTTTTACCAGCTAATGCACTTATTGTAATGTCGTAAACACGATAAAGTTTTGAAATTATTCTGTATGTATATTTTATAATGTATTTTTATTATAACCATGCTATATATATAGTTTTATAGATACTTAATTTGTACATCGTCAAAATCAAACTTGTCTGTATTGCTACATGAATATTTATGAAGCGTTAAGATTTAAAATAAATTGTAAAATATAGCAACATTCATATAAAATGACTTGAAATTGTTAAATCATACATAGTTATGGATGAGACGAGCCAACGGAAGCGCATAGCACACACCCTTTATTTTCTACTTATACAGTATGAATATTTAAATTTAAAGCATAATTTTAAAGTTACAGTACCTTATGTATCTATTGTTACTATGCGCGTACAGGTTTAATTGTACTTACTTAGAAATTCATGTGTTGAAACGTGAAATAAGTAATTAATAATAATTTAACACAGATTAATAAAAATAAATGATATCTAACTACTTTATTTAAATTTGGGATGGTTAATTTATTATATTTATCTTCATTCATACCGTGATTCAAGTATTGCATTACAGTTAAGATATGAATAGAGAAATCTTGTGTTAATTTATTAAAATAAAATCATTACATTACTTAGTTGCTTTCCAAAAAGAAATTATCCTGCTACTTTCTTTGAATTTAACATGAGTATATAATGAGCTGCTGAACGTGAATATTTATATAATATTTAAGTGAGGCTTTTTCTATTCTTAGAACTGAATTGTTAATTGTAATTACGTAACCACGTATGTACAGAACAGAAATAAAGTAACATTAAAAATAAACATATGAAATAAGGTCTTATTTATGCAAGCATTGCAAGCTGATGATTGCATACATTTTCCTTACTAAGAATATAATTTATTTATTTGACGAGCCGTATCAAAGTAAACTAATCTCTACAAAATAATATGCAGATTTGAGTAACTGGATCTAAAATATTTGTATTGTGACGGCACTCAATTGACACATCAACGGAGTAGAGGTCAGAGGCCCGCTTCCGCCAAGTACTCCTTTTTTCTCGTGAATTTCTAATGCCTGTTTCTAGAAGCGATCAAGATTTGTATGTCATAAAAAAAGGCGTATTTGAATATCAACTTAAATTCTATTTCTACTTGACGCCACGTAATTAGGATAGCGCGTTTTCAGAAAGCATAGCCAGTAATAAAAAGTATAATCATATTTATAGCAGTGCTAGACGCAGTATTGCCGGGTGGCACGTAATTTCCCCTGGGCGGCCGTACGGTCGCTCAACGTGGTTTATTGTTAAGCGATCAGCGAATTATTACGCCGATACGGCTGTCCACGAATTAAATGTGACGTTGAAATAAACTACAATTGAATCTAGACGATAAAATTTTTATGGGAGAGCCAGTATAGGATGAGGATGACGACAGACAGGGTGTAGTGGCTTCACTCTGGTATTGCTTACTACGGGCACTACTACTAATAGCGTCGCGCGTACAAGAAAGAACAGTGTGACATAACTTGCCTTAGATCTTATAACTTGTCCCCGAAGCTTTTAATATAAAGAACCAGTAAAAGAGAATCAACCAATGCCCAGTTCCTACAAAGATAAAACGAACTTAACTAATATACTTACTGACAGAACAATATCCTACTAGGGGTGAGTCTAAACGTGACGTTAACATAACTACCGAAACTTGGTTCCGATTGGTAGATTCCGTCGTTTATAGGATTCTGGCCTGACCTGGCCCTAATGGTGAGTAATCATCACCGTTCAAGAATACATTTTGACAGTCTCAAGAGAGAGGCGCGGATAAGGATACGCTTTTATAAACCTTGAGTAACAAAGTTTACTAAAATAAAAATAATGATGAATGGCATAAGTAGAAATATCAATGTTTCTCCACGTTCCGATCCCCATAGCAATACTTCAGTCAAACTTTTTTTTAGGGAAATTATTACCTACATTTAATATTTTTCAGATCCCTGTTAGCATACACATAAAATACATTTTCATATTTAAAGAAAGTCCGTGTAACTCTTATGTTTAAAATTTATCAAATTCGCGTTATTCTATGACTTAGAATTGTATTATTGATATCCAGAACGGTGTGGGAAATTAAATGTTTAATGTTATAGAACAAATGAATAACTGTTTAATATAAATTATGGGATCGGCGTTGATATAAAAGATTTATTATTTATAATAATAGATTTTTTCATTTAATACATGAATACTTTAATATTTATGAAGCAATACTTTGTAATAATCTAATGATTATTTTACGATTTCTATTAGAAGGTAGTATGTGTGTACGGGAAAGATAAATAAATCAGTTGATTTAGTTAATTAGTTAATTAAAAATAAATTATAATATAACTATTACCTACCCAAAAAGCCTCTGTACATTCCAACGTTTCAAACTTGTAAATTCCCTGTACACAAAATCCCAATAATATTTATACATATAAAATTATCCAACGAATAACGTATCAAACTCAGATAACATACACGTGCCAGTTTTCGTAGGGCTAATCAAATCGACCGTTTACACGCGGCAAATAGGCGCTTCCAAAACATTTATATGGCATACAATAAAAACACCCATCTAAGGAATTTAGCCGCTAACGAAGCCGCATTCCCTGAGGTACCAAGCGCAGGTGTCCTAACATCTGCTGAAGCACTGCTGTATGTATTGATGTGCTGTTTTAAACACTGCCATACATTTGTATTTTACTACCACGTAACGAATAAATGCCTATCGATCAATAAACAAAGCCTTAATAGATACGTATAGAGTAGTTTTCTAGATCTAAAAGGTTAAGTCCACTAGTCTCAAAGTATTTTCATTAATAACAAATAAATACATGAAGGATTTATGTATAAACATTGTCAAAGAAAGAGAACGTCGAGGGAAAACAGTCTAACAATAAATGTAGCTTTTATATAATCTGCAATTTATCACACAACAATGATCGCGTCCGAAATCTTATTTCGAAATTCAAATGTACGAAAATGTAACACAATATACAGAACGCAATCAGGTGACGAGCGATCTCATTCAAAAAGGCGTTATTGCATAAAAGGAGAAAATAAAAAGCGTCATTCAAGCCTCAAAGCGTACAATATCATTGAGGGGGGACCGCGGGTGATTTAGAATGTGCCTTTTGGTCGGCCGATAGATTGAGTGCAAGACGCCCGGAGCGAGGCCCGCGCCGTCATAATGAAACTCTCTGTGCGCTCACAATAAATGTACACTTCATCTCTTATATAACTGTCTGCAGTCGTACACTTGCGATCTGCGCATATTCGCCTCGACTTGTTAAGGGGCGAACGTTATATACAAGTTGACACTTCACTTGATTTCCACGTCCAATCGTTGACAGTTTCGTCCACAAGGAAACATTGTGAGAGGTCAAGACGACACGTCCGCGCAATTAGAACGTAATCTCGGACGATTAACTTAGAGAACAATTACATGGTACATAGCTCGTCAATATTGTTAAGGCACTAATTGATTCCGCGAAGTTCTGTTAACTGTGAAATAGTTTGAAAGTAATGAAATTAACATTTTACAGTACCTACGTAATGTCGTCCACGTAATATTGTGCAATGGCGTACGTCGGCTATCACGAAATTTATTATAAGAAAAAAATGTTAAAATTAAGTTAGGCGACCACATATTGGTATCTTATGCATCGCATTATTTGTATAGATGCGGTCCAAACGATGCGGGTCAGTGGACGCACTTGTGTGACATCCTATACAAAAAATATTGCGATCCGTCAAATACGATGCAAACGACATGTGGACGCCTAGCATTATCCTACGCTTCTTCTAGAACCACAACAACATTTCTTTAGAACATGCTACTTTGATTCATAAAGGTTCATCATCCCTGACGTATGATGTTTATAGTGCAACTAAAATTTTAATCTAACTGAAATACTTTTACACATGCACGATGACTTTCCAGAGTGAATTTCACGTTGTCATTGGCTCAATACGGCAATAGCATTATCGGAATCTAAATAATTACATCACTATCACGTCGACAATCGCGTCGCGCCGTGCGCTAGTTTCCACTGGTGATAAGATTTTTGGCGCCGGAATTTTTTTTTGCCATACGATATATATGGAGCTGCTGAAATTTTTTGTACATTATTTTAGACGTGAAAATAATTCATATCAATTATTTTTAGTTTTATAAGACACTATTGCGTCACGGTAGAAAGGTTAATATTATACAACAATAATATTTTTCAATTCATCATGAAATTATTGCTCCTTAAAATTTACACTAATTGAGGAAAAAACATAGAAAATTTAATGTACCTATTTTGAATGTACGTACGACTATTATCTTAATGATTAGAGAAGAATTTTTATGTTTGGCTTTATCGCTGTTTCGTTATGTAACTTAATAAACAATAATAATTTCGTTCGTCAAACAGCGTTCGTACGGATAAAGTTTCACAAATATCAGTCTAAAAATAGAATTGAGAGACAGTATCACTTTATAAGGTCAGTTTAATGCCGTTTCCCGTAAGTGAGGTCGCGAACACACCGTGTCAATAAATTACCTTTACTTAAAATGCATTCTTGGTGGCATTATTCTTGAATTGCGCAATGAAGGGTTTAACGACCCCTAAACTTGTCATTGTACTGGTTGGGACTGGTCGGGGTCTGTCATTGTTCCCTTCCATATAAGATATCCCTTCCAAATATTCTTTAGACTAAGACAATTAAAGCACATCGACGGACAAACTACCGTCTTTCTGTGTTTAGACTATGATGAATGTAAGCTGAAATATCAAAACAAGTAACTATTAGTCTACAATCATTATAAATAGCTCCAAAATTATACCAATAAACGTAACAATAGCTGCCGTTCGTTTAAAAATCGAATAAAAGTCCCTTCGCGCCCAAACCACCATCAAAATATCCTCCTATTTATATCAATAATATAAATAAACAGCTTGTACAAGACACAATAAACGTGAAGCCATATTTTCAAGGCTCACTCGACAGGATGTTCAAGGGACTGGGGCACACCTGTTGTTAGTTTACTTTTTACGCGTCTTTTTTTTAAACGGGCGACGCCGGGGATCCGTTTCATCCGGTTTCATTAACCGACTTGTAATATTTGTGATACGGGAGCGAATTTAACATTTTCAGATTTTACTCCAGTAAGTATAAGCAAAGAGATCAATCTTACTTCAATTTGCGAAGTTGTCTTTATTATGGCGATTTTCTGGTGTAACTCTGTTTTATCATATCACCCTTTACATGAAATATTTGAATTATTGAGGATCTTCACAGAGGAGATTCACAGGTGACATGATAAAACACCAACCACTGTTTATTTTTAAGAATTTTTATTGGAGTAAGTATGTTTATACACAAAGTTAAAAGTATGATCAAGGCGATCTTAGCAATCACCTTATAGGGAGTACCAGAATACTTGCTCAGTATTTTAACTTAGGTCGTGTAGTGTCTAGTCTACAAAATACAAATGGACAGCCAAGCCTGCACCTCACTACTGCAACGCTTCGACCAAGGAGTGGCAGCAGCCAATAGCTAATTATGACTCACATCACGACCGTTAGACACTGTGCCCGCGATCCGATTGACATCGCATACCATACGTAGCTCCATGCAGCAAAATAATGTCAAAGTCCTAACACCGCGGAGGTGATTTTTTGACAAATATCTATACTAATTTTAAAGGAAACATTTGTGTTTGTGTATGTTTCAAGACAATTTCTGGACCGATTTAAATAATTCCTTCAGCAGTGCATCTTCACTGAGTGACAAAGTGTATATTATGCAATATTATGCTACGGGAGCGAAGCTAGGCGGAACAGTTAATATGTTATTTGACGAATCAAATACGACAACTTGGCCCAATGATGCTTGACTTATTCAAAAAAAAAACAAAATCGCAGGTGCCTATGTCATTATTTGATACAAAATAAAAAGTATCTTTTGTGCTACTTAAATGTTTATTTTTGACATACGCGGTATTAGTACTTGAGCGACGAAATGTCACTATCGAAATCCACCTAGTGATAATATTTTAAGTGCGGTTCCATTAATGACGTCTGCACGATTTCTAGGTAATAACGTCTACACATTCCGCGAAAAGTAATTATCAATAATTCGATGTTAGATTACTATAAATAATGCATTGATAAGTGTCGCTTGTTTACTACAGTGACGGATAAAATTTATAACTGATAGTAGTATGTATTTTTATTACTGGACGAAATTTAAGTACGAATTAAAAACTCTAATTTTATGCATGTTGATAATATCGGGCCCTGGTTTCAAGAGATAAATACTAAATAAAAATTTCATGTGATACCGCAAAGACTCACTGACAATAATTATTAGCCATTACTGAAATTAGTGGGTAATATTATTGCTTTTAATAATGTTACTACACCAACATATCACAATTATTTAAACAAATAATTTGATTTAACAAAGCGTTTCAAGTGTACGACAGAAAATTCAGATATGCACAAAAACCGAAAATCCGCAAAGAGAATAAAAATAATTCTATTCACTCACAACAGCACAAGCTTATAATTATTCAAACATCACGCTTTTCAATAGAATTAAATGCGCAAGAAACAAGAATATATCCATTGAAATAAAATCGAGAATAAACACTAGGTATTAATTCAACGTCTAGTCGGACGGGTTTAATCACCTTTGTTGAACACTGACCTTCATATTTTTTAATTAAGTCGCTTGTGAAATAAAGTTATAAAACTTAAATTTTATACTCCCAAGGTTTACCTTCGAAAAAATAAAAGTCATTCATTCACAAACAGGCAAGTTAATCTTCGGGTTTGTGGGATTATGTCTGTTTAATTTCTTGAAGATATTATTAATACTTACGTACACTTTTATAGCAATCGATTTACTAAATGGAAAACTTTCGTTCGGCTTACCTGAAACAATGAAATGTAAAATTAGAAAATGTTTTTAAAATTGATAAAAAATGAATTCCACAGCAATCTATAATAAGGTTTTATTTGCAAAGATAATACCGATTTTATAGGAATTTTATCGCTATGTTCCAAAATAGATAATTACCGAATAAATCGCCCTATTATTGATATGATAAGTATCAAAAGATATTAGTAGATCCACGGGTACTTAACAAGACATACAGAAGTGTACATCAACAACAATATCAGCTATATGAGCAAGTGCGTCAGTATAAAGACATTAATAATGCACCGGGCGAGGAATACCAAAGGTCGCGTTTGGGGCAGACGTAGCCGCTAAAAGCGAGCCGCCGAAAGGTCATGACGCTCAGATCGGACACAAATACGACTATGTCCCGTATACTCTAACGCATGCGAATTTTTTAAATATTTAATTGGCTAAAGCTTCCACGTCCTGGTTGGAAGCCGTTTCGGGAAGTTGCTCGTACGTTTTTATTTTTAAATATTGTTTTATCTACTTTCCATTGTATCACAACAGTTACAATATGGGTTTTGGACTATGATTTGGCTATGACTTCATAATGTAAAACAGCGTCGTTAATCTACAAAATAATGTCAGCGCTATTTGCCGTGACATAATATTTTTCAATAACAAGACAATTACTTGTGAAATTACATATTGTAGGTAGCGAATACAAAACGGACCTAAACATACTTCCTCTCAATTTCCTTCACTATTTTGTATAAGAGTTTATCCGTTACTTTTATAACTTTGTTTTGACTCACGTTGAAAAAAAAACAACTTTATTTAGCCACAAATATTTTCAGCCAGCAACAAACCATGTTATGTCTTGTAGATTATACTTTATACGTAAATTCATGACGGGCGTGTATATGTAGCGTACACTTGGCGGACATTTGCATATCTCAGCTATTGACTCGTCTAGACTTCGTTAGAATTAGTGTTCGTTCATGTGAAACCAGTCCGACTTGTTACCTACGTTTTTGTTTTACATTTTTGTGATACGATTCCAAATTATTTTGAGGTTCAACGCCATTACGATGGAACGCCACACCTCGTTTTTAATACATTCGAGGGTAAAAAATAAGAGGAATCATAACAATTGTGTGATTTTTCATTTTAATTTAAGTTTAAAGATACTTTCCATAATATAATTACTAAAACCTGAACGTATGAACTTTCACATGAATTTATCTTTACACACAACTCATGCTCCTATATTGAAGTAATGCTTATTTCTAAGAGCGTGTGTTGCTATGTTTTTGTGAATATACTATCTTTAAGCGCCTCTTAAAATTTAAGCATCTACTCAATAATTATTGGGACGCAATACCCCTTTCATCAAACCCACTGCAATGCACTCTTACGTGCTTATGCTAATACTCGTTATATGAAAAATGTTATCAGCATATAGAATCACAATTTCAAGTGAATGCACATGAAGTAAACAGTTATAGGAAGTGATAAGACGCCTAGATCCACCCTATTCACGGAAATATAACCGCAATATCGCCCTGATTGGTGCGATGGAGTTTTTCATAATTTCCCGGTAGTATGAGTAACGCATAGTATTGTGGTAAAACCTGAATATATTTTGTTGAAATTATTATATTATTAGTAATATATTATGTCAAATCAGGAATACTTCAACGACCTAACAGATTTTCGCAAAGTCTAAATAGTTAATGCTTTCTTCCCACTATTACGGCTTTTCCTGTTTCTAGTGTAAGTTTACATTTGGAAAAACAAAGATGAACTTTTTCATAATGTACACTCAATAATGCAAAATTTTCATGCCCACCCAAAACTTTTTCACGTACAACGAACGCCCCTAATACCACGTAAAAATTTCACCAACCGTCTCGTATAACTTGTGCCTACCCTCCCCACTCTCGAAACACAAAACCTCACTCGGGCGCCATTCCTTCATCGCGTAAATAATTCAGTTCTTCTGTTAAGTATGACATTACCCTAAGTGACTTTCAACGTCACCGTCATCGAGTGCTATGACGCACGTTGGAAGCAATCGGATGCTAAGCCTACTTTCAAAACTACCCACGCATCTTTAGCGCTGACGCTGAGATCGTTCTCGAATCAAAATAACATTTACAGCGATGTGTGTATAATACGATAATTAAATTTATTACATCATAAACCGCTATCAATCGATACGATGACAAGACTTGCGCTAACGTGAAAAACTGTATTGAACAGATTGTGTGGTTAACGTGTTTTCAATATATCGAACGCTTACAAATACTGTTTACAAATAACACCAGAAAAAACAGTAACACATTGCTACGTAACGAACATGACCTATTTTCATATCGGCAAATAGCATTCAATAGACAAAATAAACATGTTGTTATTTCTTGCCTTCCTTCTTGCTCTTCGCGCAGATCATGTGTTACCTCTAAGGAAAAGGAAAGCAATACAACTATCCGTCCAAGTTCAATCTATAAATAGTCCCTGGTAGAGGTATACGAAAGCCCACGCATTCCGTTTACCGCGTGTCGTATAGAGTTTATTTTTAAAATGCCAATCGATGTCTATATCGTTTCGATAGTACGTGAAGCCTAGAATGCAGACGCCAACTTATTGTTGAAATGAATATACGATATTTGTTGATAAACGTATTTTAGTGAATTAAAGTGGAAGTTCTAATAAAAGAGAATTGAAATAATAACAACTGTAAAAAGGTCGAGCCTAAATATAATTTATTTAGAGTACAATCATTTATTTAGTATACACTTTATTGGCCAATTGATTAATAAGACATTATTAATAATGTCCGCGCATTATAAATAATGACGGTCTATTTTGGACCATTTCTTTATTTACCCATTGTCTGGTCATTATGTATATCGCTATTATATACATTACTATTGGGCAATTTGATAATAGAGCTATATTGGAGGGGATGGAGATATGGAAAGGGTTTTTGTTTAGTTTTTCATTGATTTGATTATGATCGGAGGTAGAAAGATTCGAGTTTTAGTCGGATAATGAGTTTGATCATGTAAGTTGTTGAAATATAAGTTTTTTCAGCATACGTAGACACTTCTATAAAAAAGTTAATGTGTTCAAAATAGTACTTCTTCATTCATCATTCATCATCATTTGGTCCATAACATGCATACTCTTAAAAAGGCGTGGTGGTAAAAGAGATGTGAATTTACATAAATTAAAAGCAGATGGCGCACAAAGACAACGAAATTGATAAGAAAACAGTGTCATCTATCATAACAAACGGTGGCAATTACTTATTTGGACATTGAATAAATGAGAATCGGGGAATAATACTCGTGAGCTCATTCAACAAGTCAGCCACGGACGGAACCCGGAGCCCTAAACGAGTGGGCGAACAAATATAAAGTGATACGAACAAAGAGATTTTTGGGCCTCTGCATTTATCTATTTTCGACATTTCTATTTGTAAACGACGTCTGTTACAAATATTTTCATATTCTGTAAGGTCTAGTATTCAAAGGAACGAGACCTTAAGATTTAAAAATAGAACTCCTCCGACGTCTTGAACGAAAAATAATTCTACGTAGACTGAAATAAAATAGTAGCGTTGGAATAAAAATAGCTTATTCAAAATTAAGAGTTAACGCAAGCACACAAAATTGAATCGTTATATCCACCTACGAGTGGGATTAACCGAACGATCACTTGTATAGGAACAATTAGAAAAAATGGTTATTGTTATAGCCAAGGGACCGTCCTGAAAATCAACTTTTCGTTTCATGCCTGAATGATTCACGTCCCAACTTTAGGGTCTACTATACCCAAGGGCGTAAACAACGCATTCTCCAAGTCGGACCGAGAGCCTTAACAATTACTTTAATTAAACGTAATGCCGAATGAAACTCGACAGCGCTAGTTTGCTAGTTAAATAATTCCATTCGATTTTGTTTGACCCAAGTTTGCGAATAAACAACAAATAATACGACTGTGGATGTATTTTGTGGTGTTAAGTATAGGGATTTTTCACGTATCCAGCTTCTGTTGTAAACTATTTAATAAGAAGCTCTTTCTAAGTTTAAATGTATTTACCGATATGTACCGTGAATATCTACTGTTCATGGTTGATAAATAGAAATATTTATGTACGAAGTTTCCAACAAAGGGGGTAGCGCAATCAACAAGTTTGAAAGAGAGACTAATAATAAAAATCCGCACAATTATTTATATCCCGTCAACCGTTAAATCTCGACGACAAATACTAAAAACAAAGATATTAAAATTCTAATAGAGAACAAAGGCGAACCATTACCGACCTATGTAATAGCACAGAATGGGCTATTGCGATTGCATCTTACCATTCAAGACTACATTAAATATTTCTAAACAAAGTTACCGGTGCGTAGTTAATCGCCGTTGGGGAAAAAAATTAAAAGTATTGCCAGTTTAAAGGCAATCCCGACCGCTAGCATCGAGCGCAGGTAAACTAAGATAAAAGGCTGCGGCTATGAAACGAGCTTATTTACCGCTCTATATACATTGTTATTAGCTACTATTTCATTGTTAAGAATTACTTCACATTGTTTATAAAGTGACTCCTTTACAATATCTCTAATCTAACTTTTTAATTATACATTTTGGTTTTTGATAGAATTATCATTTAATAGTACTCGAATGTCACTTGTTTCCTTTGCGTAAGCTGTAACACTGTATTTTTTCTTAGTGTCATCAGTAAACTCATATATCGCCTGAAACATGCATCGCATTTTAACTGTACGCTATATTCCTTTCTATATTCATTCTTAGCTTGGTCTTTAACATTCCTAGTAAAACGTTTATAGGCAACGACCTATAACCAACAATCTCGTACAGCTAGCACATTTCCTAGCCCCGATCGCTAGAACACCCGCTCGAGGCGCAGACCACCCCAGACGTCCTATCTGCGATGCCTGCGCCATATGCTTTACGCTATGAACACTATCCGAGAGCTTATTTTTGCTTTAAATCGATTTGAATTGTATTGCTATCGTTTCGGATTGGATTTTTCGATGGAATTTATCTAACCACAACTAATTGCGGATGTGTAGTATATTTTTTAATATCAGAACTAGCTGAGCTGCGCGGTTTCATCCGCGTGTTTCATATCTCGTTCCAGTAGGATTTTCGGGATAAAAAGTATCCTATGTCATTCCTGGGGTTTTCAATGAATCTCTGTAGAAACGTTCATCCAAATCAGTCCTGTAGTATCGGAGCCTATTCAATACAAACAAACAAATATTTTCTCTTTATAATATTAGTATAAATGAAGGTTCAAAACATGGTATTCTAAGAGGTTCGAAAAGACAGACGCGTTCTTTCTTCACTCCAATCGGAGTTGTTTAAAATTTAATATTTGAACCGTATTATGTAAATAAAAAAAAACATTTCTCAAAGCAACAAATGTTTCACAATAGCTCAAGATTACGATAAATTATAAACATTAGGGACAAGAAGCACCCAACGTATCTCGAAAGATCTAGAAGTGACGACGGAGCGAGGCTTCTTTGCTAAGTGTGTGCAAATTGCTGTAATGAGGAAAAGGCGTTAACTATCTCATTTTCTTGACGGTACTCGTGCAGTAATTATTATGTTAAAATTTATCAAGTATCATCGCGGATACAATTTACTCGCTTGCGATTATTACGCTCATGAGAGTGCGATATTGCGACATATTTTTCAATCGTGATACAAAAATAAATCGGATGAAAAAATATGGGTTTTAAAATTACCGAAATTCGGAATGTTATATAGTAAAGCACTAGTAGTGTTGTGATATATACCTTTTCATATTTTTTAAATGATTGTTTTCCAACGACTTAGTTCACCATTGCAATAGTTAATTAAACAAATTAAATATTTGCTCAATCGTTATTTGCAATGGCTCTTATAATTGTAGAATATGGGTGGTATGATACATTAAATTATCAAAAATTTACAGCACAGAATTAAAATCATTCTTCCAAAGCGCGCAACGCATCCGAAATGAACTAAGGCGCACCAACGGTATTCTACGCAATGGCAGTCTAATTAAATTGAATAAAACACAAACAATAGTGACTGGCGACGTGTTTGCTATCATTTTAGTGAGTAACTGTTCCGCCGTGCACTGATTAAGGCCCATAATGAACTTGGAGCAGTTTTAATTGCCTCGCCAAGAGCGTCTTTGTGACTTGCGAACGCGATTCGTTTAAGAAATACCATTTCCAGTCGAGATGTGTATATTGAAATAATGAGTGCTTTCAATGGTGCATTAGCCAACAAATTTACATATTTCTATCTAGTTAATAGTAAAATTACGACGTCAATGCTTTTTTGAAACAGACAAATAAACACGCGGCTTACCTAAAGTTAAGTGATAACCGCTACCCATGAAAAACCGTAACATCGGTATGACGCAATCAAATTTTTCAATAAGAAATATTACATTTGTTATCCTTATTTAAGCATATTGCATGTATTATTAAGCTAATTGGTAAGTTCAGTGATTTCAGAATTAATGTCACACCAATTATAAAAAGTTTGCAAATAAAACGTTTATGTAATGAAATTGGCAATAAAATATTGGAGTTAAATATTATAAACACAGGAATTTAGGTAAAAAACCGTGTCGCATGATGACCAAATCGTATAAAAAAGAAAAAAACAATTTTTCAGTTTATATTAAAATCGTCATAACACAAAAATGAATCAGCACCTACAATTTCAACTTTACTTTATTTATATCAATCTTTATTTACAACATGTGCCATATAATATAACCGTCACTTTAAAGGCAAACTTAATTTTAATACAGCCAACTGGCTTGGGTCACCGGTATACATTCTCAGCGGGGCATCGTTCGATCCGTTGCTTTATCGACTATGAAATATGGACTTTAAGTTCCAGTAAATAAGATTGAAAGTTATGTGGTGTTGTTATCAGAGATTCCACCAGTACGATACGGTCCGGGTAAACGCAGTTCCTGGAATGCATCGGCCCCTTTGCGATATTTGTTATTGCGAACTAATTTTGTAAAGATTTTTCCTGGTAACGGCGACCGTGTGGCGCATGGTAATTAAAAAATAATTAATGTTTATTTTGACCCGAGTTATCTTTATAATTTCAATGATTACAGTTTACGATGGCATACTTTACATTCCATTTATGCTTGATTACTTTGATTTTGTTGCTTATTACGGTTACTTTGTGGTATGTTTAACATAGTTTTTAACACATAATTTATCGTAAATTAATTATTAAAGATCAGATAATTACATGAACATAATGTCAATGTAACGAGGTTGAATATTGAAACATTCAAGAAAGTAAAATAAATTTATTGCGTAACATATTATTACCATATTTACACGAGGAATTTGACAATATTCTGCGGTTTGCCTTGTATTTCAGAAATCCCAGAATGTGCCTATTAATATGTGCTATATTAATAAACGTGCGTATATATATAAATTTACAATTTATAGATGTTTCATTATTAATATGTAGAATAGGAATATACAAGGCATGATTTAATTACGCTTACATTTATCTTTGTACATACTTTTAAACCTATTTTATACCAATTTAAAAATATCGCGCTTTTGTAATTCGCATTGTGGATATGAAATAATTCATAGGTCGTGAAACACCATAGAATGCATGTGCATTGTTAGAAGAATAATATCATAACTAAAAACGCCCAGTTAGTTTAACGAATCATTTTTCGTATGTATCCAATCAGTGTATTATTACCTACTCATTAAACAAGTGCAGCAATGTTTACACCGCCCCGGCCCGCGCACGTGAACCGTAAGCGCATACCGCGGCGCCGCCCGCTTTGCATACAAACAAGCAACGGTGCGCGCGACTCTGCGTCACGCGTTGCGCAATCGGCGCACGCGCATGCCATTCATCCGGCCCCCCGGCTGGCAACAGACTGCATTCGGTATGTGGCGGGTTTCCGTACCCGTGGGATTCGGTTGTCTAATGACGGTTGCTACTCGACTAAGAACGGTTAAGGCGCATACGCAACAACACATAGTATAAAATAACAAAGCTATACTCTTGTGTCTTCATATCTATTAACATATAATTAACATAAGTTACCATTTAAACTACTTTTTGAGGACGTTATTTATAAATTATGTGTATGATATTTTTTTATACTAAACGTGAACCAATCAAACTCAGATAGTCTTTAATAAATGCGACTACTAATTTGTCTCTCGAAAAATTTACGATAACTTTTGATCCAAACCATAAGGCACATACAGATTGATAAGTATATCAAATGAATTACATAAAAGGCACACTTTAAGACACACACACAAACAAATGCAACACGCATAAACACCCAGTCCAGCTAGCCAATAGTGTACAAGGCAAAAATTTCCCAACGTCAGCGTGGTTTCATTCATACATCGTCAGTTATGGTCTATTTCTGTGAACCTTTCCGATAACACCGGATGTTTGGCCATGTGTGGCATTGTGAGAATTGGCCTATTGAATATATTTTATAGCCGCAGTCCATCGTATTGTTGTTTCGGAATGGTTACACGTTGTGGATTAATGCGAGCGCTTTTTGCTTTTGCTGCACACGAACGTGTGACCGCCAAAGTGGTATTTTTATAGCTGGCTCATTATTGCATACAAAATTGTTTACAAGTGACGTGTCATCCTTTTCTTTTTCAAGTAGATAAACGAAAATATAATTAACTTTTACAATAGAACCTCTTCTTATAAATGGACTGGCTAGAATATATCTTCTGTGTATGTCCATCTATCTAACAAAAAAGTAGGAATCATATTGTATAAATTTTGATGAAACTAAAACATATTTAATAGTAAACTTATATTACCATACAAAAAATCTGCGTAAACAGACTATGCATGTCTTTTAACTAAACCTTGTTAGCGCCAATGCGAAAAAAATCAACACAAAGTAATTTCATTAAATTTGAATACCCATATCTTAATGCACAATGTATTCGCGTTTCAAATAAGATAATACAAATTCGCAACAGCTAGTTTATGAATGAGCGCGGTATCAGTGCAGTCCGCTCCCGGCCGTATCAAACGGATGTTTACATAACAGATAGGCCAACTTTCAGCAGTTTATTAACCTCTTGACTTTGTATTCAATATTGTAATGATAGAGGTCGTTTGCACTGCGATTAATACGCTGCGTAATTGTGACCGATTTCAGTATGTAACTGTTGCGCAAGATTCCAATTTGGAACATTTATCGATTTTTTTTCTGTTGTCGCATGTTCTGTTAACTTCTGTGCATGCGGATGGAGAACAATCTAAGTGAAGTTATTAGCTTCTGCATAATAAATGTTGTTTAATGTGACGTAATTCATAAGGGATTAACGTATAACGATATAGAACATTGTCGGAACCATTATACGTAATATGTACAATAATTTACTACTAAATTACGATTGAAACAGGTAACATTTTGATAATTTAATTTCAAGTCTTACACACATATATTTTTGATTGTAAAACTGCACCGTTATAAAGATAAAGATACAAGGTACAAGTGTACTGTGTGCACCGACTGAACTCAAGTAATTTGATAACGTTCTTAAATGCTTTAGATAATAAACCTTATTTTTTGTAAACTACTGTAAGCTTCTAATATTCTACTAATATTATAAGTGTGAAAGTTTGTTAGGATATTGTTTAATCGCGAGCAAAGCCGCGGTTAGGAACTAGTAGAAAATAAACCATGCTATTATATTTATACGATTATAATCTGAAATTCATTTATATCAATCTATTACATTATTTCACGCAAACGACGTAGTAAAGATTAACAGTTAACGACATACAAATTAGTAATTCGTAATAAATAATTCATAGGGGTGTGACAAAAATTGAAATAGGGAATTAATTAAACACCTCTTCAAATTAGGGAACAGGCTATCACACCGCCCCAGTGGTCTTGTTACATCATAAATAATATCCACATACCACTGTCTCATTCAATTAATAAACACGGTTGGTTTTTCCATAATTTTGGCAAGTGCTATGATCGTTTCAATACTTTCATTAATTCGTTCATGAATTTAGTAATCTTTTTAAAACATTTGATAGATTTTTTAAGTATGTATACAGCCTCTAAATTTTTTTTATGGACAAAAATTCAACTATTCTATAGTTTTTTTGTACATTACATGTTTTTGAATACATACATTTGTAATTGTTTTTTTACTACATTACCGTATATATTCATGGATAGTCTTCCTTGTGGAAATACTATCCGTGCAAAAGATTTATATATCACGAACTACACTTCCAGTAAGTATATCGAATGTGTTTGGATCAAAAACGCGAGTAACATCAATGGAACTCAAAATAGCGCATTACATCATACATTCCGTACATCATATAAACCGTTCCATCAGCTTATCACATCGCAAGCTAAATCGTGAACAGGGCGTGCAATGCGCGTGCGTACTAATACCATAAAACAGATAGGCACCGAAGTCAAACTCCATACAAAGCACGCTCAAGTAACGCACACAGGGACACCCTTCTCTGAGACAATATTTCGGACTATATCGGAACAGGCTGAGCGCGAATGTCATCGGTTGAGATTTAAAACTTGAATCTGTGTCGTGGGTATATGTGGGTAGGTATGAAAAATGATATAGATATAGTGATAGAGGATATATACAACATATTTAACTACCCTTGTATCCAATCCATTATAATAAACGCAATACAAATAACATCAATAAAACTGAAAATAGTACGTTACATCATACATTCCCGGCATCATCTGATCATCTTATCGCGGAACGTCAGCGAAACCGAGAGTGGGGCGTGCAATGCGCGCGAGTATACGTCAGGACGTGACCTATGACGTCACGTGAACCCGTGTTATACTTCCATTATAACATAGGCCATGGATTAGTATAGAGCGCGCGCAAAATCGTTCTGCCAAGCTTCGCCATAATACGTGAAATGGACACTCTAACAAGTACAGTTTTAAACCAAAAAGCACTCACTCTGTTGTGACAATATTTTTGAATATTAAAGGGAATATTGTAAAAATATTTTAGTTATTTACCTTCACAATCCCTTAGTTAGTAACAGTTAACAAACTTTATGGATTGTATGGAGGTTTCGATTTCAGGGCTTTTCATACCCATGACTTAGGTTCGTATTCGCATAGCGCTCTAAACTATTCATAACCTAAGCATTGGAACGTGTGACGTGCACTATTCAATCGTGCCCCAGTATTTACAGTTTCCATTATAAAGTTTGCGCATGTTTGAAACCTATCATTATCACCGTTATGAAGTACTAAAATTTTCACAAATTTATCACTATTTACATAATAAATAGGACAACAAAATGATTCGATAAACATGTTATGAACGTTATCCCTTGGATTTTCATTTTTCTTTTATGGGAGGGCAAAATATTGGAAACTAAGTATACATCGGGTTTAATCCCGCCATGGAATTTAATCGTTTCAATGGGCCCGCCTCAAAATCTGATGAATTTTTAAATCGCTGGCCAAATACGTTTCCTTTTTTTCATTTCAAAGAATCGACCCGACCAGTTAAATAGACGGTGAACCATAACTGTTATCAGTATAATAAAATATTCTAATATTTATTACAGATTGCTGTTAATATGCACGTTATGTATTTTATGGTTTAGAATTTAAACAATACATCTAACTGAAATAGCTTTTAAAAAATTAACGCGTCACATTAATCATGAATGCCGATATATCAAGTATATTGCTAGCTGAAAACAAGTACTAAAGCATTCAAGATTCCGTGTATAAACAGACGCGTGGACACCGACAGGAACCTTGAAATTATTCCGCCATTATCTGTGTGTCTATGCTTCTGATATCATAGACAATGCATCTAGTAAAACGTTTTGCAGTGATACCAATACACTTCGCAATAAAAAAGCTCAAGTGTATAGGTATATCAAGTCTGTTGCTAGTCGGAAACAAGCACTTTAGCGTTCAAGATCTCGCGTAGAAACAGACGCGTGGAGACCGTCAACAACCTTGAAATGATTCCGTCACTATCTGAGTTGCTATGAACTTGCTTGTATATACTGTTCGCTATTTTATACTGTACTTCTTGGAAACATTTGAGTATACGTTTGTTTTACGTTGTTCAAATCCCGGGTCAGAAGTGATTTAAGTCTGGGTAAACGAAATCAGTACCGCCGTCAATTTTATAAATATTTGAGGATTATGCGACATCCTCAATATACAAGCTTTTATTTGATTAGGATTGGTGAGTACGCCCACAAATGTGTTTCAAAATTTGTAATCCCTTTTTTCAAGTACCGTCTACGTTTAGAGCTTGTATTACAAAGAGTGCCGATAATATTAAAACTTGTAAAGACCACATTAGTTGTCTTACTCTAAAAATTAAGTTTAAAAAGTACTATGCAACCTAACTGAAGCCGATACATTGCATTAATATCCCTTGATACCATCACATAGCCTCACGTACTATTCGCAGATCTGTGACCCAAGGCATGATTCATAAATTCAATTGGCTAAGCATCAGATGAGTCACGGCCGCGGCATAGGCATGGGAAACCCATTGTTTCTCACCGCGCGTCCTTAATTTCGCTCAGCTGTTTTGATAATAGACAAACGGATGTATGACCTCAGTGAACGTTAGACCTCTCTCGACTAGCGGAACTAAACACACTGTTTTGAGCGTTGGAAAATTTTCAAACATCTAAATGCACGCATGCCTTAATTGAAAACCATAGTGAGTATTTTTGATAAAATATAAGCATCAGTTGCAACTTTGAAACTTAATAAAATGCCTATAAATATTCAAAGGCGTTAAAATTTTCATATATTCATCATAACTTATAAAAAATGTATCTTTTAAAAATCTCTTTAACGTAACCTATTTTTAATTGACACAATAAACGTAGCCTCCGTAATCTCATTACCCGTATTGACCTGGTATCGAGACATTCCACGGAGTCTTATCAATTATCACACAACAACTCGACGACAGTCTTTAAAAAATACCTACAACACTCCATTCAGTGATATTGATACCGCATTCATGTTAATGGGAATGTTACTAAAAGCGTAATAGCATCTAAATTAGTTATGTAATTGGCATTATGATGTTTGCGCTAGTCGAGCACTTATTGGCATAATTAACAGAAATTTCACAGGCAATTTGAGTGTTTATGTAATTTACTCGACCCAAGCGCACCCACGCCAGGTAAAAACGAATGCATTAACTTGCTACATCAGCATTGTCACTATAAATACATTGCGATGTGTCATTGCCTTTCGACATACGATACTTTGGTATCGTTTTTAAAATTCCTTGGTTCTTGTGAAACGATATCAAAAGAAAAATATATATTTTTTGCACATAGAGCATAAATAAATGTATGAATTATTCATTCTATTACTGTTTTGATCGTTAGCTATAATTCACATTTCAAAAGAATGCAATATGTTATCGTATATTGTTGTTATAATTTTAACACTGGCCGCATATAATCTCTACAAATTTCAGCTATAAAACTACGAATTCGATTTTCAAAACGCTTATTACAAGCCCACTGCATCTTCACTGTTCACGCAATATTTTGACATGATGCAACCCTCTCCACAGCCGCTAACCGCCACGACATCTGGCACCGTTACAATGTAACTCACCTACAAACGATCTCATTAAACAGTCAACAGGCCGAGGCTTGTTGGTAAATTAATAGACTGATTAAATGGCGTTAGCGCCACTGCGCTGATAACGTCTCAGGTATTATCTGACTGGGATCTCGTATTTATATCCTACTACTATTATAAAGGCGAAAGTTTGTAAGTATGGATGTATGGATGTGTGGATGTATGGATGTTTGTTACTCTTTCACGTAAAAACTACTGAATGGATTTGAATGAAACTTTACCACAATATAGCTTATACATCAGAATAACATATAGGCTACTTTTAATCCCTGAGTTTCCACGGGATCAGAAGCTACGCGGGTGAAACCGCGGGGCGCTGCTAGTGTTCATATAATTAGTTGTGTAAACAACGTTGCGCTCCCGAAATTATATCGGTAAATATTTGTACCTTTTTTGTTTCAATGTTGCTTCTTATTCCGCGGCATATACGTGGGCTGGCATAAAAATTGTATATTATATCATATTATACAAATATTTGTAATGCTCAATATTGATACCAATACCTTCTGATTATATTGAACAAAGCTACATTGTATAATTTTTATAATACGTGTAGGATAGGGTTTTAAAGACTAGTAGAGTTACCATTTAGCAAAAAGAAAAGTTTAAGTTTGAAATTAGAAGATCATGTGACGTCATATTATTACAGAGATTAGGTATCTCGACGTCTTTTATCAAACTAGGTTGATAGGCAATCGTAAAACTGTAAACTACACAAGTTTCAATGTCAGTAGACTTTACACTGTTGTCTTACAAAAATTACCCTTTGTAACATGCCACGAACAATATCAACACAATCAGGGTATTGTTGATAATACGTGGACATTATCAGCTGTATGTCGATAAACGTCTGGTCGCTTAAGGTTGTTAGCCAGTTCAAATACAAATACGATTATTCACTTTAATCTTGTAAACGGTTCCCACAAAATCGGAAACGAATTACAACACAATTTTATTGAATGAATGACATTGAATGTTTGGGTTAATTAAAGCGCATAATTAAGATACAAATGTTAAAGTCTCTCACGATATGTTGACATGCATGACGCCATGTACAATTTATTTTTTAAATTATATTTTGATGAACCTTTTCAAGTTTAATATGGATGTAATTCACATACACTTCTTCCTCGATTATAAAAATAAGAACCAAAGAACTCTTGAAAGAGTCCACCGAACAAGTTCGCCATCAGCTGATTCACTCGAGCGGCGGCCTTGCATGCGCTGCAACTGTCATTGACTCTAATTATCATTTAGCAGGATACTTCGCGACCGGCCGATAGACAAAGCACGCTACACTCGAAATTCTGAAGGTCGTATTGTTTGCGCTTGTCTCGACTGTAACCTTCAAATGTTAGATAAAATATAGTTAAAAACAGGCTCAATAACAACCCAAATGAGCTTCCTTATCTTTGTTATTTAATTCAGTTTTATCCTGGGCAAAGTTATTATATGTTTGAAATGTCCTAAAGAGAATAATGTAAAAAAATAATTTGTAAATGTGTTAATAAAATTGTCTTAAATATATTTAAAATAATCTACGCTTACATATTTTACCAGCCAATAATCTTTTGATAACAATCAGAACCTAATTACAGTAATACGAAAGAAACAATCAACGTGCGACAATATTTTCCCTAGTTCTTAATAAAATCTCATTATACACAAAACACCGCGTAGCCGACAACCGATCGAAAACTAGAAAAAACATTAACGAATGTTAGCGTTTATGAACGCGATAAGGAATGCCGTCAATCAAGTTTCGGAAGCAAGGTGACATTTGCGACCCAAAGGTGACCCGCAATGTAATAGTTCGACGAACCTAGCAATACCACCCGCGTAACCAAATTAGTACATTAAGACTGATTTATGTGAGAATATCCTTGCAACCAACAACGTTTACTAACAAAATAAATATGTACAGAAGTCAAACTCCGTATCCATCCAACTTCATATCATCCAAGCCCGCACACATAGGTGTTTTCTTTACAAAAAATTAAATTAATAATGCGAAACCACGATAGTTTTTTGTGCATAAACCAAAGTTAACAACGCTACCACGACAGCTGTATGTATGAAGAATGAAGCTATTTTGTTGTAATACAACCGAATTCGTAAATTAAGGCTGATTTATACGGGAATATCCTGACCATCAACAAGGCTACTGCCTTGTAGACTACTGTCTAGCACCATCCTTCTTCATCTTATAAGTGTAACAAAGATAGCCAAACTAGCACACAAGAAACTTTCCACGTCTAAATTAACCCTTAGACAGGCTAGATTAGTATTGCTGGTGCTGTTTGCTGAGCCGTAATCTGCGGCTATAATCTCTGGTTGTCTGGTTGAAGTGTAAAATGAGACCGGTGTTAGCCGAAATGTTTATTTGGGCACTTAGCTAATTGCACCTTATAGTCTGAAATGGATTCCTATCTTACGTTAAATATAAATTGTGTACTTCCAACTACAAAAGTGTTATATTTTTCCGATTCTAGACTATACCCTGATCTTCATTTCATATATTATTTTTTTTTATTATTTTCTTTTATTATAGCGAACGAAAAAAGGTAATTAACAAAGAATTTAATACCATAAAGGCAAACACGAAAAAAACGTTCAAGAAAAGTTGCAAAGTAAACGCGCAAAATGCGTTCCCCTCGCCCCAAATTGACCAATAATTTCAAAAAGGTCAACGTTAATACAAAATGAGCTATATAAAAATTCCAAACGGCGTACACAATCAAACAAAAACAATAGAAAGGGCAAAGGGGCCGACACGTTTCGCTGAAAGAAAATATAAAATGAAAGTAAAAACGGAGCGTATTTACTGGCACGGTTGCAATAGCGGCTGCCCGCCAACTAATTGAGAAAAACGAGATTAACGCCGGTCGAGCCATTGAACGGGCCGTACCACTGTTTACTACCAGACTCGTTTCTTTCACAAACACTAATAATCTTATTAAATTCACCCTCGCGATTAATGTACAAAGTCCGATTTTATGGATCGCTGCGTTCAAAGTACATAATTATGGTATGTTTTCCCTCCTATAACTTAGTATACTGACAAGAAATAAACAGGTAACTCTTACGGCGAACAAATAACAGCTACATTTGTTCTTTAATATTACTTGCCGCTTCTAATAAGCATTCAAAAAACAGACCCAATAATCATCTTGTGTAACAATAATACCCAGAGTTTAAAAAAATATTTTTACTTTGTAACTAAAATCCCAATCAATCTGCCTACTGGATCGCTAATTACGAAGACGGGTTTTATAAGCGACGGCCATTTACTTAACTCGATTAATGAGAAATTTTATAGGCAATAACTTACATTTCTAGACGACAGACGACTGAGGCCCGTTTAGAAATAGACATCGGTACCCCCAAGGGAGCCGCCCACTAACTTTCATAATCATATGTAGTATATGTCTATTATGACCAAATTCTATTAGGGCTATTCTAAGAAAAAATCGTAAACATGGCCTATTATGTTGTTGTTAAGTTTTCTACCTAATTTGTTAGGAATTTAACAGTTACAGAAACAAACCCAAACGTTTATTGTTCGCAAAATCACAAGTACTCTGCTAATTTTTTATTTTACTTTAAGTATGGTATCAAAGTATGAAAGCAAATTTAATGTACCTACATTTAGCGTTTATACAGAAAGACAAACCCTGAAGACATTATTATCCTGAAGCACTCTTCGACATACGATATAGTTATTCAAGGTTAATTTTTACAAAATAATTAGTGAATTATTTCCTAAAAATTAACCTTGTACGATTTAATTAAAATGGTGCGAGTAAAGTGAGAGCATATAACTAGTATGCTAGTACATTTCACATCCCACCATGATAGCTCGCAGACGTAACAATATCCCCGTGGTCGTGTTACAAACCGCGATATTATTGAGAATTTACACTAAATATTGCACTGGGAATATCGAATTTTCCTCAGTTTATATTATGGCTAGACTAATTAATGTGCATTTATAAGATTTCTAAAGACACTGCTTGATGCGAGAAAATACTATGTAATTCGAATAAGTAAAGACATGGCCTTGAATTACTTAGTGTCATTGCAAGAGAACGAAAAATATGAATTACTTACTGATCCGCGCGGTTTCGCTTCCGTAACATTATGTTATATACATATAGCCTATAAAATATGGCCTATGTTACTTGTAGATAATGTAGTTTTTGAATGGTGAAAGAATTTTTAAAATCAGTCCAGTAGTTTTTGAGCCTATTCATTACAAACAAACAAAGTTTTTCTCTTTATAATATTAGTGTAGATGATATAGGAAACCTGCCCAAAATTTGTCATCATTAGCATTTGGCATAAAAGCCACATAGACAGGCACACAAACACAATACTGGATAATAAAGAAGATCTATCTAATAGTAATAACCATTCCTTTTATTATTGTTGTTCACCCAACCACTTGTAGCACTCTTCAGTTTTAAAACTGCAATGTAAGCATTTTGGAAAACAATTGTCCAGTTAAGGTCGCGAGGAGCGGTCACCGGGGGCTAATTGACGGTAACCGAACAAATAAGATTACCGCGCCGGTACCGGAACAAACCGGGAGGACCGCCACCGATGGGCTGCGAGACTGATCTCAGGAACTCCATGTCGATAGGCGTAACAGAAAGTAACACTAAAGATCATTACGATTTAATAGGCCAGTTTAAACAAATACAAATAGGTATCCCTATTCATTTGAGGGTTATTCAAAAGAATCGAAATCACAACGATCATAATAAGTTTCATGACTAAACCGACAAATAATTATTCTCCACCCAACCACTTGTAGCACTCTTGAGCTTTAAAACTGCGAGCGAATGTAACAATTTTGGAAAACAATTGTCCGGTTTAGTTAAGGTCGCGAGGAGCGGTCACCGGGGGCTAATTGACGGTAACCGAACAAATAAGATTACCGCGGACCGGTGCGTTACCGTAACAAACCGGGACGGCCGCCTAACTCGATCGTTCCCGGCGCAATTTCATTATAAACCAATTGTTTTTTAACTATTTTTACACGCGAATTGTCTTGGCTGGGAGCGTGCGTTTTTGTTTTAATTGATTTTGTCGCTGTGTCTTTTTATATCTCATGCTTAAACTATTGTTACGAAAAAAATCTAAAGAGAATGACTATTTATGAACGGTTGTAAATTGATAATATTTATAAACAGACAGATATATTTCTCGTTATTAGCTATACTATACTATATTTACATCAAAAACAGGCCTTAAAAATAACCAAAAATAAACCTGTTCCACGACGAATCGGAACAATCGGAAGTAAATTACTCAAATTATACAGACCTTGTCACAATAACAACGGGAAATAAGACAACAAAGCGACGACATTCAGCCAACTTAGAAATTAATTACGGTGACACCATCCAAATTATGTCACGGCGAAATCGAGGAAAAATTGTATTCGAGACGGGAAATTTGAGAATGGATAATTAAGAGCCAATTTCAAATTTGAAGTGTGAATGAAAAATGTGTAATTACATTAAAACTCGTCATAAATTAGCTGTTTAATAAATAGTAGCTACGACCCTTAGCTTAAATAAACATTTTTTTTCACAATATCATATTTCATCTATATGTATACTTTTTTAAATTAGTAGGTGTAAATATTTCGGAAATTACCTCATAGTTCATCTTTCTTGTAAAGTATCTTTCTTTAAAATATTTTACATACTTTACCGTACATGTAAAATTTCGACACCATACTTCAACAAAAGCAATTATAACATAATAATGTAAACGATTCAAGTCGTATCAACGCGCAGTTCAAACTCAACAGGTACATCGGAACGACGTTACTTCACCGTCTCCTTGGTACACTTTTATTATCAGCCGCGTTATGAACATGACACACATCGGGCTTGTAAACACCATTAAACGATACAACTTTTTGTTCCTACGAAATCGCCCTTTAATTGACATATCAATAAGTAAACGCCGGAATGTATCAATGCGATTGTGTTCGTTAATTCACTACCTCGAAAAGAATAAGTGTGTCAAGTCGGTACACATGTAAAAATCGATCGAATCGATGTAACGGTTTTCATTATTGCTTAATTGGCTTGAATGAGATGCGATGCAGCAAACACATTTTGAATCTTGTGTCTTGGGCGATAGTTGTTATATTCAATTGCTGCGAGATAATTTATTCGCGTTATTGGTAGATTTTATGAAATTACTGAGTAAGACACGATACAAAGTTTATAAATAGAAGAGACCACGTGGTGCTGTACTCGTGTTCAACGTGCAAGGTCCTTACATACTTCGAATAATAATTAAATAAAACAAGATCTAATAATTCTATAGAGAGCACTGGGGATACCGTCACCCCCTTGAATCATTTAAATCAATCCGCAAGATCCAATCGAAAACAAAACGAAACTTTCACTGAGCAAACCGTCCCGATAAACGGAGAGAAACACGAGCAATTCATTAATTAAACAAAAAACAACGGACGAGAGACCGCGTCCCCATTCCCGCGAAAACTTTCAATACATTTAACTGTGACAAGGCTGTATAGACCACCTGAGAAATAATGTCTTAGTTTTCGAGTAAATCATACTAGAGGGCCAGCGTAACTTGGCCCGCGTTTTGTCATTACGTTTCAAGCACTTGCAGCCGTGCCAGGGCTCCTCTATAATTGGTTATGTGAGCGAAGGTTGAGCGATGTCAAGTAAATTTTAACACGCAATTAGTAAACTGGCGGATACCTTGGCACGGATAGTCGGGCTCGTACTGCGGCCTTAGTTTTTTTTGTGAAAATTTTACAGTAGGGATTGCAATTGTTGTTTTAATTAATTTTATTGGAATAGCTTAAATTTAATCGTACGCATAAATTAAATTAAGTACATTTGAAAGCGCAATTTTTATTATAGTTACAACATATTGTTTCATACGCGATATAATATTTAACGGCATGTAAATTTAGGGTTTAGGAAAAGATTCTAATGATGTATATTATTTTAAAAGCATCATTTTATATAATTTTCTTCCCAATAAAACAAGATACATTCTGATTATAATTGATAAAATTACATATCTCCTTCCTACTTCCTACCTCATGTTGCGCGCAACGTAATTAAATGAATTATTCACAATTATCTCACATAAATCACTATTAAGGAGTATTTGATTGCATAATAAGGTTAACTGCATAATGAATCACCAAAGACAATGCAATCACAACTTGATATCCGATAAGAATGTACGGAAATGGATACCGAGGAAAACTGTAACCACTAACATGAATGACTAAGAGTAAATGGTAATATTATTCATTACTGTGACCCCGCGGCTTCACCCGCGTATATCTCCCGCTCCTGTCGGATTTCTGGGATAAAAACTATCCTAGATAAAGGACATAGGATTCAGGTTTCAAACAATACATGTACAAAATTTCAAACAAAATCAGTTCAGTGGTTTAGGCGTGATAAGAGAACAACAGAGTTACTTTCGCATTTCTTTCTTTCTTTCTTATAATATCAATAACGATAGTGAGGGTAGTAAGAAAGTAAGGATAATACAATCACTTGTCTCGAAAGAAAAGCTTGCATAAGACAAAACACGGAAGTAAATATTTACACTTTAGTTTAACAGATCTTATTAAACAAAATTCTAGTAGCAAAGCTATTTCCACTTATTTTCTTTAATGTAAATGTCAAGCACTGACATAAAATTGTTATAGCAGCGCAAACGTAGTTATAAATTTAAAAATACATAATCCCTAAACTACTCTCCAAATCATAACGCATACAAAACGTAAACACCAATTTGCATCTTCCTCGAACGAAAAAAGAACTCTCATTAACATAACTGAACCCGACACATAATACGTATAAATTCCCTAAGCCCTTTCCACCGTTAGCCGATAGCATGTAAGACGCGGCGCCAGCCCCACCACAATCCGGGTAGCAACGTTACGACGACTTACCTTGACTAACTTGACGATTGCATCGCAATAGATGATAAAGCGATTCCAACGCGCAGTATCAAATACGAGTGTATTTTTAGAATAGTTAACAAATATATTATACCTTCTGTGCTAATTGCCTTATATTATTGCGAAAAAGGAAAATTACCGAATTCCTTGAGAAGCTAATTTTAGAAGAGCCTTCTCTTCTAAAATTAGCTTATTACAAGAGAAGGCTGTTCTAAAATTAGCCCAAGGAATGAATATTAAAAAAGGTTTATATAAAAGGATAGGTTAGAAAGGGCAAACTATTGAATATTGAAAGGAAATTAAATAACTTACTGTATTATCATCTTTCATGACAATCAGTAGGCGACCACGTGTAAAATAAATCTGAAATGATTGATTTTGCCTAGAGGAAAACGTATACTTTTATTTCAAAGCGTGTATTTCTCTAAGTTTTAAAAAACCAATCAAGCGTAAATTAGCAATATGAGCGTACTTCTTCCATAATACTTTGAAAACAAAATATTTTTCCCTTAAAAAACGTTATGCGTTCCGAAATTTTATATCGTCCATCATCAAAATTAATTTATTCAATCCTCGAAATTATATCGGCCCAAGTTTTGAATGAAATTGTAAAAACGAATGTAAATACGGAATATAAAGCTGAAACAAAATAGGTCGGAGCGTGACGAAAAAGGCTGGCGTTTGTAAATAAAATGAAAAGCCGGTCATTATTGTTCGTACGTACTTATTACCTAGTTTATGCAATAACACACGTGTCGTTTACATGACTTATGAATAAGCGGCTCATGAACATTACACATATATCCATGAAACAGGGGTCGTATTAGTATCGACAAATGATCGCATGTTTCAATTCAGTGTAAACTTCGGATAGTTTTTTAAAATACAACAATTATCTGAGTGCAAGATTTGGCATGTTTAGAGTTAATATGTAAGAGAAGCACAGATTACAAAAAAACAATGATTGTTATTTACCTATACTTAGAAGTCGCTTATTATTATTTTGATATCGAGGAGAGGTTAGTGTAAAGTAAACTCCAATGTACGGGTGCATTACCCTTGTTTTGCGCCCGCCATCCCAAAAATAAAATTGCATCGTCTGATAACGTACACTAAGCGCAAAAAATAACATTTCAATGAAATAAAAAGATATTAAATACCTTAATGAATGACGGTCGAATTCCATCCACTCGAATATCACTAGGACATAATAATATTGGCCTCATTAATTCAGTTTCGAGAGTCATGTACAACAACTGCAGGTAGACGTTGCCTTATTAGTGAAAATTTTAATTCAGCAAGTTTTACAAGGGGTTATTTCGTTAGTGTATACAGCAATAAAAACGTCTAGACTTAGAGCCATATTTAACATCGATAAAGAAATGCTACAGCATAATACACGGTGTGTATTTTATTTTTCAGGCTTATAAATATTTATAGCCTTAAAGCATGTTTATCTAGACTCAATTGTCAGATGTACTACTTTGTAATATTTTATTAATATTCAGTTATTATTCCATTGACAGAATTGTAGTAGTTTAACATTATACAAAAAGGACACATGAAAAATAAATTTAGAATCATTCGAGTCTATGCAAATGTTAATAGTAAAAGGTAGAAGTCAATCCTAAGTGTTAAATAGAAAAGGTTACACTGCAAGCTAAATTGACTTCAAATATGAAAAAAATCAAAATAAGTGCAACAGCTGATCGTTGCGTGCGACCATAACGTGTACGAGGCGAAAGCGTGGTGGCGCACCGAGAAAGTTACTCAACATCTGATAATGTCCGCGCGAATCAGATGAAGATGTATCACGGCAGTAATGCTATTTGTAACCGACGTCAAAAACAATGTTCTTATTTTTTTACTGTAAAATAGTAGAATAAAATTTTGGATTAATATTGTAAACGTCCTCTAGAAATACATATTTACATGAAAATTTTCTTTATAAATGCTGTATTCATAGCAGCAGCGGAACATATGTGAAAAATAATATTTTATAATTTGTGAGGTAGTTTTAAAACGGCGTAACCACCTCCCTCCGATCTAAGAAGCTCTTCAGAAAAACACCTTTCAACTTCAAATTCAATTAATATTCCCCCAAAAACATCGAGTATTTTTAGTTGAAAAAAGGTATTTTCATCTACGACCACTTTTAAGATCCGCTCTCGTAATTTTAAGACCAAAAATCATGCTATGAACTGGTTTATCATCTTAGGCGGCCTATTTATAAGGGTCAGAGTTTTATTATCATCAAACAAGTTATTTTTGGAAAGCTGTGTGTAATAGGTTGACTATCATCCAAAGATAAACCTCACGATACACAGGCCGAGATAACCTAATTAACTTTTTGGCGGTGATGTGTAATGTGCTTTAATCATAGTGACAAGATGTTATCAGCGACGTATAGATTAAGATTCAAATGCTTCAACTAATGGTGAAATTTCAACGCATGAAGAAAACTAGGAAGAGTACAACTGGGTTGGACAAACATTTAATCTAATGGAATATAAAAATATTCCACATACCGATCCAACTCTTGTCTTATTTATCTAACTGAATATTTACGCAGAGCGTGTGCAAGTATGTAAACGTCATATTGCATTACTTCGCCCGCATCAAGGAAATTAATTTAAGAAATATTCCCAACGATATATGAAACGAATGGGATTGAATATTTACACGGCCAACATTTGTTCAGGAGTTGTAACAAGATTTCATAACGTTAACTCAAACAGAGCTGACATCAAACCGTACCGCTCGCGGCTAGGCGAGCTCTAATGATTGCTAATTGAAATGCTATAAATATACGTGCCCACTATCGAAATGTTAATCTGCAGTTTCTTGAGTTATGGAATCTGGGTTAGTTGCTAATTCTTATGTCTTTACAACATCTCTAACAAGCCGAAACGTTCAATTAACCTATGAATCATAGAAGAAGTTTACCTTTTATTACTTTGAATATTTGAATTGATAACAAAAAAATGAGGAGACATAAGATCAATTATGGCGAAAATTTTGCTTAGCACGCGCATAAAATGGTATATCAGATTAAATGTATTCTACACCGGATTTTAAATAATAAATTCCGGTCATAAATTCCAGCAAACCCGTTGTTTATTAATGATTGTGTTAATAAAACGCACAAATAAATCTTCCCAGCGGAACGGGGTCAGTCAATCTCGAGTAACCCAACTATAAATATTGATCGGTGCTCTCCTTGACTCGAATCGCGGCTTGCGAAATTCGCCCACTAACGTTACTCATTGTCGTCTGGTGCATATGGTGTTTCAAGACATTCATAATCTCGACACCGGCTTTCACCGGCTTCTGGCCCGGCTTAACAAGAGGCCGTTATAATCACTATTCGCAATGCCCGCTTGAACTATCACGGAACTGAGATCAAATGTTGTGCAATTTTTGCTGCATTAAATACAAAATTTATGACAGACAATTCAATACAATTCTTTTGTTACTCATCCTTGTTCGAGTGTAATATTCAATGTTATTAGACAGAACATGCACGTGTTGCATAATATTATTTTGTCTATGAAATAGCGAAACAATTTTGTCATAATCCATTGTTCGTCACCGAAATGCCCTACATGATGCAACCGAGTTATTCGAAACCAATCAGTCCGCCGATAAAACCGCAATCTGGTATTAATAACTGGTCAGAAAAAATGCTAAGTCAATCTAACGCAATCGTAAACGTCCATTGCAAATATCAAATTACACAAAAACAAATAAATTATATACCTACTAGTCTATGATATTTACGTATCTTTTAATGTAATATAAATTATATATTGCTGTTTAATAGTCATTTATTAGCAATATCGCTTCAAAGAAACTAATGCATAATGATCGAAATAGCGCCACATAAAATGGCATGTAATGAGAATAAATAATAATTAATCATTTTGCGAAAACTGTAATAGAAAACCTGTCAATATGTTATATATCATGAAAGCCATCTATCTTTGTTATAACATCGCAGGTAAACTGATTATTATTATCCAAAGGTAACCTCATATTCGTCAAACATACTACGTTGTTTTCGACAGCCTTTGTACATAGAAAAAAATGGACGCTATCAACTATGAAATATTTTTGTCAACATTAAAATCATGTCAAATATTTGTGAGTTTAATTTTGGACTACCTATCTGTAACGCTAGAGGGACATACTACGTACGAAATTAGGGATCAGCTATTACCATTAACCATCAAGCCTTTATCACTGCTTATTTATGGAAAGTGTAACGAAAACGAATTGTTTACACCTACGTACGCGTTCAGATAATAACATCCACCCACGTTCGGATCCAGCCTCTAAGGGCGACTGGAAAATGTACGAACAATTACTTTTCTAACGTCTCCGGTAATTACGCACGATAAAAGATCTCGGCGTTTCTGGGAAAATTGATTATCGTGTATAATTGATTAATAGCGTTTGTTGAATTATGTTCATAGGCACATTTCATCGTACATTTAGTAATTATTTCATATATAATTGACACAATGCTTAGAGTAATAACAGCCATCTTATCCTATGCTATGACGCTAAGACCAGTAAAAGTAAGTAAGTAAAGACCAGTAGTTAAAACACTAATATCGTTTGCCAATTTCTTGGCAAACTGTGCGTATATGATTTTAAATCAACATCTGTAAACCATAATTCTGACAAATAAATTCATTTTATTTCATTTCTAATATGTGTTTACTACGACCTACGTATACTTGCAACACTGAGGTTATTAGTCAGTAGGAGTGGCCAAAGTGTGGTCTTTAGTAAAAATATAAAATTCATGACAACACATCATTTACTTCCCATAACGAAACATTCTTTTTATCGTATCATGTACCGTACAAAAGCATTAACTTTACAAACTAGCCGTATAAAATTTCACTTAAAATTGGCACGAGTCAATCAGGAAGTGGTGTGTATTAGATAATTCGAAGTTTCTACAATAGACAATGAATGATTCTGATTCAATTGTGCATGACGCGAGCACTGCAATATGAATGGATTGTAAACATCGAGGCAAACAAAAACTATTAGCGAATGGAAATGATACAGAACAAAAACCATCTAAAATCGACTTAAATTTTCACATAAGCAGTATGCATTGTAAATACGGCGAAGCGGCGTCAAAACTTACCAAATTTTTATAACGAATGGAAAATTAAACAACGCATGCGCAATTAATTAATATATGTATAATAAATTGTTATATGTTAATAAAAATACTAATATATTTAAAGTAGAATACTAATCCGAGGTTTTCACTTCACATAACGATATAAGGGTGTTTTAATGGATTAAATCTGATCCAAAATTTAAAAAAATATACCTATTAAATTCATCTATTTAAATTCTAATACAAAAACTGGCTGCAAGCCACGTAAACACAACGCCATATAGGGTAACGACCATACAAAACACAAATAGGATATAGTCTAAAAATAACAGTTTAAAAATAAACGGTTTTCGGAGGGGAACGCTCCACGTGTCTTTGAAACGATAATATTTATGACCGCGTGTGACGCGCCCAAAACATTTGGTGGTGAGACAATGCATCGGATGATATTCATAACGAGAGCTATATACGTAGTAATTCGGTTACATTTAAAACATGAATTCGAATATTTTAGCTGATTTCAACAACTGATTTCCCAAATAAAAGTATTCTTAATGATGTTGACTGATGATTTATGCTTTAAAAACTCAAAAATAAGTCATAATGGATAGTTATGATGAGTAATAAAATTTCCCGTTCGTATATAACTGTATAGTAAATATTTATAAACAAATACCTAACAACAAACATCGTCCAATTTTAGTCATTAATTACAGAACTATAAGTTAGACACAGAAAGCTTTCGACAATCGAATTCAACGCTACTTTGTGGATTAATCTTAACTTTTGACTACAAACCATCGTATAAACATTTTTATCTCCTCGTAATGCATTCACAACAGTAATATCTTTGAAAATTTTTGATAGTTTATAACGTATAGAAAATCCAAATTTTTCAATACAAACCAACAAACAAGTAATTAAGCGTGCCCGCGAGCTTTATGTGCAATTCCAGGGAGCAAACACGGCTCTCGTCGCCTATGACGCAGCGAAACGTCCTACGCCGCACTCCCACGTGTATAAAGGTCACAGGAGGTACCGACCAATGTACCTACGCGTTCTGTTTGCGCTATATACGATTATTTGTGGACCGTGTGAATGAAATTGGGCAATCATAGAGATATTCTCGGCAAATATTTGGTACGTAACGCCTTTTCATGTCGGCTGTATGATTTACGAGTGAAGCGTCTTTGTTATTAGTTGGATAATTTTGCGGTTGTAAATAAAATAAGGCGATCATTAACGCATTAGTATGTTAATGATTATAAACACTGAGACAATTGCATTACGTATCGATAATTTTTATTTTATAAGTCTTCTCTCGTATTGTAAAAACTGGTAAATGAATCTCGTTCTTAACCGACATTCAAAAAAAGGAGGAGGTTTTTTATGTATGTGACATAAGAACTTGGAAAATTCTTTTTGCTTTCGATAGAGTAGTGTCAGTGTGGTCTCACTAAAAATTAGAAAATAACTTTTATTTTATTTTTGTTGAAATCTATTAAGTCAGTGTAAAATCTTGTAAAATCTAAAATAGGTAAAGGCAATTCAATTGGTAACCAATTCAAATGTCCCCAACATAATTATTGCGTTCTTGACACTCCACCGGCCAATCAAATACAACCGAGAGAGGTCATAGTTTTTAACACAATCGGCGGAAGCGAGGTGTCCCTTAAAGTACATAGTATAATAACAAGATGTAAATAACGAAAAAGGCGACGAACGATTTCCGTGTATGACAATGTAAACAATAAATAATTACTTGAACGCTTATTGAGTCGGCTCATGCCAATACAATGTAAATAAACGACCGCGTTCTTTTCAATGGAAAGAAATTATAGCATACATACTTTGATTATTATAATTGATACTGACTTCGTTCAATATGACGTTATGACGTTTTTATATTGATTATTTTTAAAGGCCCGTTTAGTGGCTTAAATTAAACCGACAAAAAAATGTCAAATTTTATAAATGCGAAAATAACTCTACCTGTCTGTCTTTTCATCATGTCTAAGCCGATTTGGATGAAATTTTCTATACAGACAGTCGAGAACGACACCTTAGTTTTTTTCCTGAAATTCATTTAATGGGAAATATACGCAGGTGAAATTACGGACACAGCCAGTTTATTATAAACGTGGCATTTTTAAAATATTATCCAACTGAATTGGAGAATTTAATTAATATACAGTATCAATTGCAAGTTCACACGTGCGTAGTCTAGCTATAAATAGATATGCAAGTTTCGTGTGGGAGCCACCGCTCACCTTTATGAAATAAACAAAATTTATCGATACGTGTAGCGCACTGAATAATTATTTTCACATATGCATTTAAACTCCAATTTACTTATCTAGTACTTTTAAGTATAAAGAAACAATATTGACACCATTAAAAGTCCTTATCCCTTTTTTAATACTGAATTTTTTCATTTCTATATGCTTTATATGTAGAGATAAGATTCTACTACTTGTCTTGTTTCGTATACCTCTAAATTACGCCTTCTTATGTTAATCAAAAAGAAATGACTTACCTCATTAATGTGTTTGTATGTCTTGATAAGGTCCACACTAAGTTTCCTTAACGGCGCTGTAGAGGGGTCTCGAAAATGATGAGGTATCCGTGCTTGCATAGCCTGATGACACGAAAATATCCCCATTAGTTCGCCGGTGTCGACTTACGAAAAGCAATCATAAATAATAATAATGCAACACAAAGAAGTACAGGCACAAATAAAAGCTATAGAAATATAGGAGTTGTAATGAATGATAGTATAAATAACGTGTATTTTGGCTAAGAACTAGGGTGAATAATAAATGGAACGTGCAAGATGGACGCGGTTACGAAAAGCATCATAGAACAAAATATGTAAAGTACTACTTAAATAAAATATATTGCGGAAAATTGCCGTCGTCTAAATAAGAATTTTTCGCATTCTTATTAGAGGATAAGGTAATGAATGGTGAATAAACACGAGACAGTTCGTTCGTATCAACGCTTTGGCGTTTACGCATTAATAGCGTAGGTGAGTAGTCTTTGATTCGTTTACACGGCATGTCTTTTATGATAGTATTCAATAAAATCGTAGTTAAAAGACTTTAACATGTTTTAATAAGTGTAATTATAAGAATATTACATACGACTGCCAATAGAATTTACTATTTAAAATTTGGAATCGTGAATACTGTATCACCGTAGGTTTGACAAAAAAATTACTACCTATACGTGTTAGCGCTATGAGCACATCAACCCTTCAGTGAAAGAGGACTAAGTTGTACGCAATTAGTGGCACTTAAGGAGGATAATTTATTTAGCCGTGCATAATGTGTAGCTCGACGCGCGTTAATGACCGTCTCTTAATAAAACAATCACTCGTACGCCCTCTTCCGTGTTACAGAATTTTACCTAATATTTTTAAAGATGTTTCAGATGCTTCAAAAATCTAAATAATTCGTAATTTTGATAAACAGTATAAAAATTTTGAACGATCTTCTCTTCCAATTAGAAACTAAAATTTGGCTTAGCTAACTAATTCAAATTAGAATGTGATTATAGCATCTCCCCTGCAAACATCCCATCTACAACGGCAACCGTATTCTTTTGAAAGAATCATTCACATGAACAACGCTTCACCGTGACCGCGCAACAGCAGGCGTCAACAACAAACAACCCTAGTTTATCGCGTCATACACTTAGGATTTGTGGCCCGAACTGCCTCGTGCATCATTTACCTGGGCGGGGATACGGTAGCGCAGGAAAGCTCTTGGGTTGCGCACGGGGGCGCTCACCTGAATGTCCGACGGTGCGCTCATGGAGGCGAGCTGGTCCTCGGCGACCAGCCGCCCGTATAGGGGCACATGCCGCCTCTCGCCGCCGGCGGCCTCCGGCATGCCGCCGCCGACAACGCC
The DNA here is from genome assembly GCA_001586405.1 of Phoebis sennae. NCBI lineage: Eukaryota > Metazoa > Arthropoda > Insecta > Lepidoptera > Pieridae > Phoebis > Phoebis sennae. Next base: position 44,861 of record LQNK01001602.1, on the reverse strand, counting down.
CACTGGAACAAAAAAACAACATTACTCTTAGAACTCCTTGCTATCAAAAAGACATAACGCTACATAGTAAAAACTTTATGCAAGAAAATAAGCTACTTAAACATATTTTAGTACTATGCTTTAAGATATGCTACACCAATAAAATTAATTTATTAATATTTTTGTAGTTTGGTTACGTCCATAATTGTTAAAATACTTTTTTTCACGTGCATGCCGTGTTTACTTTTGTTTGTTGCATTTATGTATGTATACCTACCTAATATAGTCAGAAGTAACTTAGTAACAATAAGACATAATTTTAGGTATAATATAAACCGTTCACTAATATCGTTAAAACGAAAAGCAAAATTAGACGGAGACTAATAATAAATTCCAATAAGAACACCACACATATACATCCAAACACAAACACAAGTTGCATAACTGCACAATCTTAGCCTGGTAATAGATCTCTTGACCAGTCGGGTCAGTTAAAAATATTCAATCCACTTTCTAGAACCGGAGCGATAAGAATGCATTACTATGGGTTTAGATGTGATTCATACTTCTTGCATTGCAATCTCGGTTCATTTTGAAATCCATTTCACAAAACGTTCGTCGTCTACTCAACTATGCAATGGAATTAATTAAGTTTGAAGTATATATGTACTTTAAATTTATTCCTTTTCTTATATTATAATCATAGATTTTTATCTACTTATAGTAATAAAATAGACCTGAATAGTTTGTTTGTTTATTTGAATTCGGAAATCTCAGGAACAACTGTCCAATTTGAAAAAATCTTTTATTGTTAGATAAACCAATAATCGAGTAAGAGTATTGGCTATATAAAATTATGCTCAGCAGCTAGTCATGAAGTATTAATACTTTTAAAATATTTAAATTAAAATGTAAAACGCAATTATTGTTGTACCAAGAAACTTTCAGGCTTCACCTTGACAAATTGTGTGCCATAAAACGGATGTTATATAGGCAATACGAGAGACATAAACTGTCCTGTAGGCGGCCATAGGCGTAAACTAGTTTGCTCAATCATAACATAATGTATATTTTAAGCTATGACTGATTGTTGTAAATTTGCTTATCAACATCAATTTTGATGTATGTGATACCTAACTTTTGTTTGTTTAAATTCGTTAGTCTTCGAAACCACTTGAAATAAAAACAAAAATTGTTTTCATAATAAAGCCATAGGCTACCTAGCAACCTTAACTTTTATTAAGGTGAAACGGAGAGGGGTACTCTATAAACGTAATTCGTAAATCAATATGGTTGGAATTGATTTCATCAAAGTTTGAGTCGAGAAAATTAACCTCTTTACGCGGTTAGTCGTGACATAGTTAAAGCTCATCAAACTATTAATTCGGTTACCCGGTCGATCCCACGTGCAGTCGCTACGAACAAAGTAGACATACGGCTAAACAGATACAAGATTGTACCACAGTCTAAAAAATACATACAGTCTTTGCATGAAACTGTCACAAAGACAGTGTCCCGAATCTCCTAGGATAAACGTCGACATTTTCCGTTCGTGCTTAGAGGCATTTCTTTCAAGAATGACTAAATTTTATAAGAGTACAGTCGATGCACTTTAACAGATTGCGTTACACAGAAGAAAGATTATTACTTAAACCGAAAAACATGAATACACAGTACAGACTTCCTCCTTCAAAAGCCATGATTTTTACTTCCCAGTGCAACGTGCAACCACAGTATACTTTAAGCACTGTGATTGTACTTTCCACTGATGTGTGTCAATCACCCGATGCCACAGTTCAAATCACCATACAAACGAGTCGCATTCACCTTGCCTTGCCCGCCCACATACGCACCTCAACATTTTTCTTATGACTCACGTATGATATGCAAACAAAAGTGTGTTTTCCGAGAAAATTTATTTCGATGATACGCCTTTAGTCATAGTATATTTTTGTATGTGTGATGATTGGTGATGAAATAGTGCAAGAGGAATAAAACAGTTTTCATAAGTAATAAAATCTGAAGAAGCAATTCGTAAAGAGTAATGACGATTGATCAATATTTATTAGACTACGTCGCATCCTACTAATATGATAAATGCGAAAGTTTTTGAGGATGGATCTATGGATGTATAGTTTGCTCTTACGCAAAATCTACTGAACTGATTCTGATGTAACCTGGTATATATATTACCTAAGGATCCAGAATAACCCACGAGGTCAGAAATTACGCGAGTGAGACCGCAAGAAGTAGCTGGTATATAAATAAAATGAAGTCTTAAAACTTAAAGGCAGTAGATACATCACCCTAGGGCTTATGTTTACATGTACATGTGACAGAATGGTTAAGTATCAATCTTTCACAAACTTTAACGCACCTAAGTAGAAACTCACTAAGCTCCCTTCGGATTTGTTTGACAACTTTGAATATATTGACATTTTGCCTTGCCTACATTTTCTTACGAGTATCGTAAACACGTGTGTGGGTACGCACATTATTAAAATATTCTAAATTCGGTGTTCAAACCCAATTTAAATACTATATTAGTGGCCTCTCTTTAATGAAATGAAAATCAACCCTTTAAAGTTAACCTTCTTAAACATTACACTTTGTGAACAAATAAAATAAGTACCTAATTATAATATTAATACTTACTTAAACGTATAAATTTTAATTATTTTTTACAAAATAGTAATAATTGAAAAACCCATTCGCAGTATCGAGTAAATAACAGGTAGCGTCACCACGGTATAACACTTTAAAAAAAAAAACGTAATGATAATGACAAAAACAGTCTTGAATTCAGAGGTCACAGACAAGTTAATTCTGCGTTATTTATTTACAGTCTGGCTCGAAGTGACATTTCATAAAACGCGGTGCGTCCCGTTGGCCGGCGAGCGGTGCACGGGACGAGAAGTTCGTTCAACGTCTTCAGAGTTCGCGTTTTACAAGTGAATATTAAAATTTAAATTTATTTCTGTATTTTAAATTACCCATTCCAGTTGTAATTTTCGCCGTTTTACACGAAACGAGGTGTAACTCGCAAATAAATCAAGTATTTGAGAACAAAGAGAGAGAGATCTGTTAGATATTAAAATACAACCTCCGTACCTATTATGTAATGTATGTGTTAGTATGCAATAATATTCGAAATAATTGAATCTGATTAAACTGGATTAAGAAATGAATCGTTTAGATAGATATGGCATACAAATCACTAAAATTATTACATTACCTATAAGTTCTCTCTAATTTACCTGTTTAAATTTTCATAAATAACATTTGCATGTAAACGTAAAATTCAACACACCTTTATCATTCCATATTTAAATGTCACACTCGTAAACGTTGACACAAGGCGCAGTGCACACGAGCTAAATATTAGGCTAAAAATAAAAAAAATCAGCCTTCGAGATCGAGCCTTTCTATCGCGATCACGCGTCACATGTGCACCGGGGCGCATGCTGTACAACATGTGATCGTTACTGCGTAGTTTGTTGTGAATCGGTTACGTTAACTAAGGCCAGAAACATACAAGTCGAGTTATATACTATTTACAGAAGACTAACGGCCTTTTTCTGAGAATCTTTTAAAATAAAATTAATCAGCAACTATATTTTTAATTAGACATCAAACTCATATCAATTTATATTTTCTTTATTGCATTATTATTTTACATAGCTAAAGTATCTTACAGATGATGGTAATCTTCGCTAATAGATACTTTAAAATCCTAAAGAATCGTGGCCAACGTTTGAAATATAGGTACGTTAGTAGGTATTTAGTAACATAATGAATATGTGACCTTTGGAGCCTTTAAAAATACAATCAACGTTGATAAGCACTGTTTATTATCGATTTATTTATCGTCGATATAATACAGACGATACAATAGCCGTCCAGAACCTACGCATGGATATAGATAAACCTTGATGTAAGATCTACGTCAATGTACACAATGTGTCGTGTACGCTTTAACAACACAATAATCGAATTTTTGTGTGAAGTGATAAACGCTAGTGAAAAAATCGATTTTATACACTAAGATTGTGTTCACGGCTTAGCCTTATGAAGATGACTTTCAAGTTCCTTCTGTTGGGTGACATAACCACCGCTTACGCTGCAAGAATCCACTGAATTTTGCGATTTGTTTTAGTACAATAAAAAGTTGTATCAACTTCAAAAATTATTGCCCAATTGAAGCTCAGTTAAGTCCGTCCTAAAACCGCGTTTTTGAATAAATATGACTCGTGTAATATCAATAAAATTAATTTTTAGTAAGTTTTGATGTCTAATTAAACAATAATGTAAATAAAATTGTTCAGTCACAGTTATGTCCATTAATCGAGTAAAGTTATCCGGATGCGTGTCGTTTAGACATTCATAGGTATAATTAGTTTGGAATGTAAACAATAAGTGATTAATAATATTTTTTCATTCATACAAACGGAAAGCGTTTAACGGCTCGCAGGGTTGTAAGCTGTAATGAATATGCAAAACCGTAGTTTATAATTGATATCATACAAAGCGCTTACAGATAACTACAAATTGCAGTATTTTATCATTCCAAGGTACTAGATTCTTCAGTTATGTGGGCGTACGTGTAAAGTGTATTTTCTTATAGAGCGCAGGACCCACTCGTGCATAAAGTAGGGTGAGGTAAAATTTTAAACTCATAAAAAATACATCGACTTTGACGTAATAATATGCTCGTGTATAAGATATCACAATAGCCTTTATATTTATAACAATAGAGAACATCTACGGTAAATAGAATTACGATTTTTCACAGTTTCACAATTCATAACAAATAGTAACGTAGGGCTGTTTGTAACACTTTATAAGTAATAAACGTAGACACGTGTAAAGAAAAATCTCACGCAATTTTTATAAAGATATATGTCGTCATTTATCTACACGTGTAATGGATAAAGAAATCCTTTTCTACTGGTGAGCATTGAACAACCCTTATAAGTATATTAATTCAATAATTTTTTATACGCTCAGTGTTTATGGTGAAGTTAATGACTCTAAGACAATTATATCATTGTATGGTAAAGATGCATGAATTTGTATCAATATTTTAGTATGATAAATGAAATAAATATTCAACGTAGAAAGGTAACAGGCGGCGAAAGCGCAAACGATCTTTGCATCTATATATATTATATGAAGCTTGGTTTTAACTGCGCAGTTTAGCGACCAGCGTATCAAGAGCCGTAAGTTACCAGCGGGTTTCCCCGGCCGGATCTGAAAGGCTTCAACGGAGCGAGGTTGAATGGATCACGCGAGGCTGGTGTACGCGGGCCGACGAACGAGGCGAGCTGCTACGTCACCAGTGCAGGCCGTTTGAAACCGGCCGCGGCCGACAACCTGTGGTAGGTATGCGTGGAATGTGACTACTCGGTGGCGTGGGAGGTTCAAGATAGCCCGTTTCGCTATTTACGTACCGCAAATGCAGTTTTCTTTACATTAATTTAACACCTAGAGTGCTTAATTGCACGTAAATATAGCAACACTGAACGACTTACGAACCCTTTATGGAACTGTCAGTTTATCGACGCCGGTATTATTGTTTGCAATAATCAAAGCAGTTCAGCAAACTAATCGATGACGCAATCGAAACACGTTTAAATCTCGACTACGAAAATATAGTTCTTTGTATCCCAGTTCCGGTTAGCTTTCCGACAACTAATAGGACGAGAACGCGTGAAATATTCGTGACAAACATTTGACTTTAACGTGTTTTCAAATGGATGTTTACTTTTAGTCGATCAATTCTTAGAATTGTAAGCGCTCCTATCAATAAAGTTTTAAAGGTACAGCAATACAAAGTTCAACTAAGACGAATGAGTAGCCATGTGAAGAAACTGCGCAATTTTCTCATCGACGAAGATTCCGCTTAAACAACATCCTATCTCATCTCACATCGCTCGTATCCTTCCATGCATCTACCACGAAAATCTCTCGAGTAATTTGAACTTACTTTGATCGTTGTTTTCGTCCGTTCTGATAGACATCCCTCGCCGCCAAATTGTTATACACTTACTCCGATATAAACACAGAACAAAGGACTTATCACTAAACACAATCAATCGGTTCGGGAACAAAGACCGTGGGCCACACTGTATTATTAAAACAAAGAAGCACTTCAATCAGCTCGCTGCTATCTGAGATCATGGTCGGTGGTTGCGGCATGTTCGCGTTTGCTTTTTTATTGTTAAATTTGGAGTGTGGAGGTGCGAGACGGTGGCTCGCGTCCTTGCGCGTCGCGTGTTATTGTTGTGCAACTAACTATATACACGTGGCGTTGTTGTGAACGCGTAATACGTCAATATTATCGATAAGAAAGGTATGCTGGCGCGCGGCGCAAACCGTCCGTCGCAACTAACGCGTGAACTCGACGCTAGTAAGTAATAAACGAGCGGAAGGCCACGTGATTCAGATGACAAACATGTCGCCAGTCTACGCTGGCCGAACGCGATTTTATCGATAACAGATTAAAAATTGACTGACGGGCTGCCTCGAAATCGCTGAGATTTATCTCACGTTTCACTTTACTATTGTGTACCTGTGATTTATACGTGAATTTATATATTTTGTTAAATATTTCTACATAGCTGAAATCGTCCTTCATAAATAAAAACAACTTTATGTTATACCTAACATTAAACATTTGAATGCACTAAAATAAATTAAACAAATATAAGAAAGCAAAATTAAGCATTAATAAACACATTTTTATTACATTAGTATTACAAATCCAATATATTGGCAATACCCGTGCATAAGAGGGCTTCAAACAGTCATATGCATAAGACAACGCGATCTCCTTTTTCCTGCTTGCTAGCCACGCAATTTCTTCGATTGTATGCAAATCCTCGACGCAAACAAAGAATGAAAAAGCACCGCTGCAGACGTTCCGTGCAAGCCCCGTCCCACCTATGTACCCATCCCGTCTGATCTAGCGAACAAACTGGAGACAAACGGGTAGCAAACTACGACAAAATCCCTCCAAGAACCGAGCCGAAGCGTAAACAATCCCACCAACACATTATTCCGGAATAGATCTCATCTCTTTACATATCGACCGCCAACGTCTTGTCGAGCACGATTTTATTAGCTGTCTTCGAATAGTGAATAATTCAGCGTTTTCTATTAAGTACTTAGGCAGAATAATGCATCTAGTAGAATTTCTGAGACAGCAAGGTTGTCTTTTTAACGTCATATTTGTATAACTCAATATGGGTTAGACTTCGTATTCATTTCCAGAAACATATTCGCACTTGTAATTTAATTCGGAAACCCATTCGCAGCTAATTGATGGTCATGTTTGTGACCGGCAAAGTAAGGTTTATCAAAAGTTTTACAAAAAACCTCTAAACCTCATAAATTATAGCCGCCCGATAGGTCTTAGTTACGCCACACTTAATTATATGGTTGAATAAAAAATATATTTAAACAAAATATTCAAGTTTAATTAGTACTTTACTTAATGCGTCGAATATTTGCTATTGTGAAATTACTGTAATTTAAATGCTCTTGTTAGCCATTCACAAAAAATGAGTACAGCTTGACGGCTGTTTATTTTAATTACCACGAAAACATAAGAATTTTTACGTTCAAGTATTTTAGTACTTTTGTTCGTTTATGGTGTACATTTTGAACTGTAAAGCTCATTACGGGAAAATTGAATAACAAATACAGGTTTCCATTGTCCATAACGAGTGCTCTTTTGAAATTGCGTACAGTAGAATAAACAATAAATCATACAAGGCAGAAAGGAAGAAAGAAAAATGTAAGTCTACATTTCATCGTGTCACCAAAATAAAGACGTTGATTAATTGACATAGCGGTCAAGTCTTCTCACATGCCGACTGAAAGTAGCGCTAGATTGGATCACGGTTCTAGGAAAAAAGGATATCGTCACATATGTACCTACAATAATACCCAGAACATAGTTTAGATTTAGAGTTAATAAACGATTTGAAAATGGAACGTATTATTAAAATATTTGCTTTTCCGTCAGCCTAAGCATATAATTAAAAAATTCAAGTATGCATAAATGTAAGAAGCACAAGATTTTTACCAAGATAAAACAACCTTTCATTACACTAATTACTCAGAAAACAAATGGAATAAAATACAAGAGGACTAATAAGTATAATGTACAATGTTTCAGAGCGGTCACCCACAGCGTGTGCCACGTGTGTCCATGACCGTGACCCCTGTCCTTTCCAAACAGCGCAACGAGGAAAAATCGCCATGCCGCAAGTTTGGGCAGTGCAAGATCTTAGATATTATTATAGATGAGACCGTGTAACTGCAGACCGCAGAGCCCAGGTTTAACGGCCGGTGGGCGC
>LQNK01001602.1:0-31594 GCA_001586405.1 Phoebis sennae | reverse complement strand
TTTTTAAGCAGCTTTATTAAGTTTACAAACATTAAAAAGTACAGTCGCGTCGTTAATAAAAAAGTAATCAATAAGCTAATCATACATCGGATTGTCCTATTTCACAGAAACTGGGTATCGGGAGCAGTATCTTTGTTTTATTTAGGTAGATCCGGCGTGACTATCTCCAATAGAGTGCCAAGCGCGTGGGTGTAAAGAGAATCCCAAACGTTTAGTTCAATGGAATTTGAGCAAACGCTAAATTCTTATTGTAACTGAAACCGATTGTTTGCTGCAGTTACGTTGCTTTATAATTCTGCCAAAATATAAATACGGAAACACGTGACTTCACACAAACCTTACAATGAAACATAATATCACATAGACAGATTTTTAGGCAGGAAAATTAACTTATAATTGTATACATTATCATAATAGCTACACGCGAAAGATGTATCGTGATATATTAACAACTTAGGTTAGCTACATAAATCTCCCCAACATCCGATAGCCCGTATTGTCAAAAATATCGTAAAATGAAGCAATAATCCTAATGTACTGCTATTGTTACTCTGATAGGGATAATTGTGTTCCAATTGAATACTGTCAATTTCCACCCCAAGCGATACGTAGAGGCGTAAAAATCTTGTTATCCAATAAAAGCGTCAATGCAGGGTTCAAGCGAATTAGATGAAGTTTAGGGTGGACGCGTTAGACAATTTCGGGCTCGGGGCTATTTTTATGAATATGGTTGAACGCAATCATGTACACGACTTGATTAGTGTGCTGGATAGATTCTTGAAGATTATAATGTACATTGTGGATTCTCAGTGACCCTTGAGATAAATTTCAAGGTATTTCTAATGTTTGTTTGTGTTTGGTTCTAGATGGTGTTATGACTTATGAGCTATGTATATACGTGAATAAATAATTACGTGAAATTATTAAATACGTTATATAAATTCGATAGGTTGTTACCATCGACATGCGACACTTTCATTTTCAACTACGTGCAAATATCGAAATACAACCAACAGGCCACGCATGCGAATATTTTCTACGTAGGAAAAATCCACCCACAAAACACGCGTTGAACCCATTAATTACATACAGAGTACACCGCGCTCAAATACGTAATGTAACTTTTAAATAAAATACGGTGCACATAAAAGCACCATGTAATATGGTTTACAACTCAACCCTCTTCAAATGCCAGTGGAAAATCAGGTCAAAGGGATGTAGGGCAGTGATATCCACAGGTAAGAGGGATGTGTGCATTCAACAATGTACACACACACAGATTCACATGCACTTGTGTTCACTAAAGGAGGTGATAGAATGGAAAATTGTATTGTGTCCATTGAATCAAGAATCCATGAAACTTGATGCACAACTTTGATTGTTACAGGCTTAACAAAGAACATCAAAAGGTCCATGCTTATACAACAGGTAGCTGTTAAATTGCTCATACTTAACATTTTACTAGACTGATGGTCAAGTACATATATAATACTCATTAGTTATTATAAAGAATTGATACATAAATGTTGTTTTAATGTTAAGCCCAAAATATATTAGATCATAAATATTAAATTCTTACAAGCTTGTGTTCAAAGTAGAAAAAGAATTAAATTTCTTTTCCTCCTTTAAATGAAACCACAGAATTGAAAAATAATAAAGCTTAACTGTGTGCAATACAAAAAAAAAGAAAATATTGTCTGCACATTTTCATATTATCATGACATAATACAAAGTTGTCATGTCCTACCACACATGCTAACTTTGTTTGGGCATGCCGCATGATACATTTAATATAATTACACCAAACCTCTTAGTTAGGACTTTAATTCTATGAGATACTTATAGATCATTATAGTTTATAAAAAATATGACTTGTATTGATAAAGTTCTTGTTTTTTTGAAAAGTTGGTTAAAATATATAGACCACAATAATGAAGTAACATGCTAATTAATAAAAAAAATCATCGGTCTTCAAAACAATCATTGAGCACAACAGCAAAAATACTTGAAGCTCTGGAAAAAGCTGTTCATATTATAAGATGGAAATACATAAACAAAATATAAAGATTGCTACTACTTTTTCAGGCATTAATTTATTTTAAATAGTGTCATGCAGCAGTTCGAGCATTCTTTTACATTTTATAATGTTCATAAGCATGGAGGTGGTCTTAAAAATAATTCTTTAAGAAAATGTCCCATGTCTAAAATTTACACATCCAGTTTTAATTTACTATTTCTTTGTGGTCTGTTTCATATACAGTATTTTAATTAGGCACCTATTTTTTATTCAATATTTATTTCAGCAACAAGAAACAATCTGATTATTATTACTTTAGATATCCGGAAGGTTATTAATCATTATGTTACAAATTATTTCTAGCCTGTTGTTGATAGTTTGTTGTCATCAACAAGATGGATGTGAAGTCAAAATAATTATTTAATTTTGTTAATATTGTATTTTCAAATGAATTGATTTTTACTTGAAAAAATTAAAAATCTATTTATAACCAACTTCCCAAAGAAAGAGAAGGTTATATTTTTATATTTGAATTGACATAAACAATTTGTAAAGATTTGTCAAGAGTCCACATATTTTTTTTATTTTAAAATTACTATTTTTTTTTGGAAAACTACTTTGCTTTCTTATAAAAGGTGACTTAGGCCAACTCAAGTGTGTTTTAAATTATTTTTTTTAACCTTACATTCTCGATCATTTTGGATAAATTTTATAAGATATTAAATTAAATTTTTTATCTCATATTTACTATTTAATTTCAATTAAGAAGGATGGTTATAACAACTACAATTCATAAAAAATATTTTAAATATAATAAATTAAAAAATAAATCATAAATAACAAATCTGAAATGAATAACAAATTGCATGTTTTTGTTTCTGAAAATTAAAAGCATTATGTTGTTGTTTTGTTTGTTATTTCTTTGAATGGTATTAATGTAGAAAAATGTTATTATATTATTTGAATGAAAACTCATTATTATCTTTATAAGGTCGGAATTTGTTTGTGAAGCATTATCTCTGGAACTAATATACAATTAAAAATAATTATTTTGAGAATTGGAAACTGTTGTATCACTAAAATAAATAAACAATTTATAAAATATTAAACTTACTACCTAATAATAAAGCGAAATAAACATGCCTTCACTGAAGATCATATAGATTTATTTTTAAAACTTCCATCTTCATGATAAACTCTTAAGATATCTTAGTCAATCTTAAACTTCTGCGTCTAAGCTATATAAGTAACTTACAAAGAAACAAATACCGAAAGAATATGCATATTTAAAGATGACTCGTTAATATAACCAAATTATTAGGTAGCCATTGAACTAATGTTTTAAACATAAAGTAAGTCTTTTGCATAATATAACATTAAAATAAAAATAAATAAAAAAAAACATTCAAGCAGGCCAAATAAACACAGTACAGCTTGCTAACAACACATTATCTGAGTAAATAATATTACAAAACTGTAAACTTACATTTGTTTTTGGCATTTTCGTCCATCAGCATGTTGAAATGGTGGTGGCGGTTCCACGCTGCCATTTTGCCTTCGTGCGGAGCCCCGAGAAGCACCAGGGCCGCCCCGGCGGGCCCAACTCCGTCTAGGGGCTCCAGTGTCCTCAGTACACTAAACTTTGTCACACACTCATAACCCAAGAAACATAGCTAACACTCGCTCACTGGCTTATAAACCCCGTCGCCTCTGACGGCGGTGTCATCGGCGCCAATTCGCGCCGCACATGCCTTCGCACTTCCGCTCACGCACTTAACGATGCACTCGCGTAAATAAGCACGATCAACACGACACGCGGTGATTCACCTCCGTTGCCTACAGCGCTCCGCACTGCAGAGTGCAGGCGGAATGTAGCGTGCGCTCGGCGCCCGCCAACCCTACCAGACTGACACCCAAACACTTCGTCGTCACGTGCGCTCCGGCCGCACCGACACCACCACAACTATCCTCTATTCTTTGCGCACCAAAACAATAATGCACACGCGAGAAAATATGACCGTTCTATTTCAATTTATGAAAATAAATTGAACGCAACGCTACGGAATGCGACGAGAGCGAGCAAGACGGACGACGCGATTTGCCTTCTTCGATCCGAATCAGACGGACTCGAATCGAACTCTCTAGCCGCGAACAAAATAATAACAAATATGCATGAGAGATGCTTGCTGTATTGTGCACGTGGGTTGCGTCACAGAGCAGTCAATTAATAACACCACGTTAAATAAAAACAATTCTGTGTATAGAGTAACAACAATCTTGCATGGCTTTCATGTAAAGCGAACCAGTCAACGATTTCAAAATTTTATGAAATACAAACTACACCATTAAACACACAAGTATCAAAACGGATCGATAGATTTAAAATACACTTAAGCAATTATATCGTCACCAACTACACTATTTGTAAACAAAGCACAGCCCGTGTTACATTCAGTAAATTATTGGTTTTGGAACCGAAATCGCGAACGCGTTGATCAAGCGCGACAAGTAGGACAAAACATGGCAGACTTTACCAAAAAGCACACGAACTTTGTCTGTGGTTCTATTCATTTTTAAATAACATTGTTGCCAGCACAAAAAGTTTATGCTGAGGTTTATATTGTATGTCAGTTCAAGAAAATTAAATTATTACAATATAATTAAAAAATATTTAAAAACATAGATATAATTATTCATACTTTACAAAGAGTTTTTAATGTTACGTTGTAAAGAATTACCTTATAGACCATAAACTATAGAGTACGACGACAATGATACCAGTATAAACTATAATATTTCCCAGGTTTAACAAGATCAAATTTTTAATAAACTATAATGTTATATGACAATTAAGGAATTTTAATTTATACTATATACGACTACGCTGGCTGAAAAGTGTTTGAAACGTCGGGTTGTCGCAATAAAATAATATATAATAAACCGTATCCTTTGAAAAGTATTTAATATGGATAGCACTCGCGTTAAAAAAAACACAAGAAAATACTAATACAATCCCTTGTATGTGTACAATCACTTGTATGTGTCCAGAACAGTGTATAATAATATCATCTTTTCACATAAAAACTAAAGCACACTTATCAAAAATTCTTTTACCATTCGTGACATACGTTTTCTAACTTTTTAGAATAACATATGCCATACCATAATTAGGGGGTGAAGCCCCAAAATTACATGTATAATAAAAGTATTATGTATGTATAAATAAACTTTTTTATTTCGTTAAATATTTATATCCAAAGGTATATTTTTCCACGTATGGGGTATAAAGTGGAATCTGGTCACTCGACGCTATTTGAAATATAAAAATAGAAAATTCTACTAATAAAAATATCGATTATATTAATTTATTTTAGGTTTATTGTTGTAATTTTTTCTCGCCCTCAGCCTCGTTTTATTTCTCGATGCTTTTTATTTTATTATCATAAATTCAAAAGCCATAGACTATAAATTACTTACCATCGATAACAAACGGAAGAAGTGAAACGCAATAAACGCAAAGCTCTTGTTTCGAGATTTCTTAACCTTGTTTTGAGTAACGCATTGTTATTAAAAAGCGTGCTGTGTAGTAAAAATAATATTAAAGGGTTGATACATTCCATATTTTAATTTACCATTACCTGCAACTACTGGAAAAGTTTTGATATTGCTTTAAAAAATTACTTGAATAAACCCTGTTACTTGGCTTATCTTGTCATTGAATTTTTCCATTCAAAGTAACATTTGAGACTTTCAACATAAATAAATTCAATATGCCTAAACGTGGAGGAGGAAGAGTAAGAAACTGGAAAGCAGGCGATCATTTTGGTAAGCATTAACTTATATTAAATTTCAATTATAAAAATTCCTGTTTTGTAAACAATTTTTATTTTATGAAAGTAATACAGATTGGGTACGTAATCTTGCTTCATACGGAAAAACCAGCCAACATTTGTGTTGAATGGTTTTTCCTCAACAAGCATCTATTGTGTGGTGGGGATATTGGACTTTTGTTATAAACAACAAAATAACAATGTATTATCCTGTAAAAGTATTAATATAGTTTAGATAGTATAATTGTAGTGATAATATTAATGCATACTTGATTATTAATTATTATATATAAGTGTTATTATATATCATTCATGTGATGGAATGTTACTGGTGTTTGTAGCACATTATATTAACACAAAAACTGTCACACTTCTCACAAATATCTTGTGAAATTAAGATTATTATTTTAAAAGCTTTTATATATTATAATACATCAATGTTTGAAAACCATGATATTTATTGTAAATGATAAATTTAAAAGCATATATTAAAAACACCTTGATCAACACTTCAAGAGCTACATATCTCAATCCTGGAGCTTGTCTTTATCCCTTCCCTACTTGTGAGTTAAAGTATTTCCCTTTGAAATTGAATACACCAGAATCAACCAAAAATTGATGTGTACCTTAGATAAAGAAAAAAATTAAATCTTTCAAAAATTGTTATTCTATTATAAAAATAGTCACTAATTTGGTCTTTATTGTAGAACATGATGATCGGTCATCATACAACAGTGGAACAAGAAGAGTTATATTCAAGCAAAACACAAATAAAGGAAAGAATAAATTCCGGAACTGGAATGATGCAAAACTGTTATTGGACGATGATGTTGATATGGGAGCATCTGGCCACATGCAGAACAGAAAAGGTGCCTATAGGGGGAGAGGGGGCCGAATGGGTTCACCCCCTCCAAGATCAATGCATAAGAAAAAATTTGTCACAGGAGTACTACCATGGTATCAAATCACTATACCATATGGTGTTAAGCATGAAAAGGATGTCATATTCAAAGC
The DNA here is from genome assembly GCA_001586405.1 of Phoebis sennae. NCBI lineage: Eukaryota > Metazoa > Arthropoda > Insecta > Lepidoptera > Pieridae > Phoebis > Phoebis sennae. The sequence continues at coordinate 24,733 of LQNK01001602.1, read as the reverse complement.
CCTATTGAGCTATATGTCTCCTGATATCTTTGTGCCACATTATTTCAAGTTTGAAGGAAATGCTGCTATCTTTTACGTTGATGATGTCAAAATAGCAGAGAAATTATATTATGCAGATCGGAAAATAATGATGCCAAATGGGTTTAAAATGATTCTGATGGTCAGAAATTACATGCCCAAAATAAATATTAATGAAGAAATGAAAGAGAAGATGAAGTTGGCAATGGCCAAGCGATATAATGCTGCAACTAAGGCCTTAGATTTAACAAAATTCCATGCTGACCCTGGTAAGTGTTTACTTTTATTTCTATCTATTCTTTTCTATCCATATAGTTATTCATTTCACTCTTCATTACAACAGTTCTTTCAAAATCTCAGGTGTTTGCATAAAAGTGATTTGTTAAAAATTAGCAAAAACATAATTATGACGGCATATTGTAACCTCTCCAAATCCCATGTCATTGAACTTCATTTTGTGTGGAATATAACCTATGAATCATCACACATTTATAAGTGTGCTATATTTTTGTTTTTGTTGGTGAGTGTGGATAGAATATTGGCATCTACACTAATATTATAAAGAGGAAAACTTTGTTTGTTTGTAATGAATAGGCTCTAAAACTATTGGATCGATTTTAAAAATTCTTTCACCATTTGAAAATAAATTATCCACAAATAACATAACTATATAACATTATGCTATAGGAGCGGAGCTACACACAGCTAGTAGTTACAAAACATAATGTTAACTATGTATGAAAATTTTCCATTTCTTCAGACTTGTATTTTTTTTTTCAAATGAATAAATCTTAACAATAGAATTTTAAATTAACGTTACCTTTTTTATCCCTCTTTTAGACCTTGTTGATGTGTTCTGCGCGTTATTCCGTCCAATAATAATGTTAGCCGCTATAGATATAATTGCTGAAAATATACCGGACTTGCAAGCTTTGAACCTAAATGACAATAAACTCCATGGGACTGAACATCTGAAGATATTGTCAACTAAGTTAAAGAGTCTTAAGATATTGTACATGGGTGATAACCGGGTAAGAACAACATTTTTTTTAATCAATATTATTACTCTACTACTCAAAAAGTTTAAATGTTAATATGCATCAAATGTTTTAAATTTACAATTTTTTTTTTGTATAATCTTGGCCCTTTTTTTCAATGAATTGAAGGTAACTTATTTGTCAATACTTTTACTGTAATTTTGATAGTATTTGATGTACACCCATACTATAACGAGATGAGATTTGAGTTTGTTTGTTTTTTTTTATTTCGGAGCTTATTTGATAACTAGCTTTCCGCCCGCGGCTTCGCACGCGTGGGCTACTAATTTCTGTATTTTGTAGAGGTGCACAACAAATAAAAAGGCATGTCCGCAACTCAACCAAAATCTCATATTGTCACGTGGTATGACACATTTCAACTTTAGAAGCGTATATCTCAAAAAATATTTATTTTAGCAAAAAACGCATTTAGAAACCTCTATTTTATTTTCAAATACCTATGCAATGATATCTCATTTAATGATGTATTAGCGAATTTATTTTTTTACCCTCCGATTACATGTATGGAGAGTCGTCCTTAAAAATAATTTTTTCAAATAAAATGTAGCCTATAAGTTGAACCTAATATCGGTCTATCAGCATGTGAAATTTTATCAAAATCTACCCAGTAGTTATTATGTGATTGACGAACATACAAACAGATAAACAGACAAACAGACAAACAGATAAACAGACAAACAGACAAACAGAAAAAAAAAATTCTAACCATGGTTTTGGTATCTGTGGAACATACATATTACATACCAATCACTCTTTTTGAAAAATATTCAATGTACAGAAATGGTTCGGTTACTCTTTTATTATATGTATAGATACTGGACCGATTTGAAAAATTTTATATCATCTCTGATGAACATAGACTATATAACATCATCCTATAGAAGCAAAGCTGAGCAACAGTTAGTTTCTAATATACTTCAGTAGTATAAGCTTTACATAAAAGGAAATTCTAAATTAAAAAAAAAATATCTTTATAGCTTCCATCAATAGGATCATTGGAACCATTGAAGTCCCTGACACTGGTGGAACTGTACCTCAAAGGAAACCCGCTGGTGAACAGGTTCAGTGATCATGAAACCTACGTAAGGTAATATTGAACCATACTCGGAATTCCTTGTGATTATGCATAGTGAGATTTCATTGTTCGAGTCAATGAGTAGGCAAGTCCGGAAAGATGAAAATCGTCTTTAGCATGATACTGACTGAACTGTTAATATTGGATTAAATATAGTTGATGTTTAATCCAGTATTGAAGACAAACTCATTAGTTTGTTTTACTTACTCCATTGAGTATAATTATAGAAAGATACTATTAACCATCATTGCTTTGTATAAGGCTAAGAATTCACATGTCAGCATAGTATGGTATGTCAGTATGGATCGCATTTTCTATACAAACAATTAATCAGAACCACACTGATATGTGAACGTTTGGCATAACAATAGCTTTTTTTTGGAAGGAATTGAATTAATGAAATTACTTGGAGTTTAAATTAACCAAATTAAATTATATTTTCAAATATTTCATCAATAGTGCCTGTCTTACAATGGTGATGATTAATTTGGTTAGTTAAAACTTAAAATACATGAATACATCAAACATCATCACATGCATGAAAGATATAAAAAATATAATATCTCTCAATATGATTTTTCCAGGATATGTCATGGACATATTTTTTATATCTTTTTATATAATTAATACATAAGACCGCTGAAATATGATGAAATTTGTAAAAAATAAATTGAGGAATAAAATGAAAGTATACCAGGAAGGATGGATAAAAAAGAAGTGAAGTTTTCAGATTCTTTTATGATTATGAAATATATATGAAAGAATCTGGAAATAATTGCTAACATCTGAGAGATAAAAGTCTTCAAAAATATTGTAAAGAACCAATATTACCTGTTTATTGTAAAGCACTTGTTATACCAACAAAACTGGATCAAAATTTTTTCAAAGTTATGTTTCAAGCTTATACTATTATGTGACAACTCACTTTAAATAAACTGGTAATTATTGAAAAAAAAAGCTTAAAGAAATAAAAATAATGTATTTCATTCTTTTCCTCAAGCTTAATTATTCATCCATTTCATGAAATATTGTAAAATTTCTGTTGAAGCATTTTGTTGAGTTGTCTGAATCACATTGTTGCACAATAATTCTTTATCTGTTACAAAATGCTTCGATGATATAAGGCCTTTTAATTACATAACTATGTTTATTCTGCTTTTATGAGAGTTTCAGAGGGTTTTTACAAGTATTGCCATATTGTTTGTTATCTCCAGTGATGTCCGGAGGAAGTTCCCAAAGCTGCAGAGATTGGTTAGTAATGTGATAAATACTAGTTTAAATTGTTCTTTTATTTAAACTTTGGCTCTTCCTTAACCTTGATAAAACTCATCAAAAAATTTACATTATCATTGCTATTTCTATATTTTTACTAAAATAACCATTAGCTTGAACATATTACAACAAGAATTGATTGTAGATCATAAAATTTCGAATCAATTTCAATTTCGAAAGTCGTTTTCGATTCCTGCTCGGGAAAATCAATTTTTCAAAAACCTGTTGTTTCCGTTTTTAATTTCATCAAAATTGATCTAGAGACTCTTTTTAGCATTTTTTGATATTTCTTATAGTTTAGGATTTAGCATTGGAAGCCCATTAAAAAAAAATCAATTTGTATATAACAAAAAGAAAAATATGCCATGAATTGATAACCTCCTCATTTTTGGAAAGTCTGTTAAAACCTATCAAAAAAGTATACTACCATTGCTTTTATTATTTTGATAAAATAAATTAACAAATTTAAACTAAATTTCAACATTTATAAAACGCAAAACTAGAAATTAATTTCTAGATTACAATTTTTCTAAAAATTTAAGTTGTTTAATTTACATTAAAACTGTCTGAGAATATTTTATTATTATATATGTATTTAGAGCTTTTTGTTAAAGAGTAAGGCAAGAAGCAGATGTCAAAAGTTGATTTTCATAATTAATATTATTTACTAACACAATATTTTAAGGACGGCGAGGAGCTACCACCAGTCATTGGATTCGATGTCAACGATGAAGTTAGCCTTCCACCGCGACAACAGTCCTTCCTCATCGATCCCAACGGACAGGACTTGGTCCGAGAGTTCCTCAAGCAATACTTTGCGTTGTATGACTCTGACTCGAGACAACCGCTGCTGGAGGCGTACCATGAAAACGCTACTATGTCTTTAACTGCACTACATAGGAACTATGAGGAGAGAAATGATGGGATTTTAAAGTAAGTAGAACTTTGATATTGACTGTCATACATAATCATGCTAATATTAAAAATGTGAAATCTACTGAACAGGTTTTCATGAAATTTTGTATACATGTAGGCTATTAGCGGGATTTGGTGGTATGCAACTTTTTAGCCCAGAATTTCTACGGGATCTGTAATAACGCGGTACGATCTGTGAAACCACGGGGCGTGGTTGTTGAATCTCTGAGGCGTTTGAATTTTTGATGAGTTTCATTTACAGACATCAGAATATTCTTACTTAATTTTTCCTACACATGGACACATAAATATTATTTTTGTTCTCATTATAGATTATAAAGGTACTTTTTTACCATGGCTTAAGGTTCATATCCTTTAAATGACCTTTCTATGATTTGCTAACCTCTAAATCAAGCGTCACAGTTAGAACTTTCAGTCGTAAGGATTCAATAATATTTATTCTAAATTCTTATAGATATTTTTTTTTTTATTTCTTATGAAGACATATTGACCAATTTACATTTACAGGTTAAATGCATACATGACGAGTAATAGAAACTTACTGAGGATACAAGAGAGAGACACGAAACGGAGGACGTTGAAGATGGGCAAGCTGCAAGTGGTCTCGTTCCTGTCTGAACTGCCCAAGACTACGCACGATCTGATGGGATTCGCTGTGGATTTATTAGTGTTTAGGGTAAGTTAAAATTACTATGATATGCTTGAAATGCCTGGTATCATACAGGCGTCATCTTTCTCTTTTAAATTATTTACATATATGTATTTAAAATATTTTTTTTATACATAAGTACTGTAGCAAATTTGACTATTTCTCTAAAAATAAGTATTTGTTCATCTATATCAGAGTTCCCCAAAATTTTTTGTGTCATAGACCCACTTACTATGTTTTTTCGTGTTCGGTAGACCCACTTACCTGATATTGATTTCCTGTAAATTTCTAACTGTAGTGAAGTTTAATGTTAAAAACTTTAAGAAGAAACACATGTTAATCAATTTTTTTTCGCTGACGTAGACCCCTTCCAAGTTGTCATTGACCCCTAGGGGTCGATATAGACCACTTTGGGAATTACTGATCTATATGACAAAAATATACAGACAATTTATACTTCCCTATTTATAATTAGCGTACTAATACAAAATTTTAATATTTTTTTTTTAATTTCCAGCCGAACATGATAGTGCTGACAATGAACGGCGTGTTCAAAGAGACGGCGACGCCGCGTAACCCCACGCGCTCGTTCCACCGCACGTTCATCATCGTGCCCAACACCACGGGCGGCTTCTGCATCATGAACGACGTGTTGTTCGTGACTAACACTACTAAACAACAGGTGAGATTACATCATTGTTATAGTAAACATTCCTTTTTAGGTCAGGGTATCCGATCATGTAATAAACTACCAGATAACGTGACGAAACTACCGTTAATTAAAAAGGCGTATTATACTATTGAAGGATATGTGGAGGATAAAGATTTCCGCGATAAAATGTATCCAGTAGTTTCGGAGCCTATTCAATTCAAACAAACAAAACATTCTTTTTTTTTCTTTATAATTTTATCATAGACTAGCTTTCCGCCCGCGGCTTCGCACGCGTGGGCTACTAATTTCTGTATTTTTAGAGGAGCACAACAAAAGTTTAAAAAAAACTACGATCGCAGGACCAGAGATATATGCGCATGTCTATAGTTTTTTTAATAATTTTCTATGGAAATAGGTTTGACCGAATTCTCACAGAGCGCGCGCCTCTTTAAAAATACAGAAAATTGTAGCCCACGCGATCGAAGCCGCGGGCAGAGAGTTAGTTATTTTTTCAAGGTTTTTGAGGATTCATTGAGTGTTTCAACGTCTTAATCTATACGTTAAGAGTATAAAAAGGCATGTCCGTAACTCAACCACAACAAATCTCACATTGTCACGTGGTATGACATTTTCACGATTTTAGAAGCGTATATCTCAAAAAATATTTATTTTAGCAGAAGACGCATTTAGAAAACTCGATATCATTTTTAAAGACCTTTCCAATGAAACCTCATTCAATGATGTATTCGCGAATTTATTTTTTTACCCTCCGTTTACATGTATGGAGAGCCAGCCCAAAAATATATTTTTTTTAAATAAAATGTAGCCTATAAGTTGCACCTAATATTGGTCTATCAGCATGTGAAATTTTATAAAAATCTACCCAGTGGTTATTACTTGATTGACGCACATACAAACAGATAAACAGATAAACAGACAAACAGACAAACAGAAAAAAAAAATTTAACCATGGTTTTGGTATCTATAGAACATACATATTGTATACCAATTACTCTTTTCGAAAAATATTCAATGTACAGAAATGGTTCGGTTACTTTTTTATTATATGTATGGATATGCTTCTAAGTTTTTGGCAGAATTATCAGTGTCGCGGTTAATGCGACATATGCTGAGAAAAAGAATGATGAAGTACATACCATGTCATTAATAATTTTTTTTGTATGACAATTTTTGGCAAAATTATTATTTTTGATGTTTTGTTTGCGTTCTGTTAAATGTTTTCTTTCCTTTTTCATTATCCATGATGTAAATTTAAGTTAATATATTTAATATCAAATTTCGGTTGTTTAATTTTTAGCTTAGACTATTTGTTAAACAATTGCAGGTATTTTTAGATTATAGCAATTAATTTTAACTAATCGCCTATCTTAAAATATGTGTCAACAACGAATGTTAAGAATGCCTGTATTTGATGCATGTATCCACCACAATTCTAGATCTAATAATTATTTAAGATCTTTTAACTGTAACTACATGATGCCTTATAAGTTAATAAATAAAAATAAATTCTATATAAATACGTTTTTTCTTTTCTTCAAATGTTCGTGAAATGTTGGTGTTTCATTAAATAAAATAACAATAAAATAATCACCAGGAAGCGAAAGCGTTCACATCGAGTCCGGCCCTCCCCGCGCCCGCGCCGACGCCGCTGCCCGCACCCGCGCCCGCTGCGCCCGCAGGACAAGATGACACGCAGAAGATGATGCTCGCCATGCTCAGCCAGCAGACCGGCATGAACGAGCACTGGAGCATCAAGTGAGTATAATACTTATACTATACTTGTAAGAAACTAATAGAGGGGCCTTGTATAATTATGTCGAATGTAATAGAAATGTACTGTGATTCTACACAACTGGCCAATTACAGAACTAGTCAGGTAACAACAAATCACAGCTAGTCATAAAGACTATTAGCAAAGTGAGGGTAGTTGGGTCGTGACGTCAATAAGACGTTCGAGCACCGGGCGCAATCGGTACCAATGCGCCCAGATACTGAACGCGGCTACTCTTTTATAGGACTTTGATGACAGCTAACAACTGACAAGTGACATTTTCATAGAAAGATGACATTCAGAACTTGTTAAAACATGAAATCACAAAATATTTCCGACATACTTACATTAAATTAATACGGAATACCCATGTGGTGAGGCGTTAGAATAAGTGTGTACTTCATTGGCTGTCGGAAGACGAGACAGTGGATGATTCTGCTGCATAACATCTGCAGTAATAAAAAAAGTGGGAGCCGAGTATTGCACAATTAGGACAAGCTCGCACCGGTATATTTACCTTCCCCTCCCCAGGAGATTCTCACGGTGAGCTAAAGCAGAGGCTTGTATTCCCATCCCGTCTCTCTCCTGTGCTGTTCTGCTCCTCTCCCACTCCCCTTCTATCAAGCCGGCAAGACATCTGCGACACTGATGTTGTAGATGTTCATGGGCTGCAATCACTCACTTAACATCAGGTTAACCACACGCTCCGCCTGCCTGCTGTTACATTTATTTACTTTTTTTACTATTTTTTTACAATATTGATTCCATTATTGTATCCACTTAAAATTGAACATATTGGCAGAATCAATGTAGCGAAATTGCCACTTGAATATATGCTACAGTTTTTTTCACAAATTGTAAATTACCACATTAAATCTTGAATGTTTTATCTTAGATTGAAGCACCCCTGATACTCTAGATTACATACTTATTATTGTCTGTACATGTTTCAAAAATTAATTCAAAATTATTATTCTCAGTTGTTTACAAGAAACCGGGTGGGATTTCCAACGAGCGCTGTTCATATTCAATCAACTTCAGTCAGAAGGGAAAATACCGCCTGAAGCATTTGTTAAGTAAACAATATACGGAAGATCGCCGGGTGTTAAACTAGAGACTGTTCAAGTGTATATATTGTAAATAGTGTGTGTGAAAAAAAGAAAAAAAAGAAAAAGTTGTAAAAGAATATACAACAAATACAAAAAAAAAAATTGCAGAAAAAAGCATATGAAAATGAATTTGGGTGTCAAATCACTGGTCCTTACTAATAAACGTTTTTTATTTATTACTAACATTGTATGAAAATAGTGATTAGTGTATATAAATTAAGTTTATTAGTATGTTGATGTTTGTTTATTGAGATCTCTATATAAATGTTTCTAATTCTGATATTGTTGATTTGCCTAACTTAATGAACATGTTAATGGTATCAATTTCCAATATCAACAATTTCACAATTACATGTACTATTAAGTTATGATTTTTAAAAATCCTGTTTCTTTTTGTCTTAAAACTTACTTCACCTCACAGGATAAACTGTCCTTAATTTGAAAAAAAACGTTTTGTAAATTATTTAATTGGATTTTTCTTGAATTCATTATTTTGTGTGTTTGTTAATTAGCTTTTCCGGCAATTAAATGGTAATTTAAAATAACTGGTTTTAAAAAATGAAGCGACAAACCACTTATTTCAATTTATCAAATTTTGACCTTTATTTCAAAGTGTAATGTTATTATAATTTAAGCACCGAGTATCACATTTTTTGTTGTGTTATATAATATTAATCAAGGTGATACTTTGAGTACAGTTAATTGTATCCCTACTTATGATGCTTCTTTCTCTTTATTTAGTGTTAAGATTATTATTTCTGTAACTGCCAATTTTTAAACTATGTTGTTACATATTTCTCTCTAGAAACTTGAGCTACATAATTTTATGTAGTAGTTAGTAATAATATTAATATGTTAATTTTGTTCTCATCCTTACGATGTATGTAAATGTAAGAAAAAGATAAGTCAAAAAAAAGTTGTGATTGATTGATAAGTGCACAATTTAGAAGTTTTCTCAAACTGTATGTAAATACACAGAAACGTGCAAGAAAAAAAGAGACTTGCATGTCATCGAATGAAAATGTAATTATTAGCTATTGGGGAGAGGGGAAAAATGCACGAAGTATGGGCAATGGCGACCCCAAAACGGCCGGTTTTGTGATGCTTTGTGCCCCAAAGTGGGTGATGGTTGGGTCTGTGTGACCTCAAGGAATATGAGTGCGGCGGAACCCCTTGAAATGTTATAAATTCCTGCGGGCTAGCTGCATAGTGCTCCGATTGAATGGCTCATGTTATTTGGCTGTGGGAATGGGCGCCTGCTCCAGTGCGGGGAGAGACGAGGAGATTAGGCTATGGAGTTTATTGAACTGATGAATAAAACCTTTTTTAACAATATTTTGTTTTATTTACTAGATTTTTCAATGAATTCAAATAAAAAGGGTTCTATGTGGGCTCGAATAAAAAGTTTTCGATCTGGTTTACTACTTCTGCGTCCAATTTTCACCAGGTGCGCTCGGCCTCCTTTGTGTAGTTAAGTATGAAACATACGAGCTTTAATAATTTTGGATTTTGTATTCTTGATTGGAAAATAATTCTTCAAGTGTAAAATATAATCAGACTTAAATTGTAATAAACGATTCTTGTCTATATTACATTGCTATATTATGATATTAGAAAATTCCTTTGGGCTAGCTGCATGGTGCTCCGATAGAATGGCTCATGTTATTTGGCTGTGGGAATGGGCGCCTGCTCCAGTGCGGGGAAAGACGAGGAGATTAGACTATCGAGTTTATTTAACTGATTAATAAAACCTTTTTTAACATTATTTTGTTTTATTTACTACATTTTTCAATGAATTCAAATTGGTTCGATTAAAAAGTTTTCGATCTGGTTTCTACTTCTGGCGTCCAATTTTCACCAAGTTTTTGATATGAAGATAGATAGCGGGCAATAAATCATACCATATATGCTTTTATACTTTTATTAAAGCTATTATATTAGGGCGATTGGATTGGGTACATTTTATGATAGGAAAACTACCACTACTACACTACCTAGCTAAGAATACAATGCAAAATATCATAAAATAAATCTACTTAATGCAAGCGTAATCAGAGACTTCAATTGCAATAAAAGGCTATTGTTGTCTATATTCGTATCTGCGTTAATTCATTTATATGAGATTATAAAATATTATGTACAATTTAACTACGCTTGTAACATTTGACGTATACCTTGATATGTGGATAAATTTTTATATTTGGAGTGGTTCAACACAATTTTGCCGAATGTATTGTAGAGTTGAATCGTAACTTGCTTTTTTATTGGCTAAAAAAATAAAGACACGTTGCTTTATTTGATACAAAAGGTTTTTTTTATATGAAGTTGGTGCTTTAGACAAGCAGGTAATGACTCATGTGTCTAACTTAATTAATTCATTCGTTCATAATTAATGTACGAATTTTTGGTGTAAAACAATTTGTATGTTGCAAGTTAGTACTTAAGTAAGTAGCTAAGTGAGTTATTTATCTTAATTTCGAGAACGGTGGTACTAAATTTAAAGTATTTTAAGTTTCAATGTCTTTTGATGTGATTAATTCGTTACAAAAGATAATTAAATGGAAGAAATGGTTTTAAAGTAATTTTTCTTTTGTCTTCATTTAATATGTCAATGTGATCATCGCTAAATGAAAATACCGATACTTCAAGCCAATGATTAATTGCTAAGACGTAAGCACAGACAGTTTCTCCACTGACCTAAATCATGAGACAATGGGGCATCCATCGTCATCTTAAACGTATAAATATCTAATGATAACAGTACAATTAAGGTTAGCAATGAGAAATCTTCCGAGGCGCAATCTGGAACTGTTGACTGTAGATAATGACTGCGTGTGTAATGGTGACATAGCAAATAGTGGAATTTTACATACCTTTAATTGCAATAACAAGAGGAGTATTAACTACGTAATTATATTATGTCATTGTTCCGTGAAATATATGTTGTGGTAAGACTCGACCATGTTAGTAAGTACTTACCTACCCCCAGTTTTAATCACATCATATAGTTGTGTTGTAAAGCCAAATAGATATTTAACGAACTTGCAAAATTATAATATAAAAAATAATCTCCCAAGTTCCCAACCCGTTTCAAATCTCCCAACCCTATCTCAAATCTGTTAACCCGGACTCAAATCTCCCAACCCGATCTCAAATTTCCCCACATGATTTTCAAGTCTCTCTAACTGTACTCTAATCTCCCAAGATGTTTTCTAATCTCCCAACTCGTACTCAAATCTGATTTCAAGTTTCCCCATCTATACTCCAGTGTTCCGACCCACTTTTAAATCGCGCAATCCGATACCAAATCTCCCAATTTCCAACGAAGTAGGCAAACTGTGGACAAATGTTTAAATATTCAATTAAAATTCATTCGCAAACATAAAAAGCTATATCACGCGCTATAAACTCAGTGTTTACAGCCTATTTTTACCTGACAAATCTTGAAGAGTAAACAGTGATTATTATAACCACAGATAAGATATACCGCGGGTTTACGTCACGGTGTGTTGACTTGTGTCAAGAACCCTGTGGAGATATGGCGGTGGTAATCTTTTGTCTATAAATTATAATAATCGCTCTATACTCAGGTTATATATGTTGAGAAGGATAACTTTCAAAAGTACAGCAAGAAAAACCTAAAGAACTTAAAATTATTTTCTCTTGCTGTTAAGAAATTTGCAATTTAAATTGGTATGAAGTAAATTATCAAAGTTTTCCTGGGTTATTCCTTGGGTATATCGTAGATACTAGTGTGGGTTTAGAGGCGGTCGCGGTGGTAACAACGGCGATATCAACGTAGCTCCGTGCCGGAGAAATATAGTACTGTATCTTGGGCAAGCTAATAAGCCTAAACCTCAGTACATCGAGGATTATGACCCTATAAGAAGAAAGATGTTACCCACATACTCTTTGGTACATCGAAGATTATGACCCTGTAAGAAGAAAATTCAAGTATAAATATGTCCTTTGTATACAGCTAAAAATTAAGACAAATGTAAGACTGTAAATTATAAACTGTATATGATATATATAATCCGACCCTTTATTTATTTATTAACTCTTCTTTTATAAACATTACAACAACCAAAAATAATTTTACTGTAGTATCAAGCTCTAACCGTGCTAATCTTTGAATTATTATGAGATATTTGTACTGAATGTTGCCTTTTTATATTGGCTGAACGTAAAATGGCACATAGTTTACTGATATGAAACATTTTAAATCTATACTAATATTAAAAAGATTACATTATTTGTTTGTTTATGTAATTGACTATAGCTTAACGTGAGATGGTGAAACTGCGGACCTCTAATATTTTATACCTACTTTTGCACGAATTCACTGAAAAGAGGCCGGTTATAAACTCGCAACTGAGTTACAACTTGCAACGCATTACGGACTTCACAGTGGAATTTCAAAGTGGTATTATTTAAAATATTAACTTTTATGTAATCCACATCTAGTAAGATCTCTCTTAGATTTACAAATATTTAAAACAATGTGTGTGAATCGTTGGTTCTTGTTTAAAAAACAGTTGAAAGTTAGACTCGATTCACAACCAATTTGTGTATAATATTTGTAAAAATGCTTTCTCCTAATTAAAATAATTTAATTACGCATCCATTGTCTGTTACGTTTGTTAAGTGGCTATTTCCGTGGATGCAAAGTCACTGACCCTTGGGTCTTGAGTAAAGGCTGTATGAGACCGAAAAGGATGTTGGTGAAGAGTACTTTGAAAGGGTATGGGGATTTCATATAAAATCAATAAATATTCTGGGACATTTAACGCCATCTAGTTCCAAACTAAGCAAAGCTTGTATTATGAAAATTAGATAACTGATACACATACTTAAACATATTTTTTGTAAATATATACAATTGATATAGTAGTAGTAGAAAAGGCAGTAAAAAATTACAATGTTCATCACATCATAATTTTCTACTCTTGGGGTTCGAACCCACAACCTTCGGCGCCATAGACCATTACCACATCTGCTGCGGTAATCGGGGGGTTGCACCGACTAAGCAGTTCCGTCTACGAATGTTCAGCTAAAACTTTTTTGTAAAGCCGTTACCAGGAGAAGCTACGAGTTACCATGAATACCACTGACCAAACTTAAAAATTTAAAAGGTAGCTGTTTATGGTCATCAACATCGATGATGCGCTGCGTGCATTGGTTTGCCAGGGATACTATCGATTAAAACTTGATTGTTGAGAAGACTATTCTTTGAAATACTGTGAAAAATTTAATAACGTCAACACGTAGGTATTTAAAACGTCATATTACGTCACAAGCAATAAGAATCAAGATCCCTCCAGGAATGGGGTGTACAATTTTAACGTTGAAACCAAGTAGTTGCACGTAAAATTAATACAAACTTGCAACGTTTGCTAATTTTTCCTTTAAATTTAAGACGGAATTCAAAATATTTTATAAATTTAAAAGAAATGTTTTTGAAAAACCTTAAATCTATGTAATCCGACATATATAAAAATCCCAAAATATCTAAAAATGGACTATATAAATTTCTAAAGGAAAAATCATTTTTGGTCTATTGTAGATATTGATTCTAATCGAATCAAAATAATTTCATTGTCTGCTTAGATTAATTACTCATTAATATAAAAAAGTCTGAATGGATGTATAACCCTAGACATTGGGCGCTACCATCTCGTCAAAAATGGGCTCGATAAAATACAATAAATTGAAAATGTATGGTCCAGAATATAAAACCTGCTTATGCAATTCCATGCAGAGTTACAGGCATAATCTAAAAAATTGCAAAATAAAATTTGTATAATTTGAAACTTGTACCTTGTATATTATAAGTATGCAATAATTACGAGAGGTGAGCTTTCCACTAATTTAACAATGCAGTGTCTGTGACGTTATTATTACCATTTACCATTAAATTGCGGGTGACAATTGAAGTTATTGACCCTCGTGTTGATGTCTATGGACATTCCTATGACTTTTTATTAATCTTATTCTTAGAGTTGAGTTGAGCAACTCGAAAGTTTCACAACAAAAATTAAAGATAATTGAGCAATAAGACAAATATGTATTACAATTTACTATCTAATAATTTGTCACACATATTTTATCAATCTTTCACTGTTACAGTTTTTACTAATCCAGTTAATCCGTTACCTTCCGTAATTTGAGAAGCACCCAGTTTTGAGCTTATATTTACATTAATGTAATCAAATCGACCGGATACACTTGATTTATTGCCAAATTCATTCATGCTGTACACAGCTTTACTTTTACCTTGCGTTTTGCGTTTATCTAGATTTTATCTAAGGCGTCAGTCGTTGAGAGTACCCGTCGAGTGACGGTCGTGGTTCCAGTAACTGGGATAATTGTGTTTGTGTAACGGTGCAGGGCGCAACGAGGTCAATTAGTGTACGTTAACCCTTTGAGTGAATTGTTCTAAGGTTTGCTTTAGATGTAAGGGATGTACGTGTTTTTAATTTCTTAATGCACTCAGTGTTTAAAGATTTTTTAACTTCAATTAACGAAATGCTAACAAACTACTATTTTGCATTGGCAATGTTAATTAAGATGCATCAAAACAAAAACAATGCCATAATTTTTTCTTTTTGATCATTTTATAACATTCATAAAATAGAAAAGAAAGTGATTTAAGCATTAAGAATAGAGGATCTTTCAAAATTAACAATGTTAATTTTATTTGTTACATTAAAAGAAATCTTGAAAACCATAGTGTTTAGTCATTCTTCGTGATTTACTCTTAACGCTTGATTTGATAAATAGTTCAGATAGCAGGTCGATTTAAAATAAAAAAGATTTCTTAATACAAACAGCAATTTCTAACTTCGTACGTTACTTATTTCATTTCATATCACATATCTTATTCGAAGGAATGTATTAACAATAAGCCATTCTTCTTTTGTAACGATTATGATGAGTTACATTACTAGAATTAAAATATCATAAAAATGCACTTTTTCACGTAGTTGCCTAAATTATACTATATTGGCTTAAGAAGATAGCTTAGTTCTGGAAGGTGCTAAAATTTGTCCGCTTTTCTATCTGTACAACTTCTATTCTATGCCTTCTTTACCATGTATTATTAACGTCTTAAGGTAAAAATATATAAAAGTAAGAAGAAAACTATTCTAGTAAAGCCCCATACTAAGTTATTTCTAAGAAATATATTAAACCTTCACGTTAGACCGAGAAAAGACTGGAAGACTGTCGACCAATACAAAATTCTAAACAGTCATATTTAGATAAATTATCAAATTTAGAATTTCATAGTGGTCGACAGTCTTCCAGTCTTATAATATATTTTTTTACTAAAATGTTATTATTAGTACAAAATTGTGCTGACAGTAGAGTAGGAACTCCTTCTCCTCTTTTAATACAAACTAGTTAGGTCATTGCTTTTTATGTAAATGTATTTTCTTTCGTTCTAATTTTATCCATCCATAGTAGATTTAAATGAATGAAGAAAAAATAGCGATGCGGGTACGCCTACATTTTGTAAATAGAACATCGGAAAAAATGTTGGTATAAAGGAAAAAGTAACATTCAAACGTTATCACAAAAAATTCAATGCACTTTCCAATATGAATGTATCCTAGATAACACGTAAGGAAGTTGTTTTGTTAACAAAAACATTGCGTGCTGAAGTACGGAATCGTCTCTTTAATTGTCTTCCGAGGCGTTTAAGTAATTGGACAATTGAAGTAATTGCAGCTAAATGTTACATTGATGTTAAATCACATGTTTGAATAATTTAAAAAAACTTGCGTGTAAATGAAGGCAAATGTTTGATGCACAATTATTATGGGAAGCAATCTATTTCATGAATCTTGTCTAAACTAAAGCAGCGACAAATTTTAACAAACAGATTTTTTGAATTTTCAACCAATTCGGAATTTCAATAAAGCAAGCAAGTTTTACCTTAATTTGGCATATACTTCTTTACCACGTTAGGTAAATTTAGGAAAAATAAAGCAAGACATGAAGTTTGAATTAGATGTTTGTTTAAAAAATATGCCGACATCATACTTTAATATTTAATAGCGCATGTATGGATATGATTTTGGAGTCTTGGTACTAAAAAGAGTGAAAATGTTGATTAAACCGAGAGACTTCTACATAACCGAACGTGAACCGCCGTAACGTCCCTTATCTGCAGGTACCATATTATCAACTCTGCGCCCAGTACATATGTATAATAATGATGATTGACTTTTGGAAATCTCTTCACAAAAAATGCATGTTTTGTACATTGTAATTTTCCGGAATTAATAATCTACATGACAATGACAATCACATCAAAATCCGCGTTCAAAAGAATTTGCGGAAACACAGACCGACACGGATTGCGACGTTGTTTTATGCATGTATTGTTGTTATTTATGGAAGCTACCAAGTTACCTTCTATGCTAATTTAGAAAGAAATAAAAAGGAAATGCTGTTTGCTAAACTCCACTTTTTTCCTAATAAATAAATAATAATTTCATGTTGCAATCTGTATCACAGAATGTTGCCGTCTAAAATAATTAGCTAATTAAATATTTTTTTATTCATTAACGTTGTTAATTAATAATTATGATAAGAGAGAAATTACAAATATTTTTTATGTAAACTCAAAAATAACGACATTAATTAATTGATGTGATAATGGAAACTAGTTAGTACAAGTATTTTATAATAATTTATTTTCTACATTAGAACGAGAAACAGCCGTTGAATAATTAAAAACGACATTTATTTTTATCTCCTGTTAGTATGATATAAAATTAATCTTATGTCATTATATAATTATATGCACATATTTAAACATAGGCTGGATTTGTTTTTACATGATTTTTTTGCCACTTCAGTCTAAGTTTAGATAATTAAAACGTATAAAAAACTGTGTTATCTCGAAATACTTAAGATGATATTATTTGTAAAGAATGTACCAATCACAAAACTGGTTGATCGATATCGTTCTGTTGAATGCGATTCATGGACATTGAAGTTATTTCATCCAACAAGTAAAAGGTGTATTTGTGTAGCATTGATAGGTTATAGCTTTGACACAGATTTTATTAACAACTGATAACTTTAGATATGTATATAGTATAATATTATATCGTATGAATGTTTAATGTAAAAAAAAGGTTTTCATATCAGCCGCAAGATGTCCAGTTCTGGACATAGGCCTACTTCAAAATTTTCAAATACGACCTATTAGCGGAGTCTTGATCCATAAAAAAACCTTTAAATTATGTACAACTGAGGTACAAACATAATCTTGAGTTTAAAATATATTGAAATGCTTCTCAAGTTACCAATATTTTTTTCTACTATGTCTTTAATTCTACAGTCTAACCAATTTTTAAAGCGGTTGCTTCGTTTAAAATTGCCAATATCATTTCGTAAAACGTATCATTATCGGGTGAATGGCACTATGCACAATATCTCGGACAATAGTGCATTTAACAGAACATAATAGCGGAGTCTCACATACAGTTTTTGTAACACGTACTGATCCAACGGTTATGTGTAAATAACCACGTTAAATTAACCATGAAGACAATTTAAAATCAATCAATACAGAGAATAGAATAGAAGAAAGAATAGAATAACTCTTTATTGTACTAAGATAAGCATATAAATCACACAGTATCAAATTACGAACTAGGAATGTACACAGAGTTTGTAGAGTAAGACAAATATAGGTTTTTTTTTAGCTAAAAGGTTTTTAGAATAATCATACATGGCGTATCTTATTTGGATCGTTCGGTTTTTGGCGCCAAATTATATGAGAATATTCGAAAGTTAGTTGTTTTTTTTTCACATAAAAGTCATAGCATAGATGATTGTTAATTCAATTAATACTTATTATTTGAATATGAACTTTTTTCATTGAGATTTTGTAATGAATGAATAAAAGATGAAATAATTATGAAGATATAAAAAATAATCTTATTTTTTGCTATTTTGCATCGTATTTCAATTTACAAAATATATTCTAGTCAAATAATTTGTATAGTAAATTATATTATGTCATTAGATAAATAGTTATGTAGCCAATGAATACTTTTTATTTTTAGCGGTTTAAATTTTTTAAATAAATTCACTTTTTGAAAAAAGAAAAAGAAATTGGAATGTATATTTTCTTTAATAATGTTAACGTTAGGGCAATATTACGTTTATGTGACCTCAAAAGCATCAGTAGTGTGACTTCCTGAACGTGTTTAAAAGCACTTTGTTACAATTGCTTCATTGAGTTACAATTGTTAAAGTGACCCACTCCACTTCGATAAATGTTAGGGCTTTATGATGTCTGTCTTTATTTCTTTATGCATTCTAATGTTATAATATTTTGTGTGAAAATATCTCTATACTCGAGATTTCTGTTTTTCTCAAACCACGTGTTGCTTGGAAGAGATCGCTCATTAGAGATAACGCCGCCCTTTTTATTTAAGTTTTTAGTTTTATTTTTATCATTATTTAGTACTACTGATGCACAAATATAATTTTCGCTTGAGGAAAACATACGTATGAATGAAAAATGACATAAATGTAAGTTTCGAATTTTGTGTGTTTGAATGTTAATCACGCCGCATCTGATTAATGTACTTTCACGAAATTTCGAATACAGATCGGATGTTAGGTGAATTAAGTGATCTATTTTATATAACTATACACCCCGACTTAGTCGCGAGACAAACAGAGTAGACGTGCAGGATTATTTTTATGCATATAATGGCGCGTGGCTTATTTTATTCCTTAATTAGAATGAGACGAACCAGAAAACCATCTAGTTATGTTTATAAATAATATAAATTGCTATAAAAAGTTAAATTTTACTTTTAATCGGGTCTCATGACTTCGTTAAGATGCAAATCTTAAACAAACTTTTTTATACAATCACGAAGGTTTGCTCAAGATACACTGAAATCTCGTGACTGATAAAGAGAGACATGGCTTCTTTTTAACCGTCTTTTAAAAAGTGAAGGTTTTGATCGATTTTTTCTTTTTAAACTTTTTTGCATAAAAGTATGCAATCCAATTTTACACACGTAAACAAATAAACGGAAATAGGACATATTTGTTTGTTTGTATTGAATAGGCTTCGAAACTACAGGACGAAATTTAGACTGATTTGGACAAAATCTTATAATGGGACTCTTTGAAACCCCAGGCATTCCTGGGGTGTACCCTATGTCATTACATAGGATAATTTTTATCCCGAAAATCCTACGGGAACAGGATGTATACGCGGGTGGTAGTATAGATGTATTTCTAAAAAAAGTGTGTGTTAGTATGTCTATCAGTTATCTGATTTTCAAAGTACAAGTTTTGCTTATTTTGGGATTAGATGGCATTATGTTAAATGTCTAGGAATATTTATTTATTCATTTATTTAAACCGGATCTTAGCTAGCTATGTTTAAAATATACCTTTATATAAATTAAATACTAATTTACGTGTGAACAAATTCACTCAATTTAAAAGAAACTCTTTCCACGCTAATAAGCTATTACGAACCTGCCTCTCCACATCTATTCAAACCATTACGTACATTACGAAATGGTTACATTTTGCATCGCGCTTTCCCAGGTAAAAAACCACGTAAAAAACAGGCTCAATATGACTTTCTAGCGATATATCAGTATTGCCGTGAGAAATGGTGTACTTCCGCAGTCATTGGGCTTGATTCTTGACCTCATCTCACTGTAATGACTATTATTAAACGTAATATATTGTTCCAAATACGTTTAAAAACTATTTCAACGTATTTGGAACAATATATTCATCTATTTTGTCTTTGTACTGAACATGAAATTACTAAAACTTCTACAGTAAAATATCTGCTTTATATTAAAATAACTATAAAGAAATATTACTAGTAGTACTTATTCCAGATTTTTTAGTTTAGGCGGCAGTGATGTCGAATATTTTAAAGACTTATTAATCCTTACTTCAATACTAATATTATAAATGCGAATGGAGTTACCATCTACCTATATACAAACATTATTTATTTGTTTATAAATAAGGTATCCTTCTATTATCATTATTAATCTACTAAATTTCACCAGCGTACGCCTCCCATTCTCGTGGGATTTCCGTGATGAAAGCCATCATACATATGTCCTTCCCAGGGCTTCAAACAATTTCTGTTCAAAATTTCATCCAAATTTGTTAAGTGCTTTAGGTGTGTAGAAGAGATAGACATCCAGACAGAGTTACTCTCGCATTTATAACATTAGTACGGAAGTACGAATAGTAACATGATTACGGATAGTTTGAAATAAAAACCTTTATCTTACAGGTTTTAAACTTGTGCAATAAACTATGTCGTGCAAGAAACTATAAAATTGGTCATGAATCGCTATAAAATAGTTGCAAGGTAGTTGCGTAATGACGTCAGTGTTTTGCTTCTGATAACGTACGCGATTGTACCGCTATCAACATCCTCGTCAAAATATCCTGTATTTGTAATAGTATCGAGTAACTTTGATGAAATAATTATTACATTGCTAATTAGATTTTATCTTTATCTAGATCACACCGGGTATTTATTTATAACTAAGAACGAAACTAGAAAGGTATATTTTTTTTTATGGAGTGGTAACATAGAAATTGCCTTCATTTGTCCAGATCAAACCACAGCCAATAATTAACATAACCACTGATGGTTTTGGTGTGTGCTTTGAAATTATTTTTTCGTTAACATTGTCAGAAACCCTTGCAAGCATAAATTAAAAAAAAAATTAAATAAATTTTTCTATTGTTTCACTTTTGGTGATTTTAAGACCAAAACTAATAATGAACGTAACTACTTATGATTTTGGTATGTGTTTTTTTATAGTATTTTTGTTAATATTGTCAGAAGCCTTTGCAAGCAACCTGATTTTTCAAATTTTATGTGTTGGAAGTATCTCCTATTGTTTACCTTTTTAGTGATTTAAAAATATCTAACAAACCAGTATCGTCTTACCCGATATTCACAAAAGATATTCAATGTCACTTTCTATATTTAGAAGAACAATTCCGTCGAGTATATTAAATTAGATCTACGATTAATATGGTAACCCCGTCACTCCATGTTTAGAACTTTGTTTATAACCTAGATCCCAAACAATACTTAAAGTTATGTTTATTCATTAGCTGAACCCCGAGGAGTCATTTTTGTTTGCACTATTTACTTTTTCAATATAATAAAAGATAGTTGTATGATGCGTATGAGGAATAATGGAGGATTAACTAATGGTACATTTTAAGGGTTCAGAACTTTTTATCCTTACCCTTTACCTATGCCTATTACCGGTACCTTTTTGTCTTTTATAAAAGGGTACAATGCCTTTGTTGTGTGTCTCCGTCACCAGGCTGTAATTTATAAACCGTGATAACGAGAATGCTGAAATTTTCACAAATTATGTTGCCGTTTTCGCTATATCAACAAATACTAGAGATAAAAATTAAATATGGAACCCTTCGTGCGTAAGTCCGATTAGCACTTGGCTGGTTTTCATTCAAATCGATCAAGTAGTTTCAGTGGTTACTTCAATTAATATCTAAATTCCAAAAAACGAACAAACCACCAAATCTTTTCCCACTATTATATCATTTTTAAGAATAACAATCATAAGTACCGATTAATCACGATTTCCTTGGGATAACGAAACAAGACGTGATTTCATAGATTATTCGTATTTCTTAAAACATGTTATATCATTACGAAGGGAATTAGTATTTGTGGTTAGGATTAAATTTTTCGATAAGGAAATATAATTTTGAAGAAAATTTATATAGTATCTCGTATAAAATATCTAAAATTTGATATAAAGTCTAGCATTTAAACAAAATTTACAATTAAATAATAATTAATATTTTGTTTGGAAAAAAGGAAGACAAGTTTTTGAAAGATAAAACTGTCTCAAAGCAGCAGTTAACAGCGTTAGATATAATTAGTATAATATTTTAATTCAATATTTCTTAATAAATCAGAATAAAATAAATAAAAGCGTGCAGCCCATAAATAGTTGTAAGTGTAGACCTCACGCTACACTAGCGCATCTAGCGGCGAATTCACACGTGTTAGCCCTCAAATTTCAAATGCAATTAGGGTTAGTGAGGTAAGTGTGTGCATTCGCCACTAGAGGCGCTAGTGTAGCGTGAGGAGTAGTAGAAAGAGTTTGGATTTGTGTCAACCGCGCCGTAACTACATAAAATATTGATGATTTCGTATAAATATTGTTTATACGATATTTATTGATCTATAGACTCTGAAAGTAACGCAAGCAAAACCACGGGCAGAAGCGTATTATAATAAACGTTATGAATGATTCGTATATGAAATGTTATCGCGTATCGTGGATATTTCCACAATGTGGTATTTAAATAACTCCATTCCATGGAGATAAGGCGGAACTAAAAGAATGAACTATTGTATAACATTGTCCTCTATTCACTGTTATTTCAATAGAATTTATATTATTCAGTTATACAGTGGTTGAATTTGTGCTAATTATTAGCTCATACAAAAACACGTTTTAATCACAAATTAAACGAATTAATGGTTCGAACTACACATTAAAGGTTAAAATGTTTGTTTATAGAAAAGCTCTGTATGCCATAACATTTAGTAGACTGCTCACATAGACCATTGAAATGTTACATTTTTTACTTTTCGTGCGATTTACAATCTTTTGTTTTTGATATTACGATCAAAAAGAAAAACACAATTGTGGTTCTAAACCCTAACCAAAGTTGTTGATAATTCAATTTTCAATAAAAATGTGTGTAATGTTGAATATAAGTAGTTAATATTTTAAAATATGTGGTTAAAAAAATAATGCCTTTATAATCGTTAATGTAAAATTTTTTATCTAATCACAAATATCTGAAGGCTAGTGGAAATGAGGAAATTTATGAAATACAACAATCACGTTAGCGTTTAAATTAATAACTGTAATTAATGTTTTGAAACATACCGATAATTTAATTAACACTTTTTCCTATTGCCGTTTCGTGAGTAATCTGAATCGATCTCTTTTGAGATTAAAGTGTAACGTTTATATTGAAATTGTACAGTCTGCAACGATCACTCTATTTAATTATTGACCTAAGTATTTTTAATGAATAATTATTATAATTTAAGATCACCTATAAGGTAGATGATTTGGAGATGGAACAAATATAAGACGAAGAAAAGAAAATTTTAGGAATTGTGACATTACGCCGAATTGCTATTGGCAAGGTGCGCGATGATAACGCCAACTAGCGGTTGCAATATCAGCGGACCGTCATTTCGTAATGACGGTCCGCTGATATTGCAACCGCTAATAAACAAACAATTATTTCTAATGGTACATCGTACTTTATTAGTTCTCTACCTATATCTATACCATCAGTAGTAATATTTATCTTTTTTTTACATACATACATGCCACAATCAATAAAGTTTAATAGTATAGATGAGCTTTCTCATGGCGGACTTCAAAGAAAGTAAGTAAATAAAACTTTAACCGATTTATATGCGGTTTTCGATAATAAATTACGACACGCCCCGCAGACGTTCTAGTGTTTATTTCATTCAAATCGGTTTACAAACAAAAAAAATATGAGGGTTCAAAGCGATCCATCAAAAAATATCAATGCTCGTAGGTAAATTAAGTTGAATCTTTTTAAATATTGTTTGCATAATGCTTTCTTATAAAAATTTTGCCTTCTCTTGATTTCCAGAGTAGATTACCGTCATGGTGACCAATCACAATAAAGACTAACCAACATACAGAAGTTATTATTTGCGTTTATAAGCAAATACGCGTTAAATGCGTGAAAACATACAAGTCTCTTTCATTCTGAGAGTATATTAATATTTAAAATAGAATTATTGGAATTATATAAACATGAACAGTGACACTTTTGATATATTTCATTAAGGATATAATTTGGACTTAAAAAAAACAGTTATTAAATCGCAATTATTGGATAGTTCTTTTAAAATAAAAGTAGAAGTTTATTAATGGGGTTTTTTTCAAAAATTAAGTGTTGACAAGATATATTTACAGAAAAACGTTTCTAAATCATATAAATTGTCATACCACCAAGTACAGAATTTTGAATTCCACGCGGCCTAAGCCTCAGGCGGAAAGCTAGTTTATATTATTATAAACGCGAACTTT
>LQNK01000173.1:280337-306490 GCA_001586405.1 Phoebis sennae | reverse complement strand
TTGAAAAATATTCAATGTACAGAAATGGTTCGGTTACTCTTTTATTATATGTATAGATAAAAATGGATACTATAAAAAGATATAATATATTTATTTGTGAAGTTAGACTTCAGCGTGTGTTAGTAAATACTAGGCAAAATCATTACGTTTCATAATAATTGATAATTCACATCATAAGATACAGTTTTTAAATCACGTAATCTCTTAGAATAATTTCTTTTATAGATCATTATGAATGGAAAGTATCATAAGTACATATTACGGCTCTCTTTTATGAATTGAAATTTTGGTTGAAGAAAACGCGGACGTATATATTAAATTATTTTCGTAAAACTTTTACTTATATAATCTGGTGAAGAAAGTACGAAATATAATCTGTACATTATGAAGCTTATTCATAGAAATCAGAAATTTGACTTCTTGTGTGCATTAATGTTTCGGTTTTTATGAATAACCTTTTTTGTGTAAGAAAATATTTAAAATGTTATATTTTACAATATCATCGATACTTCTTTTTAAATTTTGCACTAACAAATTTTCGCAACCCTTGAAACAAGTGTCCCACAACACGAACAGAAAATGTCGACATTTATCGAGGGAGACTTGGGATGTCTATGTGACAGTTTCGTGCAACGACTGTATGTATTAGTCTTTAGACTGTGGTAATACTATGCGATACAAGACATTTCTTCCAAGACAAGCCTTGATTAAAGTGCAATAAGACTTAATTTAAAGGAGAAATGGCAAACCGCCACTCAAGTATCGTCTCTGAAAATGTCCTGTGCGTTATGCGTTTAATTTCGCTTTATAATTTTTTATCTATTTCTATGTGTGTGTGTGTGTGTGTGTGTGTTTTCAACATAGAGTTTAAAATTCAACAAATAGCGAAGATACGTTTTTTTCTTAAATACTCTAAAAGAGATAAGCAATTCTCATTCCGTATTTAAACACATTAGTAGGTTTCAAAGCTCATTAGGTATAATTTACTTAAATACAGGTCATTAGGTTATATAATATTACATTGTTGCCACAATAACAAACAAAAAACAGCTTACTATGTAATGCGTTCACTGCTCCACTATATTCACCCAAATGATAACATTATTGATAATTAATTGTATTTAGAACGGAAAAGAAATTAAAAGTTAATTAGAAATTGGAAGTGAAATGTTAGTCATCGGTGATTATCGTAAAATGGTAATACGACGATAGAAGTAATTGGTGCAATACACGTAAACGTATTAATATAGTTATAGTTCGTAGTATAATTTAGCATAACGCTCTTTTTGCGTTAAAAGATAATTATTTAATCGGTACAGAATGAGCTTGTAAAGAACGTATTTTTATGATAAGCATTAAAAGTTGATGGCAAGAAACAAGCAGGTCGATGCGTCTATGAACATTTGTAACACCGTGTTATTGTTTGGCATACTGAAGATCGTATAAGAAATAAATTGACGAAGGGACAAGCAGAAAAATGATAGGACGCGAGTTCGAGTCTTGTCTCTCAATTTTTTTCTACTGATATGAAAATATTGAATTTTGTCTTTCAATTTTTTTTTCAATTTTTTAATATGAAAATAATCTCTACCCATGCCTAAACCGCCGAACCATTTTCAATGAATTTTTGTACAAAGTTAATTTGAGACATAAGAAAATTTTTGTCTCGAAAATATCACATAATGGAAACTGTCTAAGTAAATTAGTAACTATTCTTTATTTAGCACCACAGTATTTGTTTAATATAAAAAATATTATTATTATAGCTGAAACTTGGTGTTCCATGTGCATAGCACACAGTTATTTGAATAATTAAAAACGCGATACTAAGTACATTTAACAATTATCGTAAAAAAATTGATAGATTCTCAAAATTACTAGATGACTAGATGCAATAACGCATCAGTAAAAAATGTATAAATGGTCAATAATCAGGGACGTTTAACACAATACCATCTGGTTCCAAACTTAGGAAAGTTTATACTATGAAGACTAGATAACTGATAGACACTACTATAGATAAATTAACACCTAGAACCAGTACAAAATTATATAATTTCAACTCATGGGGATCGAATACACATGCTGCGGCGTTAAGACCAAATCCACTGCGCCAATCGGATCATAAAGATAATGAAAATTCAAGTCATAAACACCTCTCTCCAATTATAACTTAAAAATTGAAAACACGTGAAAGTATCAAGAGAACGAAATGTAGGTTGTAAACGACCTTTAAATAGATTGGAACGTGAATTATCATCACGTTTTGTGGAACAGCTTTAGTAATATTGTACAGGCAAACAGAAGGATGTGTTAGAGGTTAAATAAATAAAAATATTACTGTCACAAGAAAAAGTTTGGGTGATGTGTCTTGAGAGATACGGTTCAAAAATTACAATAATTTTTTTACAATTATTTTGACGTAATTTATGGCCGATAACGTTTTTAACGTTCCATGTTTAATATAAAAAAATACATTTTTTTGATATTAACTTTTAAAATGATCTTACGATTTTTATGTTTAAAATCCATGGAATATGTTTTTATAACTTAAGAACTGTTTGAAATATGCATTTATTATGGGAAATAAGATATGTGTAACCTACCCTATTACTGTACCGTACTGTATTGTCAATAATTGTGTGTGTGCAGCGTGTGTTGCTGTATTATATGTGTGTGCGTATAGCTCTATATTAACTACTGCGCGGTTTAAAAAAATCCGCGTGCCGCAGCCAGTTTACCAATGGTCCAACGCATTTTTAAGTTGAAGCATTACAAATCCATAACGCCAGGTATAACCTGGTTAAGAAACTCGTTTGCAACTATACGTGTACTTCCTTACGTTTTCCAAGTTTTTCTTTATAAAACCACTAAATAACATTGGTAAGTAAATTAAAGTTTATTTTCCTTGGGAAATATCTCAAAAAGATTGCCTTTGCAGATAGCAACATCAAGATGCACATTGCGGTACGTTTATTTTATAAACATATGCGTTTATCGTGATAAAACGTTATTTATTTTTATAAATTATTTATTTTTATCGATTCTGAACTGAGCTTAGCTGGTCTGAACAATCTCCTGTAGCAGTTTTTTATTTAAGAGCAGGCAAGGTAGCAAGTATTGCTAGTCGGTAAATACTAGTTCAAAAATTATGTTATTGTAAATGAAGTTCTAAACAAATCCATGTCGTGTAACTAATGTCTGCTACATACGGATATAAGAAGACAATACACAAATTGTTTAGTCATTCTCTATTAGCAAATGACTTTTAACTCAATTAAATTTAAGTATCCCAACACAAGTAGAAATTTAAAAAAAAAAGCGATAAGGATTTATTTTTTCATTCATTCAAGGGTGTATTTCCTTACTTTAAGAAACATAAAAACGCATACTTTTTTATTATAAGTTTGTACTTAAAGTACTAAAACCTAGTATAGCTTATATATTAGTAAATTATTAACAACAACACAGACCTCATTATCAACCTAGTATAGTTTTATGCAACATTCATTCATTCCTCACTTTAAGAAACATAAAAATCGCATAATTTTTTGTAATAACTTTGTACACCTCATCAGGGTACATAAGTACAGATAAATTATTTTCATCTTGTAGCTATACTAGGTCTTTCAAACACGGAAATTAGTAAATTAATAACAACAACACACACTTCAATATTAACGTAGTATAGTCAGTTATATGCAAAAATATTGCTGTCGAGACGCTGATTTGAAACAGATCCAAGTAAAATGTAGACACAAATGCGTTCACAAGTTTTTGTTTTGGTCTTGATTAGTTAGGGTCAATACCCCCAGTCAAAATTAATGTTTTCAACATTATGATGCTTCAAAGAGGATACTAAGAGGTCCTTACACCGGATACCAAGACAGCCATGCGTGACAACATCAGGTCAACGTTAGGTGAACAATGCTCGAACTGTTTCTTTAGATGTTTGACCAAATCATATTTTGAATGGCTAATAAGTACAATACGTAATGAGACAAAAGATTGTTGCTATGCTGATTGTCGTAATTTTCTTCGTTGTTCTTGTATATTTTGTTTGAGACCGAGTGTTTTCAAGTTAGAATAATATTTTTGAAATATTTATGTATAGAATTTTCATTTAATATGTATAAAAAAAACTATCAGTGGAGACTGGTGCATTAAAACAGTTTCAATTATTCTACAAAAAATAACTATAATTGTATTAAATTGTGATTATTTTTTGCATAAGATTTTCTGATACAGAAATTAAAAATAGACATAAAAAGAAACACTACACAATTTTCAATACTAGTACAAAACAGTTTGTAGTGGAAATTCAAGTGTTTTCTTATACAAATAAATCAAGGTGCCGTCTCATCAATAGGTTACAATGCAAAGAATAAATATAATATTGTAGGAAACTAATAGAGGAGCTTTGTATAATTAGGTCAAATGTAATAGAAATGTACTGTGATTCTACACAACTGGCCAATTATAGAACTAGTCAGTTAACAACAAATCACAGCTAGTCATAAAGACTATTAGCAAAGTGAGGGTAGTTGGGTCGTGACGTCAATGAGACGTTCGAGCACCAGGCGCAATCGGTACCAATGCGCGCAGATACTGAACGCGCTTACTCTTTTATAGGACTTTGATGACAGCTAACAACTGACAAGTGACATTTGCATAGAATGATGACATTCAAAACTTGTTAAAACATGAAATTACAAAATGTTTCCGACAATATATATTCAAGTTTTACTTTGAGTTGGTTAGAATGCGTTTCTTAAGTTGAAATCACTTTTTCTCAAACACCTTATTAACTGTATAATAACCACTATACTTATTAAATTTCTTATCAGGTAAGTTATTTATAAATAAAGCGCATAAAATAAAGTAGTGAGTAATAATTTGTAAATAATACTCCTGATATTATAAATACTGTTTAAACATAAGCAAAAAAAAATACCAAAATACTATTACCACAAAAACACTTTTGTTCTTGTATACATACAGGATGTGGATAATATAACACAAAAAGATAGAGGACGTTATGTCAGTTCGGAAAAATATATTTCATGAAGTTTGAGTCAGATATATAGATAGTACATGTATCTATGGATATGATTCCAAAAACAGACTAAAAAATTCCATCATTTGTAGTCTTGCCACAAAACAGTATAACAAAGTATGTATTTTTTTTCAATTTGGAAAATATTGAATATCTTCAAAACCAAGAGACTTTTACTGAACACAGAATATATTATTCTTCTAAACCGTCATAACTTCCACTATCTGCAGGTACCATATTATCCACTCTTTACGCTTTACCCTGTATATCGTAATAAATGATTTATATTAAAAATTCGTGTTAGTTTTGTAAGCCGTGCGTCCAATACACGCTTTTTTTGCCTGTTAAAACTTAACATTGAGAATTTTAAAAGTTAGTCTCATACATCGCCAATTATCTTATTGACCCCCGTAATTGAGTCATTGACAGCAATTATGTACCAGTCCGTATAATAAACTTAGATATAAACGATAAAAAATTACTATTTATGTTTAATTTAGATACAATGAATGATATGATAGATTTATATTTATCCTCTCCTATTTATTTATTTTAACTTAGGAGACATGATTACGTTAGTTACTTACTTTGAACAACATTGTAAATTTGTAAGCATAAAATTAGAAAAATGAATATAATATTAATAATTACTTAACAAATATTCTTCTAAATAAACAAAATTGAATGACCACACAGTTCTCTCATTTATTCATTTATTCATCTTATTTTGCACAAAACATGGTTTAGATGGTGTTATTTCAAATCATATAAATTAGTCTCACACGCTTTGCCGTTCTTTATACGGCATGCAAAATTAAAAAATAATAAGAAAATTACAAGAAAATTACAATCCTCATAGTTATTATATCATAGTAATAAGAATAATTTAATTATAATGTCAAAAATACAGTTACAACTTAAAATCTAAGAAATCCTTAACACTATAAAAACATCTTTGTACAAGCCATTCATGCAAGATCTTACAGAATTTTTTGTGTTTGAACTTTTTAATTTCGTCGGGGAGTTTATTATACAATGTGATACACATACATACGCAATTTTTGTTGTATTTAGTCAGCCTGGGAGTTTCATTTAAGATTAGTCTATTTGGATTCCTCCGGCTGCGGTTGTTTATCTCACTCGCTTTTTTTGAAAAGATCTAAGTGCTTATGTACAAAAACACCCACTTCATAAATATAAAGTGACGGAAGTGTTAAAAGTTTGAATTTTTTAAGGATTGGTTCGCATGATTCGTCAGGGCGCATACCATTGATTGCGCGAATGCATTTTTTTTGGGAGATAAACGCTCTAGTTTGATCTGTGCTGTTACCCCATATAATAAGTCCATAACGCAGGACTGATCCTACATATGCGTGATATGAAACGATTGCAGTATGCATGTTTGCTGCATTGTTTACTTGTCTTAATGCGTATACAAATTTATTAACCTTGTTACAAACAACCTCGACATGTCCTTTCCAGTCAAAATTTT
This sequence comes from Phoebis sennae, assembly GCA_001586405.1. NCBI lineage: Eukaryota > Metazoa > Arthropoda > Insecta > Lepidoptera > Pieridae > Phoebis > Phoebis sennae. Next base: position 299,942 of record LQNK01000173.1, on the reverse strand, counting down.
CATCAACAAATAATCCTAAAAATTTTACATTTGATGTCCGTTCTATTCTATCAATGTCCATATTATATTTATTGAATTGAATTAAATGCGATTTACTTAAATTTAATGTTAAATTATTCTTGTCAAGCCATGCTATGATTTTGTCAATTGTTAAATTAATGTCAGCTTTATGGTCATTGATTGAATATAATTTTTTGTCAGAAGATAAAATAATGGAAATGTCATCAGCAAATAAGATACAATTGTGATTTGTTATATTGACTATGTCATTAATATACAATAAAAATAATAAAGGTCCTATTACGCTTCCTTGTGGAATACCGCGAATACTCATTTCAATCTCTGAAAGGTTATCTACCATTTCTTTATCTTCATTTATATTAGAAACGATTACACACTGCCGTCTATTTCTCAAGTATGATGCTATCCAGTCAATTGTAGGTCCCCTAACTCCATATTTGTACAATTTCATTAATAGCTCTTTATGTGATACAAAGTCAAATGCTTTTGATAAATCCAAAAATATAGCTGTGGTAAAACAATATTATTAACCCCATGTAAAATAGCATCCATTAGGGAATACATTGCTAGTGTGGTAGATTTTTTCTTTTGAAATGCAAATTGTTGTTTAACTATAATATCAAATTTGACACAAAAATTAATTATCCGACTGTACATACATTTTTCAAAAATTTTTGATATAGTTGGAACTAAAGTTATAGGACGATAATTATTAATATCACTTTTATTACCCTTTTTCAATAGCGGCTTCACGAAAGATAATTTAAGCTTTTCAGGAAAGATTCCCGTAAAAAATGATGCATTGATAAGATATGTAAGAACACTCAAAATTTCATTGCAACATTCTTTTAAGATTTTCGTATTGATTTCATCAAATCCCACGGCGGGAGTATTTTTTAGAGATATAATTATTTTATTAACTTCATTCTCAGTCATTGACCTTAAGTACATTGTATTTTCATTAAATTTTTTTAAATAACCATACGTATTTGACATTTTTGTAGGATCTTTTACGGAGTTAATGTAAAATTTGTTAAAGCAATTTGCTATATCTACGGGATTTTCAATTACTAAGTTTTCATGTGTTATTGAGCTTATATAATCATTTTTTGTACAATTATTAACGGTTTCGTTTTTTACTAACTCTCCATACTGCCTTAGTTTTATTATAACTGTTATTGATATATTTAATGTTGGTAAGCTTTTTGGAATTTAAGATACATTTTTTTAAGATTTTAGAATATTTTAAGTATTTAGATTTAATTGATGAATGTTTATCTTGATAGTACCTGTATCGAAGTGTTCTTTTCGTTATACAACTTCTTTTCAGGCCCTTGGTGATCCAACAGCAATTTAGTCTATTTATATTTAGTTTTAGCCTCATCCTTGGGAAGCAAAGGTAGTAGAAGAGACAAAACAGGTGATGAAATGCATCAAAGGCTGCATTAAAGTCAGATTCATTATATACATCTGACCACGAAAACTGTAAGCATACCGGCAATATTTTTTCGTTATATTTGTAGAGAGCCAACCCTACATTTTTTGATTAAAATGTAGCCTATAAGTTGTACCTAATATTGATATATAAGCATAATATATCGACCACACTCTTTAAAATTACATACATACACAAACAAATTTTCGTCACCCTTGAAAGGCGTCAGTCATGTCGAATGTCAACGGAAAATGTTCACATGTATGTATGACAGCTTCGTACATGTATTCTTTAGGCTGTGATAGCAGTTTTTATTTAGCCCGTAGTAAAATAATATTATGAAAAAGACGTCACGATTAATGTTCGTAATTTTTGTGATGCATCTTACAAACTTCTTGACTTAGTGTAGATGCAAGTTAAAGCATGATCATAAAAACAATGTTTGAATAATTATATTCAATCACCTCATCAGGATTTATGTACAAATAAATTATTTTCTTGCATGACGTAAACTTCAATGCAATATTATCTTGTTTCTCTGCATATTGTTTATCTAAAGATGCAAATGAATGTTGTCAATATAGCCCATACTTTCAAATAGGTATAGAGCACATTGAGGGAAAAGCATTATTTCGGAAAGGGTGTTATTTTATTATTAAAAACTGTTAACGTCATTTACAACGGTTCTTATAGATTTAGATTTAGTTAAGACAAAGTGGCATATAGTCGTATAGCTGGGTCTTAGAAAAACATACGCGTTACTTTTAACATTATATCTGTTAATGAGTTAGTGCTAAATTCAATTGTATCTCACATCTAATCATATGGTAATCACAACAGATAGTAGTAGATTAGTTTTAATTTCTATATTAGTCTGTATACTACCGAACTGACATTTTCAATGTTAACCCAAAATTTCTAAATTTAATAGATATAAATAAAACACTTTGATTCTTTATGGTCAATTAAGCATCTAATTTTTTAACTCCGATCTTAGCAGCTCATAAGTTTAATTTGTTCTAAATTGGAATGTAGCCATGAATTGTACCTATAATGAATAAAGATTTTTCTTCATTATTTCTTTCTTTCTATTAATCATATTCATTGCAATACGCAAATTACTTTTGATTTCCAATGCTTTTGCGATTATATGTATAAGATATATGAACTATATGAATCAATTAATTCGTTACGCGTACATCTACACTAGGTGCACACATAGTTGAAGTAATGCGAAATAGCTAGTACCCATACAATACGTTTACCGGATATTAACTTTGAAATGTACACAAATGATTGCAAAATGCTAAACATTGTCTGTTGTTTGCGGACGCGTAGGACAAATAAAGTCTTTAAAACATACGCAAGGACGTTTTCCGTTTGGTAATGTTACATAATGTGGCTTTTTAAACCTTTATTCATCAATGATCTCTTGATGAAAGCTAACTGCATGATCCACTAGGTAATTGCCTAACATTTCAACTAAATGAGTCAAATGCTTAAGAATTTATCTCGATAATATTCAACGAGAACGCGCTTACTAGGAATTAAAAATAAATATTAAATTCAATAGATATACTTGGAATTAACTTCAATTTACAAACAAATTTTATAAAACATTGAACATCTGTTATTTACGGAATGCGTGCAAAACAAACACGGTACACATATCTACCATGAAATTTGTTGTTTGTATAAAAATGTTACACAATTTTTCAATTTTAATTCTTTCTTAGTTCTATGACTTCTGCCCGAACGTAACTGAATTTCCACCAGGAAAATTTCTTTTCATTGGTAACTTATTGTTACTGATATTTTAGTAGATTTTTTGTAAAATGTTCAATTTAATTTTCAACGTTCACTATGGTATAGGCTTTGAATGTTGTTATTTATCTGTGGTTATACCATCGCTTGACCAGAAATTTACTTTGAACTGCAGACCAACGATTGCAAAACGTTAAACATTGTCTGTTTTTTGTGGAATATAATATAGCGACTGTTAACGCCTAGGATGTAAAGTTATCAAAACATACTCAACACGCATGTATGTTTGTCGTTGTATTAGTAATACATATTTGTCGTTCCATAGACTCTTGTCGCCATGAAGCTGTTGATTGAATAAAATAACCCGGTGAAAATTAGTACTTCCTCCTTTTGTTTCGTGCCCTTGCCTCGGAGAGCACGTAAAGCTGTCGGTACTGCGCCTGATCTCTCTGCGGTCGTGTCGGTCTGCCGTCCCAGCGGGTTATGAAATGAAAGAATAAAGAGTGCACATGTGCTTGCACACACACTTGTGTACTATAATATCTCCCGAGCAGTTAGCTGGTCTCTGTAGAGACTGGCCGTCGTGGCTGAAATTCGGTCTGGAGGAACGTTGTTTATTCTATTCCATTTCGTTTCAAATGTTTATGTCTAGGTATATGCCTAATTTGTATAATAAGCAAAGTCTTACCTTAACTGTAAGACAAATAGCTATATTATACACTAGTTGTTCCGTACGGCTTCCCTTCACATTATTAAATGATCTAACACAAAAATATTTTTTCAAATCCGACCAATACATAGACAATAAATAGTAGACCAAGTTAGACCAATAGTTCCAAACTCTTCAGCTATATTTTATTAGTGTTATTAAGCGGATATTTCGAAATGTACACCAAAGATTACAGAACGAACATTGTTGTTTGTGGTCGGAATGCGTGGTGACTGTGAACGCCTAGGATGTATAAGTTTTCAAAGCAAACGCATGTACGGTTGGCGTTGAGTAATGTTACACAATCACTATCGGTACTGAGAAGTCATTGCTTTATTTTCTTCTAGAATTTTCAGAACTAATCCTTCGCCTAAACTTTTTCTTTACTCGTGGCCTTAGCACGATTCACACACCTTATGATTTGATTAGACTGATTTATTGTCAAAATATTTTTAATTTGAATACAACTACAAATTTTAATAATCTTTACTTCTTTACTAGAGAAACTTTATTTGTCTGTCTCCTTCTTTACGCCTAAACTACTGAACGGATTATTATCGGTATTTCATCAAATTTTATACAAATATTGTTTGAAATCCGAGAAAGGTCGTAGAATAATTTTTATCCGAATATACGCGGGTAAAATCATGGGGCACTAGGATAATATAATATTATACGCCTTAAATTTGAATATGTATAATTGTATAATGTTTAGAGCATTTTGACAAACACTGATTGGCTTTAAATTATCATTACCAAACAAAACTTACCTTACTACGGTAGATTTAGGCAATACAAGCTGATCTACAATATATTTACTATCACCATCACACATCCTTATTAATATTTTGGAGTATGGTATAAATCTTTCCAGCGAAAAGGGAGGATCTTCGACCAGCTAGGCAAGGCAGCTAGCAAGGACTGGCCAGCCTCGAGGATTTATGTATGGAAGTGGATGCTAAGCGTTGAAAAAATTTAAACATCGTGATTTAGGAATTGAGTCGTCACGTACGACGCCACAGCATCATGGAAAAAATATCGTTAATTAAATCTTAATTTTTGTTATTATTTTGCTTTGTTATAATTAAAACAAAAGGAGATAAATTGACTTCCACACAGAGCACTTCATATTTCTTCGTTAAAACGCTTAATATCAATGACTTTCCTCAATTTGAGACCCAAATGAATAAATTTGTGCGAAACAAAGTCTAATTATTCATCATTACTCCGGCGCCGAATTAGAAGAAAAACAAAAAATAATGACGTCTCCGTCGTAATTATCTCGAATAATTGAAATAAAATCATCTTTTGTACGTGTTGGCAATAGAAGTGAGATCTTTGAACTTTGGAAGCAAAAAATATATATTTCTAATTATAATTTATGAAATATTTGCCTGTTATTTATTTTGTTATTTTGTGCGGGATACGTTTCTTAATTAAAGTAATAAAATGTTCAATTCAAAATTAACTTAATAATATGATGTTTACATGTAGAGATGTTTAAAAAAATATAATTGTTATTTTATTGGATCTACAACTGGCTTTTGCTTTCCACAGTTGATTTGTTAATTTTTTCCTATGAAATTACCAATAAATATTAAAAGTATATAAAACATAAAAAATAATAAATCAGGCGTAAAAACAGAACTTGCGACCAAATAATTCTAATAAACAATAATTTACAATCCAAGTATTAAGTATATGTAATTCGCGTATGTATTAAGTAGTTTATTGTATTTTATTGGTTTAAGAAAGCTATAACTACGTATATGACTGATTTCAATAAACATAAACGTAAATTAAATATTATTAACTGCGAAATACATTAAACCTAACATTTATCAATATACTGTTTTGATTTTTTTAGTAGTACACTCTTAAAAAGCTATAAATAACACTAAAACTGCGTGAGATACATAACAGACAAATTTCTTTCTCGTCTGTACGTGACCATACACACGCAATGAGATGGAATACTGATCTAATAACTTTAATTATACGGAGAAATTTGAATATTTCCACGTGTTATGATGCTTGGATGACGTCGATACGTATCGGGAGTACACTTGTAAGGAAAAGCGGCCAATAGAGAAGAAAATCACGTTTGTTGTATGGGAGCCTCCCTTCAAAATTTACTTTATTTAAAGCTAACTAAGCTTTTCGCCCGCGGCTTCGCTCGCGTGGACCCGGCAATTCGAATTTTTCTCGCCGTAAAAACCATGCTTGAACTTCAACGAACATTTAAAAAAAAGAATTATCCAAATTGGTCCAGTCGTTGTTGAGTTATGCGCTTACCAACACATTTTGCGATTCATTTTTATATATAAGATTATTAATTTTAAGAGGGAATCTAGAACTACAATATTAAGCGTATTTTATAGTATTTAAGGCTCTCTTTCACCTTCTGTAAGGAAAGTCGAGTAATCATGGATATATAGAAATAGGGAGCGCTTTTAATTACGTATCCCTAAAAATATGATGTAATCAGGAATATGCACGTTTACCAATCTGTGTAGATGTTTTCTTAAAGTAACCAGCTAGAAACCTTCCAAGTGTAACTTTAGGATGAATAATTATAATGAATGAGGAGATTCTCAATTCGACCTTTTTTATTTTTATGTGTGTCAAAACGAAATTTATCCGAAAACCCGAAATCGACCTTTTTATTTTTATGTATGTCAAAACGAAATTTATCCGAAAAAGTATGCACATAAAGATTATTTTGGTTTGATTTGATATGACTTGTTTCAGACAGTCAGACGGATATTGGACTTTTTCAAGATCCAGCTATGCACTATCGCCATCTCGCTCACACTCTTCAACACCGTGCGTCTCCCACGGGAGGCCTTCAAGTACGGGGATGTACCATACCTGGTGGTGTACTCCCTGTGGTTGCTCGTGATCGGTCTGCCGAGCACAATGCTGCAGCTGGCGATGGGACAGCTAAGCCAGCAAGACGCGGTGGGCGTGTGGAGGGCAGTTCCTATATTTAGAGGTAGATATTCCTACGTTTTACTTAGAGCGGTATTATAAGATCGAGGTAATTATTTCTCATACTCATGCCCATGCGCATATCATGAGAGATCTTTAAGTATCCCTTATTTAGAGGAAGACTTTCATTCATTATATTATCATATTCATTTACCAAGAAAGTAGTATATGCCAATGTTTGTATGACTGTGTCTATCCTTCTCACTGTCTTCAATACCACGAAAGACTTTCCAGTGAAAAGATGTGCCGTACCCGGTGGTGTACTCCCTGTGGTTGCTAACGATCGGTTTGCCGAGTACAATGCTGCAGCTAGCGATGGAACAGCTAAGTATAAGATGTCCTGTTCTAAGATTTTGGAGCCATGTTATAAAGCAAGTTGAAGTAGTTGTGTTTCATAAACTCCGTTGTGTGTTACTTAGAAGCAAAACTTCATTCCTAGATTGAAGAGCAATATTGTAACTTGTTAAGATGTTAGTATGTCGTTGTTATCTCTGTAACTCTTACACAAGTCAACATTGAAATTGAACACTTGAATTATGGAGTCCTACTTGGTGGTACACAAATAATATCTACCATCATGTAGGACTATTATTTTTATAATTTCCTCTAGTAGCTTGTTGATGAAGCAATATCTAAGTCACTTAACATCAGGTGAACCGCATACTCTGCTTGCCAGCTCTATTATAAAAATGTATAATTTAAAATCCCAATTTTTGTATTTCACAAAATTAAAGATAAATTATAAAAATATGCTTCAATATAAAACACGCACTTAGGTAAATTAATAAAGAAAAATGAATAAAATAAAGACCATTGATGATTTAATAAAACCTAAAATAATTGCTTTGTTTGCTTCTGCATTTGCGAAAGTTTGTAAGTATGGATGTATGGATGTTTGTTACTCTTTCACGCAAAAACTACTGAACCGATTATGATGAAACTTGGTACACATATAGATAAGGGTTCTACTTTTAATACCGGAGTTGTCATTTAATCAGAAGTTACGCGGGTGAAACCACGGGGTACAGCTAGTTATTTAATAAGACTCCTAATAATTGATTCGTTTGCATCTGCATTTGTAATAATATATCTATGTATATATCTATCTATGTCTATCTCTGAATTATTTAATAAAACCCAAAAGTATTGTTTCGTTTGCATCTGAAATCATAATATATCTACATTTTCAGGTGTCGGCCACATCAAAGTGCTGACGTCATACCTCTGCTGTGTTTACAGTATGGTGTACGTTGCACTTTCCGCCGCGTACATGATCTGGATCGGCAAGGGCTCCTTCCCCCTCAAGGACTGCACTAAAATACACATGACACCGGTTTGTATGGAGACATTTCATTACTTACTAGCTGAACCAAGAGACTTCGTACCGCCTTAGAATTAAATAGTGTGAAAGTAAATAAAGATTTCTGAACGCAACTTATTTGACAGATAACAAATTTTTGTTTGGGTCGATATTTGAAAAAAAATCAAGTTCAAAATCAGCCAAATTGGTCCAGCTATTTGCAAGTTTGAGTGGAACACAAGAACAATAAAAATACATTTAGGTTCCGAGAGTGCGGTAGAATATTTAGGGTGAATTTATCGAATTTTTCAGGAGACCATAATCAAAGAACTTTTAGCCTTAAATGACCTAAAACTGCATAACGCTTTTGAAGCAGCTTTTAATGTCTATATATATAATTTTAGGTATAGGCCTATAATAGTCTAATTGAACAATTATTACAACATCGTTTAGCCGAAATGAAAACACAAACGCTTTATAAATGCACCCAACATTTTCAACATGAAACATAAATAGCTACGATAATCCCGCAATATTTTAACTAAATATCACAAATACCTACCGAAAGTATTCCATCCCTTTATTTATTGAACGAGCAGAATTTGGCAGCAAATTAACACAAATAACAATAAATAAAGTTGTTAATAACCGTTCATCATTTTATTGAAATCAATAGTATTGTAAAGTCGGATAACCGTTGCGGTTCATTTTATCGTTCTGAATGCTAACTATCCAAATATAACATTTATTCATTTGGTATTTTTATTCCAGGATGGCTATGAAAACAAAATGAATGCGTCTGAGTGTTTTAAGTGAGTATCTAATTAACATTTTGTGGTTTCGGTAATTACGGGATGCAGTACAGATAAACCATGTCAAGCGTTATGTAGATTTTTAAGGATAATTACAACACGAAATACGACTGCTAAAGTATCTCATGTTTGTTAGTTAGTAATAAATGTGGAATGTATTTAATGAAATGTGTCATACGTGCAGGTGGCAACTATATTCCCTAGTACTGTAAATACAATTGATACTTATTGACGAGTTATAATACAATTCATTATGACCTTTCGTATGATAAATGAGGGGAGTGTTATGTGCGTTTTCTTTCATTCTTTCAAATGGCACAAACCCATCTAAAGACCCTGTGTCATTTGAGGTCGGCAGTACATCCTTCCGCATCCTTTCTAATATTTTAAATGCGAATGTGACTTTGTCTATATCTGTCTCTTCTTCACGCCTAAACTGCTGAACTTATGAAATTTTGTATAGCGTTTGTTTGAAACCCAAGGAAGGACATAACAAAGTTTTTATCTTGAAAATCTCTCTCTATTATTTTACAAAAATTTAAGATGCATCAATGGTACTACCACTATAACTATAAACACCCATTGAAATTGGTACACTTGTACAAGATACTAAGAATTTGAACCCAACTATTTAATAAATCGATACACTTCCTAAGAATTTAATCCCAGTTCATTTAACAACCAAATAAACATGGCATAAGCCATATATAATTTATGTAACGTACACTGTTTATTTTACTTTATATTCTATTTGATATACGATTATCTATACATATAATAAAACAGTAACCGAACCATTTCTGTACATTGAATATTTTTCAAAAACAGTAATTGATATGCAACATGTATGTTCTATAGATACCAAATCCATGGTTAGAATTTTTTTTTCTGTTTGTCTGTTTGTCTGTTTATCTGTTTGTCTGTTTTTATCTGTTTGTATGTGCGTCAATCACGTAATTACCGCTGGGCAGTTTTCGATAAAATTTCACATGCTGATAGATCAATACTAGGTGCAAATTATAGGCTACATTTTATTTGAAAAAAAAATTTTAGGGGTGGCTCTCCATACATGTAAACGGAGGGTAAAAAAATAAATTCGCGAATACATCATTAAATTTGATGTCATTAGATAGGTCTATAAAAATGAAATGAAGGTTTCTAAATGCGTTTTTTGCGAAATTAAATATTTTTTGAGATATTTGCTTCTAAAGTCGTGAAAATGTCATACCACGTGACAATGTGAAATTTTGGTTGCCTTGCGGTCATGTCTTTTTATATTCTTTATGTATAGATACTGTAAAAACACTCAATAAATTCTCAAAAACCTTCACAAAATAGGTATATATAACTCTTCACCCGCGGCTTCGCTCGCGTGTGCTACAATTTTCTGTATTTGGAAGAGGCACGCGCACTGTGAGATTTTGATGAATTTCCATTTTCAATTTCTATTATATCCCATATTCAATTTCCATAGAAAATTATAAAAGACACTATAGACATGCATATAATTATCAGCGGTCCTGTGACCGTCATTTTTCTAAACTTTTGTCGTGCGCCTCTAAAAAATACAGAATTTAGTAGCCCACGCGTGCGAAGCCGCGGGCGGAAAGCTAGTATTATATATGTTGATATACGTTCACTGCTTTATTTTGATACTAATACCATGCAAGGGTTCTATATAATATCGTATTTCAATTCCAGCTCAACGTTTCTGGCGCCGTTCACCGAGCAACCTCAGTATTTGGGTGTAATGTCGATTTTGATATTCATTTTATGGTTCTTTGTGCCCCTTATGTGAGTATTTAGGACTTTATTTGAAGTTCTACTGTTTATACTACTGTTTCTTTAGAACTTAGGATTTAGGTTTATAAAAGCTTAAATTATCAAATCAATTTTACTTTTACGTTTGTGAATCATTTATGAACATAATATATGAAATTATTTACATACCATCACAACATTTTCATAAAGACATTGAGCATTTGTGCAGTGCTAATAGTACAATTTTCTTTTGATAATCTGAATAAATGTACTTAAGATCAAAATATGTAAACAACATTTCACATAAAACCTATTTAAGAAATTATAAGTTACTGCTTTGGTTAACAATTAACGAAAATAAGTCAGAAGAGATTCTCAATGTATAAAATGCTCTATGGTTACGATACACGAGCCAAGATACAGTAGGAATTTTCGTTTCTAAGGAGACTATTCCTTTAAAGGCAACAAACGTTAAAGAAAAATGAATAGAGTTTAAAGTATCGTACCTGCATAAAGCATTCCTGTAACTCATCAATTTAAAAAATACAAAACCAATACTTTCAACCTCATTATCATCATATTTACCCAATTATACCAACAGTGTCATAGTAGCATATAAACTTAAATATACGAACTCATTTTGCCAGCCATCAAATTATCATGCGGCAGGTTAAATATTTAAACTAAAATCAACCGTTATGAAGAGTATGTTAACATTATCGAGCGATTAAATGAGAATTTTCATAAACGCTCTGTACGTCGATCGGGTATTTTTGTTCGGTAAATGCGGTTGTTTATAGTAATTTAATTAAGTATTGTTATTTACTTTTATTGGTTGTTGCTGTTAATTGGGATTTTGGGTATGGGAAATATCATGCCTGCTTTTTTCATTGTGTTCTTATATTATGGAAGCTGTAAACCCTGATATAGTTAATAGACTAGAGGCTATACTTAGTGGCTTTATTTTGAATCTCAAACATGAATTTTTAATTAAATTAATGGCGTTTATCTATTACAAATTATCAAGAATCATCATTTTAAACCTATTAGAAGTTGGATTAGATTTTAAGGGGAGGGTGTGGGTTCGATCCCCACGAGTAGAAAATAATGATTTGAACATAATAATTTTCTACCGTCTAGGTGTTAATTTATCTATACTATGACTGTATTTACAAAAAAAGTATATTTAAGTATGTCTATCAGTTATTTAGCTTCCAAAGTTTGTACTTTACGTACGCTTGTGCGTTGCTTAGTTTGGGACAAGATAGCGTAGTGTTCAGGAATATTTATTTATATGTATGTTTATTGTACTGGCCGCCAGGCTTGCTTAGTATACTTATACATATAAAAGAAACGAAGCGATCTTAGCACTATACTTCTTGATAAATTCCTTACCTCTTCCAGGCTTCTCAACCTTCAAAAGTCTCTCAAAGCAGCTCTAATGATCTTCGCACCGATCCTCGTGGCTATTGTAGTCGTGATCTGCGTGTTTGTGTCCAGCGAAAACTTCATATATTCGCTCCTTAATATTGAGGACTGGTCTGTTATGATTTTATATATTTTTTATACTATAACGTAAGTTGTATTGAATATGTGCAATGATTTTGGGAACAAACCTACTCCGATTTAAGGGGTAAGAGTTCATTGCAAATTGATTCTCGGTGCCCATGTCTTAAAGCGAAATCTTGGCAATATGACACGATGATATAAAATCATTTTCAAGTTGATGTTAGTGAAGTATATGTGGAGACTCCTAAAAATTATTTTTTTTATTTTGCCAAAAAATAGTACTAGCTTATTCACACTGTATCCCATTCGATTCCTCTACCAGCCTGTTGTACTTCTGTCCCAACTTTCCACCATTAGTCCTCTCCTTATCCCTCCCCTTCCTTCAAGCCGGCAAGGCATCTGTGACACTCTGAGCTGTGCATGTTGAGCTGCGGTCAGTCACTTAAGATCAGGCGAATCGCATGCTCCGCTTGCCTGCTATAGCAATTAAAAGAATAATTTCAATTTGGACCTTAGTTTTCGAGAAACTTACACACAAACATGGACCTATACAATTAAGGACATATGCTTGGAAATGGATGACACTCAAAATATTACATACGTACATGCGAAACTGATAACCTTTTTTTTTGAAGTAGGATAAAAGAAGCAAGTTTTGTTATAGGTCGATGTTTACGAAGCCATATATTTGGCAAAGCGCGCTGGTGCAGGCGCTCCTATCTTCTTGTGTGATGAGCGGATATCTGATCAGTGCAGGGGGCACGGTGTATAAACATAACGACGTGAGATGGTAAGGTTCATTTGTTAGTACTTTAGAAAATAAATTAATAATAAATTACTCTTCAATACTACTACTATGCTACTAATATCGCAGTTACCGAAAAAAACTATGAGCTTGATTACTTAATATGCAATAAGTCTTTATGGACGTATTGCTTGTTTCAATAACGTTTCCATAATGTATCTTTTTCCTATTTAATCGGTGTTATTGTTAATTTAAATCGCATTGCTCAGTTAACATTATTTCTGTAAGCTTTTAAAATTACGCTTACAACCAAAGTTGGTTTTATATTTGTATTATTCCTAAATTAAACACATCTTAATATTATAAATACGAAAGTGAGGATGTATGTATGTGTGTTTGTTACTCTTTCATGCAAAAAGTACTGAACCGATTATGTTGACTTTTAATCCCAGTGTTTCCACCAGTGAACCGCGGGGTGCGGCTAATTATAAATAATTTCTTTAAAGAAGTATATTCTTTAATATTTATTGTAAGTGTATTCTCCTTAACTCATAATTGTTCTAAACAAAGACAATTTCCTTTCAGGATATCAACATTAGTGATACTAACGAACTTACTATCTGGATGGCTATGCGTATTCCTGTGGGAGTCCATCGCTGGCAAGGGGAATAAAGACAAGAGCTTTATAGCCATCCTGGTTCTCATATATCAGTCGTCGGTCAGCGAACACAGAACCAAGGAGTGGCCGCTGCTGGCGTTTGGAGTAGTTCTTGTATCAGGGATTATCACAGTGGTGAGTGTTCGCTAATAATAAAATAAATTTATCGTATATTCTGTGAGCTAGGATCATTTTTGGAGAGGTGTTTGAGGTAAGCTCGAAACTTGACTGATGCCTCTCCTATTATACTCTTATATGGAACTACTAACCTGGCTGGTGAATATCGGACTTTTTTAAACCCCAATTGAGACGTGAAAAAAAATTATTGGTCTGGCTGGGTATAGAAGGCTGATTAGCTACTAACTCTTAAATAAAAATTGATCAATGAAACGGATTTAATATCCACTCCGTACTCCAACGAGGCTTAACTTCTCTTCACTTCTTCTCGATAAGCTTGAAATGGAGAAAAGGTCAATAAGAAACTTGTAAGCATAGAGTAACCACAACTTTTGGCTAAAGCGGCGCAGTACATTAAGATACTCTGTAATATCACGATACAATTTGTTCACTAATCCCCTAGAATATGTACGTTGGCAGCTTATCGAATTTTACTGGCCCGCTAAGCCTGCGGTGCACTGCTGGGTAATCTAGCTTAGGAAGTTATTCCGGTTCATTGTATGAAATTATTTTATAGTTATCTGTATTCGTGCTTGAGCAATGTAACAAGCGTTACATAATAACTTATCTGTGATAATACTTTAAAACTGAAAACGAGTTACTGCTATTGAGCTGGTGTCACTGATAGATTTTGTTTAGGGACATAATATAGCTGATAAGCCTATTATGCACTTTTGTCCCAGCTCCAACAATCGACTTTCATTAACAGGGTGTCTCGTAATGAGTTAAGCATCTCTTGGGGAATTTTAGAGCCTATATATGTCAATTTAAGACCCTATATATGTCATACGAAAATATCACTGTTTTTGAGATATTGAGGATTTTGTAATTTTTCAAAAATACGTTGTTTAGAGTTCACTGGTGCTTGAAAAATTTAAAATGATGATTAGTTTGACGCATCGATCACGCACTTATCATGGTTGCGGTTAGATTGAAGTGACGGGTGTCTTAATTAACGTTGAAAACGTTTATACTTCATCCTCAGTTAGTTATTATTTTAGACTATTTCTATTAAGGGTAATCTAATCATGTTTTGCCCTTCTTTTCTAACAATATTGAATTTCAGATTTAAGTCTACTTAATTAGTCGTTAGGTATAATTAAGTACCTATTTCTTAAAATTATTCCAGTCAAGCATGGACTTGTCGTAAATTTTTAAAATTCATTACAATTACTTCTCGCCGGCATTCTAGACAGTACTTTTGTTCATTTTATTTAAATAACTGATATTCCGCAAGCTTTTACCTTTAGGACAAAAAATATGTATGAAAAATTCTGTCCCAATTTGCACGAAACTTGGTTATCTTATTATAATTTGCATACATTTGAGCCCCAAGCAAATCCAATTTCTTTCCAATTTTACATTATTGAAATATGTATTCTTTGTTTTAGATTTTTTATTTAATATCTTCGTAAAATAATTTGATATTTTTATCCTCTATTAGTCTCGTATGCATATTAATTTAATAAAGTTTAAGTGTAGTTTTGTTTGCTGAAATATAGAAATAAGACAATGCTGAAAATAATTTGAGTCCTTAAGCTCTAAGTAAAGTCAAGTTTATTCTGCGAATAATAAAAAATACATTAATATATTTTCATAACATAACAACAAAGCAAAATATTTACTTTAGGAATAGGTTTGAGTAGAGACCTAAGAAGTCGTTTGAGTACAATATAAAAGTATTTGCGACACGTTATAAAAATACTGAAAGACGTGTTTATGTAGTAAATCTATTGATGTCGAGTTTTTATCTTGTTACCAGATTCAACTAATGATATAAATAAATACATTCACTGCCACGTTAGTCTAGTAGTTGCATCTTTGATCGAGAGGTCTCGGGTTCGATTCCCGGGTGGGGCCCTAAAAAATGCAATTGAGATTTTCTAAAAAAAAAGTTTAAATAGTAGCCCTAATTCTGAAAGTTGACAGTGTTGGAATACCCTCGTAAAGCCGTCGGTCCTGCGTCTGATTTCTTTCCGGTCGTGTCGGTCTTCCGTCCCATAGGATGAGAGTGAACAAATATAGAGTGCAACCGTGGTTGCACACACACTTTTGCACTATAATATCTCCTGCGTATCTCCAGCTGATCTCTGTTGAGATTGGCCACCATGACCGCTGTCATTGAAAAACAAATAAGTTTTACCAAAATCTTTAAAGCATCTATACACACCTCTTATCTTACCATCTAAACGACCACGTGATGACGTGGCGTATCTATTCTACTTTTGTGGTGTGGGTAGGTTACACATACCCATGCGTGTAGTGGAAGGATTTCGTCAAGTTTCTATTATTATTTCTTTGTCAATAATAAACTTTAATAATCAACCTTTTACTTCCAGCTGGCTCTTCTCTACCCTGTTTACGACAAGCTGCACCGCCTAGCTGGAGACCAGTGGAGGCTGTTCGCAGCAGCAACGTCCGCCCTGGGCACCGCGTTAACCGTAACTGTTCTATCCAGGGGCATCACTGTCGCGGCCATGTTGGATGAGATGGTAGTCCCCGTTCTCGCGGTTACGACGACGGCGTTTGAAGTGGTCGGCTTTGTTTTTATTTATGGTAAGTCCTTTTTACTGTGTTACTTTTAATCGGGTGAGGATATTAAGGAGAACTTTTGAAGTAATTTTTTTCGTATGTTAATTTTCTTAGTTTCTTAATCGATGTGTACTGGAAGAAATATCTAACATCGTTAAAAAGTAGCTGAATTCTCGGTTTCGCTCGCGTATATCATTTTCGGGATAAAACCTATCCTATGTCTTTTCTCGGGTTTTAAACAAACTTTGTACACAATTTCATCCAAATTGGTCCAGTAGTTCCGGAGCCTATTCAATTCAAAGAAACAAACTCTAGTATAATATTAGTAAAGATAATGAATGCAGTCTGACAATTTATGAATTCACAGACCTATTAGTAAAATGATCTCTGCACCGGCTTTTCCTACAGAAGACTACATATTATCAAGCCAATAATTCAAATAATTTATTTCCAGGATACTTCTACCTCAAATCCGACATCAAATTCATCACAGGCGACAAACTCTCCAATTTCTGGATGGTCACGTGGTGGATGACTCCTGTCCTCCTCGTTGGAGTAACTGGCTGGTGGCTTCGAGCCGTGATCAGAACCGCCTGGAGCCAGGGGCAAAGCTTGTGGCCACTGGTTGGCGCTTTCATTGGCATATTGGTGATACTCATCATATTTGCAGCCATCGCGGTAGCAAAGGAAGAACAATATAATTTGCTTGCTGTAAGTAAAAAGACTTTTGGTACATACATCTTAGAGCGTACCAAATTTCCAGATCCTACCAAAAATTTTAGCTCCCAAAATGTTGATATAAAACAACTTTTAAAAATAATTTATGTTGAGCATATACTACATATTTTAAAATTAGAAATAGTAAGCTGCTACAATGTCAATGCTAAGACCATTTTTTATGTGAATGTTTCTAATTTAAAAATAACTCAGGGTATAATCATATACTTACTTTTATATTCACAGAAAATTGCGGCCGCCTTCCATCCTTCACGTCTCTGGGGTCCAGAAGAGCCATTAGCGAGATATATGTGGATGTCCCAAAGATTCTCCAACGACACCTTCGTCGCCGAACAAGATGCCACTTCCGACTCAAACTACCTAAACCTGCACAACGATTACATGACAAAGAACGAAATTAAATACAACGAAAAATGGTTCAAAGAGGACCTATACCAAAAACCACCAAAGAGCGACTATGCAATCGAGTATATAACAAAAGATGACGCCTATAAAGATGTCGGCCCCATATATACTGTGCCAGCAATAAATAGCATACGTAAAAAGGAAGACACTTTCCGATCTCCGAACATATGTATAGCTAACGGAGAATTGGGTGGAGAAATGAATTGTAACTGCAATAGACACTTCCAACTGAAAGTACCAGATTTAAGAAATACAGAGATATCGACTAGTCTATAGACTGTTCATGTACAACGATTGTAAGTCTAGTCGCATTAGTAATAATAATAGATGATAAACGCATTTGTATTTAATCCGACAATACGATGCAATGTGATAATACGTAAGCAATATTTATTTTATATATCATGTATCGTATAAGCATAGTGTGGTAATTTTAATGCACTTGATAATTATAGTTTGAGGAGTAATTATTGATTTGGGTCTATTTAAGATTTTTCCCTCTATATTTGTTCGGTCGATTGTTACGCGTGGCTCATCAACAACATAATTTATAATTGTGTATAATGATTCAAATTAAATACTTATAATTATAACGTAAATCAAAGGTATAATTACAAAACATTAATTATTTATTTAGGATATTTTTCTCTATGAATAAAATTGCAAGTTGTTTGTGTATAAACTAACGTCCCGCCCGAGCATCATACGGGTAAATAAACCTTCCTTTCAAGCCGCATCAAAATCTGTTGGGTAGTTTTAAATATCTTATAGAAACAGGGCAAAGTCACTTTGTTTGATAGTATGTAGTGATGATGATATGAACGTACTGTTATCTGGAATATAAAAGACAAAACTATGGATACCTTCCCATGTATGGTTTGAAGTTAACCTAATTACTTGACGAACAATAAATATTTATAAGATCGTTTGAAATGTTTTATTTCTGACCTAGATTACCTTTTTAAAGCGTGAAGAGGAGCATGTGGTTCACTTGATGTTAAGCGATTGCCCGAAGCTCATAAACATCTACAACATCAAAGTCTGACAGATGCCTTACCGGCTTGAAGAAAGACAAGGGGATAAGGAAAGGATTAATAATGGGTAATTGGGAGAGGAGTAGAGCAGGATTTGAGAGGAATAAATTGGGAATACAGGGCTTCGGGCCCCCACACACCGTAAGAAACACAGTGCAATACTGCTTAACGCTGATCTTCTGCGGGGGGGCGGTACTTTCACCGGTGCGAGCTTAGCCCAATCGTGCGATGCTCGGCTTGCACTCTTTAAAATCTATCGCTCTCTGTACTTAAAAATATGTTAATTATATTGTGTAAATTAATACGCCAAACATATTTCCAATTTATTAAACGCATTATTACGTGGAAAAGTGAAACTTTGTAAAATCTTTATAATTAACTTATTCTTCCTGGTAACAGACTTTACCTTCCCTGTTAATGTAAAAACAATGTTTATTTCTAAAATAACAACTTTAAAATCTTATAATGATAATCACAAGGAACGCGCCAGAGGGTATAAAAAATGAAAAATGGGAAAAGTTTGTGCGTAAATCTTCGAAAACACCTTAAAAGAATTACTTGTGAATTGTGTTCTTAAATTGTATACTTAGTTGTAGTGATTTATTGCAAACAACCCTCACGATAAGAACTTTGTTTCATTTGATTTTTTTAATACAAAAATCTTACAATTTCCAGATATTTTCATCAAAAAAGGCTGAATACATTTATCGATTGTCAGATTAAGTATTTAAATATAATAAAAATACATGTAAATTATGCCTTCGGTCGGTCTCTTTATAGTCTATTTCATTGAAGAATCGTATTCACAATATCTCTCTCTCTCTCTCTCTTAAAGATCATAATATAAATATCAGATTAACATATATTTGGATAATTTTGCAATATATTTTATATTAGAATAGAATAGAATAGAATATCTTTATTTGCAGAAAACATGGTAATTACAGAGTTCTTGAAACAAATTTATAGTCCACATGTTTTGCCAGTGAATAGCATGCAAATTAACAGTAACAT
>LQNK01000173.1:263258-280228 GCA_001586405.1 Phoebis sennae | reverse complement strand
AAAAAAATATTGATTTGCCTTCTGTATCCCTTATATTAACGCCCTGTATTAAAATTTTCCGAATATATTCAATGTACAAATTCTGACTTGCTACGATTTTATTATATGTATTGATTAACACCAATTCATACGACTGTTTTTTATCCCTTTTTTTCTATGCATTACCTTACTTTGATTACATATCATATATATTATGTTATGTTATATATATTATGTTTATCAATAAACATAATCTATATGCCTTTACATTAAACCCGACTTAGCTTATAATACAATGGAGCGGTAATCCTCCACCGATCTGAGACGATAGCCACAACTAATAATAGATACTTACTGGAACTAAATATCGTATTAATGAGTTATTGATCTGCTTCAAACTATCCACACAGAGTAGTGTTAACCATTCCTACTATTGCTTACTAATCCTAACTAATATTATAAATGTGAAAGTAAGTAGTCTGCCTCTTTGTATCTTTTCACCGTATGGATGACATTTTGTGCAGCCATTTTTTTAAGCTCGAAAAAGGGCATAGGATAGTTTGTTGTAAAACCGTGGTAAAACCATAGCTAGGAAAAGATGCTTCCTGAAACTAAATATCTTATTAATGAGTTATTGATCTGCTTCAAAGTATCCACACAAAGTAGATTATTAGTGCTAACTATTCCTTACTAATATTTTGAATGCAAAAGTAATTCTGTCTCTTCTCGTAACTGAACCAGTGAAATGAGGATGAAATTTTGTACAAAGATAGTTTGATACCCGACAAATGATGAATGATTTTATTTCAGAAATCCTGAGGGATCAAGTGTTAAAATAATTCTTTCACAAAACATTTAAAAAAATAACAGTATGAGATGAATTATTCTGAGCTTTAAGATTATTAAAGCTAAGCGTCCACAAATCGATATCGTACGCATCGCATCCATTATTTGTATAGAAAATGCGATCCGTACAATGCGGATTAGTGGACACACCTGTGTGATATGCTTCCGATGACGATGTGTGATGCGAACGATACAAACATGTGGACGCCTACCTTAAGAATATTCATTATGGACAACCCGGTTGGCGCAGTGGTTCAGCAATCTTGCATCAGTGGTCTATTGCGCTGGAGGATAATATGGATTCAATCCCCACGAGCAGAAAATTATGATGTGATGAACGTTGTAATTGTCTACTGTGTGGATGTTAATTTATCTTAACATACTTCTTTTTGTAAATACATAGTATGTATGTATTTACAAAAAGAAGTATGTTTAAGTATGCCTATCAGTTATCTAGTTTCCATAGTACAAGCTTTAATTTGGGACTAGATGGCGTTGTGTTAAATATCCAGGACTATTTAGTTATTTCATTCATATTTATACTAACTTACATCATTACACACTTTACACAAACCTTCAAAGGTCAATTTAATACTATCGCAGAGCATTTTCTGTAAGACAGTGAACAAATTATACAATTTGTCTAATAAGGGAGCTGAGCATCTACGATCGGCTAGATTACTCCCGTGGGATAAAAGTTATATTGGCGGGGAAATTTATATGATCCGATATTTATTGGGTTACGAAGAAAAGGTTCTAATTAATTGTAACGATTTACTGTTATTGTATTAATTGGAACGGGTGCTTAATGATATTTGGGGAGAAAATCCTTTTTCTCGTTACGTTTCATGATATTTGAAGTAAATCCTTAAGTAGTCGAATAATATAAAGATATTTAAGTTATAGCTGCTAACGTTGATTCAATTATTTATTTTATGTAAATATGCGATACTTTGTTCGACGGTAACTAGTGTTGTTTATCCGAGTTTGATAAAATTTCATAGGCAAATAGTTTAGACAAAAGACAAAATCAAGTTCGAAGATCAGCAAAATCGGTGGGGGGATAAAGAAGAGGCGATTATGGTCTTGATTTATACATTACAACATTTACAACGCGAGGTTTAGCTCGGGGTGAACCGTTAGTTAATTACTATAATATATAAGGTATCGCAATAACTTCGAAATCTGTAAACCCTACAATAATACTGAATAATTCATGACCTGTATCGGTACTGTACAATCCCTTCCAAGTTTTGTAATTATATAAGTTTCCAATAAGCGTTAGTTTAATTACTATTAGGCCATTACATCCATTTAAGTTCTAATTCAAATACAAACATGTACATTCACATACACTAACAAACACACAGACACACACACACACACACTCTCTACACTAATTTTACTAATTTTGCATGCACATTTGATTTCTACTTTTAATTGTAATAGATTCTAGTTAAGGAAGAGCGGGTCCTCCTGACACAGGTTTTCTTTAAAACTTACTAGTAGATCCCTTCTTCTACTTAATATAAAATATTGTATAAGTATTGAAATAAATCATTTTTCATTTTCATTTTTAAGTTCTATATACTTTTTGTTAGTACGTAGCAGTACTAGTTGGTACTTTATATAGTTCAATTATAAATGTACTATTTAAAGCCATTTGTTAAAAAATAGGACGCTATTAAAATATCTTCATATTGACTTTAGTCATCGAATATTCAGCAGTATTTTTCAGCCCTGGTTGACTTTTTATAGTTATTTACATTATTGTTAAGTACTACATATAACTTACTGACTGTGCCAAAATATCAATAAAAAACAAAATAAAATAAAATATCGCAACCCGTATAAAAGTACCAAAAAGGTTCACTCAAAAATGAAATTAAAGCAAACATATTATACACTCATAAACTTCCTGAGAGTAAATTTACAAGGGATACATTTTATCGATTTTATTACATAAAAATTTTACGTACAGACGCCATTACTCTTATCGCGTATAAAAAGAAATTCTGTTACCGGCCTAAAGGTTCTATATGAGTGCCGTAATAACCGGTGAAGAGGTAGGCATATGGAGCATGAGCAAGCGGTTTAAAATGTGGGTTTTTGTGTTTATATTGCCTCTACATATTTAGTAGGTACTATGACTTGGGCTTTCACTCGCGTATATTTCCAGTTGCTGTGGGATTTCCACGATAAAAGTATTTTATGTCCTATTTCGGGTGCCAAACTATATTAGTACAAAATTTCATCAAAAGCGGTTCAGTGGCGTAGACGTAAAGAAGAGACAAGCATACAGTACATATCTGCGCCTTAGAGAGTACAGAAGACGTCGATGCTGCGATTATGAGATCAAGAGTACACAAATGCTTACACACTCTCATGTACTTTTGTATCTACGAGTATTTATGATATTATGCACAAGGAAATAGCCATAATTGGCCAGGAAGATCTTTTTTATATGAACGAGAAAACATATTTAAACTGCGGTTTTTGTGTTTAACGTGTAATTAATTAATTCAATATGTTTTTAATTGTTTAATTGTTGGTTTTGCAATGAATATAATTAATGAATTCAATGAAAATAATTCGTTCCAAATGATGATTAAATAAATATTAAGTGATGTTAGTTTTATAAATTAACTAGTTTAAGTAAGTTTAACGCAAATCTTTTATATAAAATAAAAGTTTTTCTCTCCTTACAAAAACAAAAATACCAATTTAATGTTTCTTTATAATATCGTTGCAGAAACTAATCTCGATAAATATAAGCAAAAATATTACAAATTAAATCGATTCGATGTGTTTTAAAAGCCACAGATATAAAATAAGAAAGCGCTAAAAATCCGCTATCGCGTCCGCTTTCGCTTACCACATACCCTAATTGTACAAGAAATCTCCCGGGGCGTCATGAGTTACGGGCGCATTTGTCCTTGCCATGTGACCTTACCTATCTGATTGCGCTCTTAAACTTCCCTCGTAATGAATATGGCTTTTGACGTTTGAACCATGTGTACACGCCATTATGACGGACGCAGCTTTTGAATGCATTTTGGCAAATTTAACCATTTGTTCGAACGTGTCCCAAGTTTATGATCAAATGCATCTGTTTCTATTTCCCGTTGTCCTGAATCGAAATAGGTAGAAGGCTGCGATGCTTGTGGGAAAGTGTGTTATTAAAAACTATTACAGACCGCCTTATTGGTTGTGGTTAGTGCGTTAAATGTTACATTTGTACAATTTTGCCGTTTAACCATACTCTAGATAAATGTTTTTTATTTTCTTCCTGCGATTTCGCTCTTCTTCGAACTCGAAT
The DNA here is from genome assembly GCA_001586405.1 of Phoebis sennae. Classification (NCBI taxonomy): domain Eukaryota; kingdom Metazoa; phylum Arthropoda; class Insecta; order Lepidoptera; family Pieridae; genus Phoebis; species Phoebis sennae. Next base: position 276,084 of record LQNK01000173.1, on the reverse strand, counting down.
TTTTCTTTTTTCTAAACTATTTGCCTTTTAAATTTATCAAGATTCAAGTTACTGTCGACAAAGTTTTTATTTCAATCATACAATCGCCCGGCCATCTTGAAACCTCGCTTCGCTCGGTCAAATATTTTTAAACACACAAGAAAGTTAAGAAGGGAATAGAGCATTTTCCGTGACGCATACATTGTTGGAGTTGTTAAGAATGAATAGCAGGTTATAAATGTATGTTTTGATATTAAAAATAAGTAATATTATATGCATATTATGAATTATAATTCGCGTTTAATAGAGGAAATGGTGAACCAAAAGGCATTCCTGGGTTTACTAAAAAGGAATGTTCCTAATTTGCCTACAAAGTGCGTTAATCGTCCCTTTATTTAATTCGTAAGATTTTCGATAAAATGAATTCTTTTCACAAGATTTAAAAGCTGAATTATACCCTGGGGCGTTGTTGAACCCTCATCAAATAATTTACATGAAGGGTACTTAGAAGGGACTAAGATGAATCACGTATTACGCAAAATTGTATCCTTTTAAATAATGAAAAACAATTATAATTGTGTATAATCCCACTGGTATTCTAGTAATTAGGTTCTTGTTTAAGGTCTTAGGCAATAGGAAACATTCTATGAGATTGCGACAAAATAATGGACTATTTTTTTAATTTTAAATAAACAGAGTTAGTATAAATAATAAATCAGCCCATAAGTGACTACCGGTTAGTAAGCCTTTTTTTATGTTGTGAACATATTGAACATCAAAGTGTTTCAGATGCCTTGCCAATTTGAAGTAAGGGGAGCGGATAAGGAGAGGATTAATGATGGGAAATTGGGAGAGGAATAGTACAGGATGGGAGAGGAATGGGATGGGAATACAAGCCTCCGGGTACTCACCGTACGAAACACAGTGCAATACTGCTTCACGACGATCTTCTGCTGGGGGGGGGTGGTAATTACACCTGTGAAAGCTTGGCCCAATCGTGCCACGCTAGCTCCCCACTCTTTTAATCCTGAGAGACATGTTTAACTGGGTTTTTCCTTTTCTTAAATAAATAGTCGAATCACCTTTAATCAGCTTACGGTATAAGGATATCATATTGCTTCCAGTAGATTATAATATAGTCTTTAAATATTTGATTGAAGATTATTAAAGTATCGTGTTTCGGATTCCATGATCCTGTCTCCTAATCACTACTCTCAGTATTGGCCATATTTATTTGACCCTTTGCATAAGAATTTTAGAACATACATCAAATCAACTACATTATGTATTACAAATGTAATACATTAAGCCATTATGTCCTGGGAGCTATTATTACCAGTAAGTTGTTAACTGAGCAGCTGGAATTAGCGTAAGTAATGGATCAGGCCAATTGATTGACTATCGGTTAGTAGTCAATTCTAAGATAATACGTTTAACTGGGTATGTCCTATTTGATAAATTAATAGTGGATAGTAGACCCCTTCGATCAGTGTGTGATTTAATTAAAATGTTTTTCTTTGACGACTCGATTGGCGTAGTGAATGTGGCTACGGTTTTGCGCCTGTGGGTGTGGGTTCGATCCCTATGAGTAGAAAATTATAATATGATGATCATTGTAATTTTCTACTGGGAGTTTTTCTATAGTATGTATGTATTTACAAAAAAAGTATGTTGAAGTATGTCTAACAGTTATCTAGTTTACATAACTTTGCTTAGTATGGGACTAGATGACGTAGTGTTAAATGCCCGAGAATATTTTTAGTATATATTATTATTATATAATATTCTTTTTTGTCGGTTTAAGTAAGAATAGCTTACACATATTTAAATTTCACGCGAGACATATGAAATCTTAGTAAATGTTTTCATGTTATAATTAAGTATTGAATTAAAAGTTAAAACTAATTAAAATCACCGATTTGCGAAATTCTATAAAAATCATATCCATTTATTTGGGTATTAAAATTTAAGAATAGGTTAATAGAATCCTTAATTCATTATTTATATCTTTAGTTAGACATTCTACGAAAAAATTGTAATTTCCATGTAAACATCTGCACAATAAACTCGCATTAAGAAATCTCTGAATAACTTGTGTGTAATATCAATAAAGTTTTAGTTCGCATCTAATACCACCTACAAATTTGGACAAACTACGCAACTTGGGCGATTTGCTCGTATGTTGTGCCTTGAGAAAGTCCAACTTGGCTTTCATTACAATATTAGATCGTCCGATGTCTGGACTCTGTGGGAATAGTTGGAGGTGAATTTATACCGTCGCTTTAAATTTTATTTTTGTTATTTTACATACGTGGATGATATACATTTTACAAATATTATAGATACGAAAGTTTGTGTCTGTTGTTACTCTTTCATGCAAAAATTACTGAACCGATTATGATGAAAGAGAGAAAGAAAATTTTTTTGTAAAATGTGAAACTTGGTGTACGTATATCATACAATATTACATAGGCTATAGGCTTCTTTTAATGCTGAAGTTGCCACGGGATCAGAAGTTATCCAAGTGAAACCGCGGGGCACGACTAGTTGATGATATTTTTGGGACCTATTACAGACTAATGTTATGAAATATTATTTTAGAATATCTACTAATTCAGTTACTTTGTGTTACAGGCTTTTTAATGTTATTTTTCTCCTAGTACTGAAAAATTAGAAATCCCCGAATTAAGCAAGCATAGTTCGCGTCGGTCTAACGCTGTCTACAAATTTGAACACTACGCAACTTGGATAATAAACTCTTGTGTTTTGCCTTAAGATTGTCCAACTTTGACTTACATTACAGCCTGGAGAGAGTGTTGTAGGTGAATTCGCGCTTTCAATTCTACTTTATAGTTAATATACATTTATTGGACAAATAAAAGATCTTGATTTATACAATACAACGCGAGGTCTAGCTTAGGTGAACCACTAGTTAAGTCTTTAAATTTATTGAAGATTTGATAAAATCAAGCTCAAACATATCGTACATATTCTGATATCATACATAGGTGTATTTATAAAAATAATTCGAGCTTAGCTTAGTAGTAAATAGAAGTGTTACGTTAAGAATTGTTTTCCTTTTATTCGAAAATAATACGGAGCACTACACGTATTCAGGGACGTGCGACAATGTAACCAGGTGGTTTATGTACAAAATCCGAAAGATTATTTCGCCGAGCCACTCACAGGTTTTTACCTCAATTTCGGGTTGTTTATTCAGCATCGCAACAAAGAACCGCATTAAGCAATACCCAATACAACTTACGAGCAATTCTAACTTGTACCATAAAAGCGAATTTACTGCGTTCCGTGCGATTGTTGCAATCTACCATTTCGGGGTGCGCTCACTCGTGGTTCGTTAACCCTGTTGTACGACCGTCCGTACTTAGTTCATGATTCCACTTGAAAAGCTAGAACTAAAAATTATTTTGTTCCAACCACGCAAATGTACAGTCTACCCCATTGTGATAGAACGCATTTTGCAATGTGGAGAATCATGTAACAGCATGTGAAATAGATTTCCAGCACGGCTTATTACAATGTTATTTTGAAATGCTTTCGTTGTTTCATTTTCCGAAACGCCGTTGTTTCCAAAATAAAATGATTTGAACATTATCGGGTTATTTTTTGCGGTTTCATTATTTTTGAAACTTGTTAAAAATAATGTTGTGATCAGTTTTTCATTAGTACACATTGAACGTCCATTTTAATATCACTACACTCAATAGTTATCAAAAAGATCTCTTAATCTTTTATTTTTACGGGAAAATTAACATTAAACATTATTCGAAGTGTCTACATGATAATATGATCTTTATGTATTGTATGTATGTTTTCTAATACTAATGCTTTAACGCATGCTTTACCTTAAACAATTAATAACTTTAATAGAGGGCTAAAAAATTATATGTATACGCAAACTGAAACTATTTAACGTACCTAAAAAATATACCACAATTATCATATTTTATAAAGAATATTGCATGCTATTTTGTTTTATTTTATAAGGTAAAAACTTAGTTGCGTTGTCATTTAAATTAGGATCTAAGCATTAGTTTTTAATTTGTTTGGTAAATGTTTCTCATTAAATGAACCATTTTGTACACATATTTGTATAATGTTCTTGAGAAATGAAATTCTTAAAACCAAAAATGCTTTAACCCATTTCCTTTCCTAAATCTTCAAATATAGGAACACTTAAAAACTAAGACATGTAACTGTGCAAGGGAAATCACAAATTCGAACATCATATCCGTTGTACACCGACGGCTTCCGTTAGAGGGCGCTTCCGAACGGAACGCTACGCCTGTTCTGTTCAGCTCATGTCCGCTGCGTTGAAATGTTTTAGGAAATTAATATGTTGAATATCAGTAAGAGCATTTGAATGTAAAACGTACCAAAAATCTGTACAGGACTGTAGTGTATTTTATAAGTTCCAAAACCGTTAATGTCTCGAGTACACGGGTGGTGGGGAGAGCAGTCACGCAGCTGCCTCGGGCGTGAGCGGACGTGTTTTACCCTGGCTACTGGTGACGTAACGAGCCATTTGCATACATTGTATACGAACGTACAGGAGTAGTTACATGGACGTTAGTCGAATAGTAATTACGTAAATGTTAGTGCAAAAAAATTTAAAACCCGTCACCTTTTGCAAATCTTCAATTAGCTGTATTGTTCTCAATCAAAAACAGTACTAAGACATGTAACTGTGCAACGGAAATCACAAATTCGAACATCATATCCGTTGTACACCGACGGCTTCCGTTAGAGGGCGCTTCCGAACGGAACGCTACGCCTGTTCTGTTCAGCTCATGTCCGCTGCGTTGAAATGTTTTAGGAAATTAATATGTTGAAAATCGGTAATATCATTTGAACGTTAAACGTACCAAAAATCTGTACAGGACTGTAGTGTATTTTATAAGTTCCAAAACCGTTAATGTCTCGAGTTCACGGGTGGTGGGGTGGACAGTCACGCGCAGATTCGGGCGTGTGCAGACGTGTTTTACCCTGGCTACTGGTGACGTAACGAGCCATTTGCATACATTGTATACGAACGTACGGGAGTACTTACAAGGATGTTAGTAAAATAGTAATTACATAAAGATTAGTGCAAAAAAATTTAAAACCCCTCACCTTTTGCAAATCTTTAATTTGCTATATCGAACTCTATCAGAAACAATATTAAGATTCGATGTTACCATGAAACAGAAATCGCAAATTCGAACATGATATCCGTTGTACACCGACGGCTTCCGTTAGCGCAGGCGCTTCCGGTGCGTTGAAATATTTTAGGAAATTAATATGTTGAAAATCAGTAATAGCATTTGAACTTAACACATACCAAAAATTGCATTTTGCACATACCCCAATTATGTTTTTAATTAGAACGAGTACAAATGTAACACGTTCAACGCGTGGAATATTTATATTTATACAAATTTGTTTACGTAGATTAAGTGAACTATTATTGTTCTTGAAATAAAGTTCTTTAAACCTAAAAATCTATACAGGACGTGGGTCAAATAGTAATTTCATAAATGTTCATGTAATTAATTTGAAAACCCATTACATTTTGCAAATCTTTAATTTGCTATATCGGACTCAATCAGAAACCGTACTAAGACTTGATGTGAGACTTGGTGGGGTGGCGACACATGTATTCTAACCCGTCGCCACTAAATATTTTTATAACCATTTGCAATAACATTTCACAAATCTTCAATTTGCTATATCGAACTCAATAAACTGTACTAAGATTCGATGTAACCGTGAAACGGAAACCGCGAATTTGATCATAATATCCATTGTACACCGAAAGCTTCCGTTAACGCAGGCTTCCGTACCGAACGGAAAGCTACGCCTGTTCCTTGGAGCTCATGTCCGGTGCGTAGAAGTGTTTTAGGAAATTAATAGAGTATATAAGACCCCAGAGACCAAGTTTGTTAAAATACTAGCTGTGCCCCGCGGTTTCACCCGCGTATATAGCCCGATCCCCTGGGATTTCCGGGCTTAAAAGTATCCTATGTCATTCTCCTGCTCCTAAGCCTTCTGCCTACGAATTTTCAGCTAAATCAGTTCAGCCGTTCTTGAGTTATAAATGGAGTAACTAACACGACTTTCTTTTATATATATAGATTTTAAAAGGCATTTTGATACAAAATTCCTGTCCTTACATCAATTGCTCATTTCAATATAGGCACAGTAGTTAGCCGATGTAATCCTTAAAATCCGTAAGTCTTTTGCAAGGGGATAATTAGTTCCCCAGACGCGATCAAAATAACTAGCCACAAATATCAATTTTCACGAAAATATTATTATGTCTATAAGACGTAATAAATTGGCACATAATACCTGTGTTTTAGACGAAAATCTCATTAAATAATGCCTTAACTCTAGACTTATAGTAACAATATATTACGCATTAGCAAAGCTCTTGTGTATAGCTCTTGTATATATCCTCCTATGTGGATGGTCTATTTGTCTATGAACATAGCAATGTCAACCAAGCCGCTTCCAAGTACCGCTGCAATACGGCAGCGTATTGCAACCGTGGGCTATTCAAGGAAATGTCGCAACATCCTGAACACGCAGGTGGGTCGAGCATCCCTTCACTCTTGGCTCTGACATCGATCAATTTATGGCCGTACTCAATAATCTATCAAAGATTATATATAGATTGTTACCTTAGATTATATGACGTCAGATATACAAAAGGCATAGCAAAGTTCGTCAATAGGATATTAAAATCAAAGTAAGTGCAAATAAATAGATTTGTCTGACTTCAGAAATAGTCCAATGAAAAGTTACATTTGGGTATGAATTTCTCAGAGGACGCATTTTTTTACAGATGCCTCCGTTATTGGAAGCTTAAATCCAAGTGTGTGTGTGCAACCCTTTTTCCTCGGCCGCCATCTTGGAAAAATAGTTGCATATGATTTTTACGGTTTATCTGACAAACTGCAAGGTTAGGCCAAAAAATGTTACATTTCAATGGCCTAAAAGCAAAACAAGGGAAAGATAGAATATCTAAAATAGCCATTAATCGGTCAATTTAATTAAGCTGCTAGCAGAATATAGTAAATAAATAAATAGAAGTAACAAACTATCAAATAAGCGAAGTACGTATATTATACAATTAGAAAATGTCAAGTTCTCGATTTCTTAACGAGCAATAAATCTATTTCCGATAGGGCGTAATCCTTTGGAGAGGGATAATTAGTGCCAAAGAACCAGGTTAAAATTTTCAAAGAAACACATTTTTTTGATAAATATTGACAAATAAATTAGTTACTATTTGTTATTTCTTTGCGTAATTGTAATTTTAATTTGCATGTTATTTCCAATATAGAATAAGTGATGAAAATGGAAGGCACAGGTTCCTGAAAAACAGTTCATACTATCTCAGGAATCTGGGCGAAATAGTTTATCTATGTAAAATATTGTTGGAAATAAATTATTTATTTATTTTTTTATTTATATAAATCAATCACACACAACATTTTTTTGTCCATATCTAAGTCGAAAATCATATACATTCATTTATTCACCTTTGGAGAATGTTTAGAACAGATATATTTTTTGAACTCGATGAGGGAAAAATAGAATAATAACATACATAACATAAATCGCCTTTATCACGAAAATCTTATTATCGATATGTCGAGTGGTCGATTTCAGAAACGAGTCATTAATATCTTCCTGTTTGTGGACGTAATCCTTTGGAGAGGGATAATTAGTGCCCAAGGACCGGATCGATTATAAATATGAAAAGCCACAAATATATATTACAATTATAAAATATATATTATTATATGGGTATTAAATACATAACGTAATTTTAATGTAACAAGTTAAAACAAACACCTTAGATAACGACACAAAACACCTTTCTATTAGACAGATATGTCACTCAATTATTATTTATCCCTGAGGAGAAAATTAAATATAAATAATAATATTATTTATATCAGAACTGGTAAAGGTAAAATAGACAATTACATACCACTAGAGAGGCAGAATACTGAATAAAAATATTAACAGATAGGAAAATTATAAATTATTATTAAAAATAAATAATCCTGCCTGTTTTAGACGAAAATTTCATTATAAAAATGTCGAGTGATCGATGAATTTGCGAATAGTTGCCGATCGTAATCCTTTGGAAGGGATAATGAACGGCTAAAGACCGGCTCTTGTGAGATTATCGTGAATTATACCTAAGTCACCGGCACTAAATACCTTTGGAAATAATGTAGATAATACGTATAACGGCCATTTTCAATAATGTATCAATGATTATGGATAGATTGTTATGTCAGATTATGTGACAATAGATAGACAAAAGTCATAACAAATGTATCCGTCCGTGTCGTTAGGATATTGAAATCAAAGTAAGTGCAAATAGATAGATTTGTCTGACTTTAGTAAGCAAAACAAAGGATAGATAGAATATTGAAAACGGCCGTTAATGTAACGTGGATCGTGTGTTATGCGTATTCTTATAGTGGGAGTATGAAGTATTATTGGTTTTTCGCGTCCGTTTTAATATTATACAGTACTGTGAAAAATAGAACGTACCTTATTATAGCGTGGGACGCGGTAATTTGTATTATTACCTTATATCAAATTGTATTCAGTAAATTAATGAATTTTTGTGTGTCAAACAGAACAAAATAAAAAGACCTCATTTATTATATTATTTTAGATGTTATTAATATACTCTAATATTATAAAGAGCAAAATACATAGGCTCATTATAAATAGGCTCAAAAACTACTGGACCGATTTTGAAAAGTCCTTAACCATTCGACAGCTTCATTATCCACGAGTAACATAGACATTTTATAGGCTATATTTATAATATTATGCTACGGGAGCGAAGCCGCGTGGATCAGCTAGTCCTAAATAATAAGATCCCATTCTTCACGAGTATCTTAAAATGAAGTCTTAAAAATTATTGCATAAATGTTTATTCATATAAATACAGGGTGTACAAAAATATTATCTCGACTCAACTGAAACGCAATTCAGTATCCTAGCAGAGTGCGAGTGACACACCCTTGATAAATGGCGGAGTAAATCATATCATGGACAGATATTTTATGCGTCAAGATGTATAGCGAAACTTTAATACACAACTTTCAAACTATGAGTTATATTGTATTGCTTGCAAAGTCTCTAAGGGGTGCATAATTGTAGATTAATTGTTGAAAACGTATAAATGTTTTAAGCAAGGAAATTTCTTCTAAGGACTCATTTTATGTTTCTAGAAAAACAAATATTTTATTTAATACGATTTGTTGATTTGATTGATAACTATTAAATCTGTGATTTATTTTTGACTAACGTCCCATGGATTCATCGCAGCTGCGATCCTTCCCATCACAATTAAACATAACTTAAGGAGATAATATAGAATTCTAATAAAAATATCAAATATTGTACAGTGGAGCCTATTCAATACAAACAAACAAGCAAACTCGCATCTCTATAATAGTAGTAAGGATTGCATGATCCTATCAATAAAGCGATCCTTGTTTCGACCCTTAATGGTGGTGAAAATTGTCAGGAAAGAAGCCTGGTCACCTGTCCCTTAAGAAAAATCAATCAGCGAAAGGGATGTGTAATACTTTCGTCCTATGACTCCCATAGGGAAACAACTTGCAGCTCTGTTTTTATTCCAATGTGGCTTTATAAACGTTTTTTAACATTTGAAAAACGAACTAATGTCGAATATAATATAAAATTGTCTCACTCATCGAACGGTTAAAGTTTCTAAGGCGAAACGATTTAGAGTTGAAAATGTTCTTTGCTCATTTATATTAGTGTGGCTTTTACAGTAGCGCGTTTATAAAATCCCTCGAATTTGTTTTATTTTGAATTTATTGGCTTGAAACTATTAGAATTTTAATTCTGATAAACAATTTGAAAATAATATGAGGAAAAGTTTAGCTGGTTTATTTAAGGGTGTTGCTTTTTAAAACATTATCGTAATATTTAAGCAGCTTACTTATTTAAATCAGACTATCTTCGTAAGATTACCTTGTGATAAAGGTATTAATAAAGAGGTTTTTATTAAATGCTATACTAATGAAAATTTTTCTATACTTTTGCCGAATTTCCTAGATCCGCGTTTCCTGGCCCACGCTGACTCAACGCAATCCTAACGGTAAAGTGTGATTAATCTCCGACGTTTACCCGATCCTAACCTTCGGCTCACATTTGTTAACTGGACCCTTTATTCCGATACTTTATTGTAATGAATTACTGGACCCTCATTAAAACTTATGGGAAATTGTTTTTAATGCCTGACCTGGTCTGAACGATGGGAGTTAAACGTTGATGGGTGATAATCTGTTTATAGCAGAAGTTTATGGTTGTGCAAATGAATTCATTCGTTCAAATCAATTCACATATTTACAGCTATTAAAGAGACTGAATAATTATTTTATTTGTCATTTAACAGACTTCTTATCTGTTATTAGCAAGGGGTAACCGTAAAAAAAATTACTTTACATCAAATATTTTTTTCTTAATCATCATTACGTTCTCTATTTGCAAGTATCATATTAACCACTCTTTACAAACTTACAATTGACAAATTCTGTAAGTTCTGTTTATCCGTCAAGACTGACTGTAACTCTGAGACCTACTAAAATCCCATCAGCAAACCGTTATAAAATTATAAACGCGAAATCCTGCAGCGCTCCTTCAGTGGTTTCTAATTAACAAGCAGTCAATACCAGGACGCCTTACGAACGGGCACGGCAATTATTCGCCAATTAATATTGCAATAACAACGTCTGTACGTAACATGACACCTAATTTGTAATAAACGGAACAATATCGCGGTTCATTGAATTAATTTAACTGCTTTTAATGTGGATGAGTTTACGTTGTGCCAGGAAATTTAAATTTAGGATCTGTGTTGTTGGTAAGGTCGAAAGCTTTAAAAAATACACCGCACATAATATTTGACAATAAAGTAACTTCATAACTAACTTCAAAGGGGGGATACGCTTTGGTTATTTTAGTACTAATGATATTTGGAACATTATTGATACTTGTCAAAATATTTATTTCCCAAATGGTCTTCTTCTGATACAAAGAAGAATCATTTGAATTTAACTAAACTGTCCTGCTATTGTTATCGAGCTGTTATATTGTTTATTTGCGGATTTTTCATCATCCAAGTATTCATTAATATTTGAAACGATTTCTGAACTAAGAATAAAAAAAACTAACATAAGCTTCAATGAGATTCAAAATCTTAGTTTTGTTAGGCATGAATTAGAAAAGCTGTTATTTTGAATACGGAGTACAAAAGCACTAGCTGCATTCATTCCTAGTTCCCTCTTAGAATCCACAATTAGACTAGAACCAAACTAGTGTTCAAAGTAAATTAAGTCCCAAACCCAAAATCAGAAACATCCCGATAGAGCTAGACAATCTGGAGAATACTAACTATAATAAACGAAATTTACTTAATTCGATAACTCTAATTCGATTTAAGCTCGAATAGTTGAACTTGTAACAACTTCCAATATAATGAACATGGATTTCACGATTCTAGGGCTCTTCAATTAATTCAATACGGAAAGTTATGAAAAACTTAATATAGCACGGTCAATTTGTGTTGGTACAACGTGTTGTAGGATTTTGTTTATGTTGGTAAAGTTTCGAGAGTTGTTCTGGATCGAGTCAGTTTGAGTTACACGTGCCTGAATTAGGCGGATTATAACTATGGAAGTGGTTGAAACCCATAGGTAATTGATTAAAGTAAATAATGCAAAAGTGCCAATAAACAATGCTTAATGATTTCGTCGGCTTTTAAATGATAAATGCAAACGAATAGAAGTTGAAATATAAGTTGTTTTAATACGAGATTACCACCATTACTACTATTTTGTGCATACGAAATTTTTGTGTACAAATTAGTCAGATACAACTCAGCTTTCTTTTAAAAGAATTTATTTTAGGATCGCCCTGGTATTATTATGAAATACTCACAAACAATAAACTGCTGCTAATAAATCATTACGATATTTACTATATTCGATACTATTCAGAAACATTTTATTTGAAAAGAAAATGAATGCACGTGAATGCAACTCACACACCTCTATTGTGTAGACAGATGATACATTTTATATAAGCTCCCACTGTGCACTTAAGAACTTTGCGTCCCAAACTTTAAGTCTGAATTTCATGTCTCTTAGATTGGCTTGTATATTACATTACTATATTTTGCTTACACTTGGTTGAGAGTGCAAATTGTATGCTCCATTCCAGAAAAAGGAAGAATCCTGTTAATATCATAGGTAGAGGTAAATTTTCCACTGTTTTGCAAATTGATTGTACAACCGGGATGGAAACGAGCATCGCCGTGCGGTTACACTAGCGCATAATAAAATATAATATATATATTAACTAGCTTTCCGCCCGCGGCTTCGCACGCGTGGGCTACTAATTTCTGTATTTTTAGAAGAGCACAACAAAAGTTTAAAAAAATTACGATCGCAAGACCAGTGATATATGCGCATGTCTATCTTTTTTTTATATAATCATCTATGGAAATAGGTTTGACCAAAATCTCACAGAGCGTGCGCCTCTTCAAAATACAGAAAATTTAAGCCCACGCGAGCGAAGCCGCGGGCAGAGAGTTAGTTATTTTTTGAAGGTTTTTGAGGATTCATTGAGTGTTTTAACGTCTTATCTATACGTTAAGAGTATAAAAAGGCATGTCCGCAATTCAACCAAAATCTCACATTGTCACGTGGTATGACATTTTCACGACTTTAGAAGCATTTTTCTCAAAAAATATTTATTTTAACTTAACCGATTTAAA
>LQNK01000173.1:211222-263050 GCA_001586405.1 Phoebis sennae | reverse complement strand
AAAAATATTTATTTTAGCAGAAAACGCATTTAGGAACCTTGATATCATTTTTAAAGACCTTTCCAATGATACCTCATGGAATGATGTATTCGCGAATTTATTTTTTTACCCTCCGTTTACATGTATGGAGAGCCACCCCTAAAATATTTTTTTTAAATAAAATATAGCCTATAAGTTGCACCTAATATTGGTCTATCAGCATGTGAAATTTTATAAAAATCTGCCCAGTGGTTATTACGTGATTGACGCACATACAAACAGATAAACAGATAAACAGACAAACAGACAAACAGACAAACAGAAAAAAAATTTTTTAACCATGGTTTCGATATCTATAGAACATACATATTGCATACCAATTACTCTTTTTGAAAATTATTCAATGTACAGAAATGGTTCGGTTACTGTTTTAATATATGTATAGATTAGGGATAATGGATGATACAAATGGTAAAATCATTTTTCAAATCCGTCCAGTAGTTTTAGAGCTCGTTGCGATTTCTGTATATGTAAGTGAAAAACTCCATTTTTATAGTGGCCTTTTCTCATTCCATTCCTCTTCCACCCTGTTCTACTCCTCTCGCAATTTCCCATCATAAATCCTCTTCTTATCTCCTCCCCTTCCTTAAAGCCAGCAAGACATCTGCGACACTTTGATGTTGTAGATGTTCATGGAATGCGGTCAATCGCTTATCATCAGGTGAACCGAATTCTTCGCTTGCTCTTGCATAAAAAAAAACTTACTCAGCGAAGTCTGTATTGTGCGACAGGTGATACATTGTATATAAGCCTCCACTGTGCACTTAAGAACTTGTACACGACACACTATACAGAAAGCTTTGGGCCAAACTTTTAAGTGTATTCTGAATTTTGTGTCTGGATTTTCTTGTTGTAGCATTATTAAGTTTTTGTCCTTGGTTGGGTGTGGAGATTGGTTCATTTGAGACAAAGGAAGAATGAGAGACTGTTTGGCTGAAGAGACGTTTTTCTTAGACGTTTCTTATGCTGACTTTTGTTTTCTCCGCTTTACATAATTATTAGATGGCTCTTTGAACACAAAGTTTTGAAACGAAAATTAGTTAGGAATTATTGTAACGTTAACACTCTATGGTCAGATGGGAATAAGATTGGAACAGGGTTGGAAAGTGTCGTTCTAGGTTACTACTTAAAACAGCGACGAAAATAGGTTGACGGTGATTATTATTAAAACCTAGGCCAGAGTAAAAGAACCAATGGTACGTGCCATAAGATTTGGGCACGTCACCTTTCTCAAAATTCATTTTGCACCAAAAAAAGTGTGAAGAAGGTATTTTAAAAAGAAAGCCTTATCTCTACCTTCTGATTCTACGCTATGCTAGGGTTGATATTGATCGAATTGATATGAATTAATATTATACCCCTATAGCAATATATAAAAATGCCACGTTCATAAATGGCAAAGTTCACTGTCGCTGATCCAGGCGATCCTCATCGAGTTCACAAAAATATATATTTTAATCAAAATGCATTTCGATCCCAAGACTTCTCGATCCCAAGAATTCAAACATAACTACTTAACGAACGAGGCGACTGAATGCAATACCCACATTACTGCAGTTATGGTTATGGTTTCTAATCAAACCCTTGTCCCAGGACCAAGCCTTTAATGTGATATGGTAGCAGCAGCAAATAGTATTTGTTGGATACTGATGGTTAAATGTTCTTCGTTTAATTGGGAAAAAAGAATATACCTAAATTATAACATAAATTTAGTTAGGCCTGCATTCCCATCCCATTCCTCTACCGTCCTCACAAATCCTCTCCCAACTTCCTATTCTTGGTCCTCTCCTTGTTCCCTCTCCTTCCTTTGAGCCGGCGAGAGCGACGCATTGAGTTTGTAGATGCTCGTGGGCTGCGTTCAGTCACTTAGCATCAACTGAACCGCATGCCCCGCTTGCCTGCTATAACATATAAGAAGTTACTTATTACAACTTCTGCATGCTTTATTTTATTCGTATAAAATAAGCATTATTTTCTGTCGTTATAAAATGCGCTTGACATATTATTACTTTTTGATTCAATTAAGTGCCAAATTTCATTTTTTCTGTAAATAAGTAGGTAAATATAATTAAATAATAAAGTACGCACTTTATAGGCTTGGATAAGTTAAGTAAGTCTTCGTTATTTAACAAATGAATTGTAAAAAAAGTTACATATGAATACTATAAAACGAACCACAAGTCAATTGTATCTCCACTGAACATTGTATAAAACTCAAACGTTTCAATGATAGAATTTTCCGGTTAATATTTATTTGTTCAAAGTGAACGCGAAGTTCCAAGCTCACCCACATGTATGTGATTTGCATAATACAGGGTGTCCCGTAATCAGTGAAGCATCTCTTGGGAGATGATAGCTGAGCTAATAATCTATCAAAAAAAATCAATATAGGTCATACGAAAATATCACTGTTTTTGAGATATTGAGGATTTTGTAGTTTTTTCAAAAATGTTGACCTCGCCCAATGTTTTATATTACTGTGGCCGTAATTCTTATTTGTTTTTCATAATTTTTTTACTATGTTTTCTTTATGAGTTGCTTTCTTGTACACATGAATTTGATATTAATAGAAATATCAGACAACGGAAGAAAAAAAATATTTATTTCAAATTTAGTATAGAGTAAAATTTTGAGGTCAGATTTGATAGTCTGTGGTTTAAAAAAATTGTACTACACTGAAACGGTCAGTGAACTTAAAAACTTTTGTATTTAATACCAATTCCAAAATGGTATAAAACTTATGGATTTTCCCTATAGCAAAAAAAATATTGCAATTTGAAATCAATTTGGGACCTATTTTAATGATACTTCCAGGATGATACTTAGAATAAAATGTTATTTTTTTTACATGAAAAATAAAATTTAATGTCATTATCGGTCAATATTAATGTTAATGCATAATCTGTAATGTGAAATATTCTGTATAAATGCATAAATTATCAAAAAATTTAAATAGAACCGTAATTGTACTATACCCTTTAAAACCTTTGATTTTACATGATGTGCCACATTCTACTATGGAAATAGCTAGAAATTTGAATTCAGCTCCCACTACACCTATTAGCAGTTTGATAGACCAATAATTATGGACCCGGAAATCTCACGCGAGGTTGGTTAGTCTCTGAAAAGTTTGGCCATCATAGCTAAAATTTGGCACAAAAGTAATTGTTTTACTTTTAGATTTATTTTAAATAAACAAAATAATATTTCCATAGATAAGTATTAGAGAATATTAGAGAAATGTGAGAATATTATAGTGGCATACGATAAAAGTGGATATTTAATTTCTTGACGGTTTATTCATTTATACACAATATATCACATTACAGATTATGCATTAACATTAATATTGACCGATAATAACATTAAATTTTATTTTTCATGTAAAAAAAATAACATTTTATTCTAAGTATCATCCTGGAAGTATCATTAAAATAGGTCCCAAATTGATTTCAAATTGCAATATTTTTTTTGCTATAGGGAAAATCCATAAGTTTTATACCATTTTGGAATTGGTATTAAATACAAAAGTTTTTAAGTTCACTGACCGTTTCAGTGTAGTACAATTTTTTTAAACCACAGACTATCAAATCTGACCTCAAAATTTTACTCTATACTAAATTTGAAATAAATATTTTTTTTCTTCCGTTGTCTGATATTTCTATTAATATCTAATGCATGTGTCCAAGAAAGCAACTCATAAAGAAAACATAGTAAAAAAATTATGAAAAACAAATAAGAATTACGGCCACAGTAATATAAAACATTGGGCGAGGTCAACATTTTTGAAAAAACTACAAAATCCTCAATATCTCAAAAACAGTGATATTTTCGTATGACCTATATTGGTTTTTTTTGATAGATTATTAGCTCAGCTATCATCCCCCAAGAGATGCTTCACTCATTACGGGACACCCTGTATATTCCATTATAAAGTTCCGCGTTCAATCTTTTCCATCGGAAAACATTACGGAATTGTTAAGTTTGTTCCTAATTCTTGAACGATTCTATGTTTTCCTTGTGGGTTTATTGTAGATATTTATAATAAGTAATATGATATGATTAAATTAAATATAATTGCCGCTACTTCTGTTTAGATTATCACCTGGGCTATTGCTGAGTGGGTACTGGATACCCTTTTCCAAGGTACACCGCCGTACATCCTTTTCTTTCTCTTTTCTTTTTCCTCCTTTCTTTCGTTTTCATTGCCTTTTAGGACTTTTTAGTGTGTTTTCTTGGAATAAATAATATTTTCTTTCTACTTATTTTTTAATTTCAAATTTCTTTCTATTTTCTACATTAAACAAAATATCGTTATTTTTCCGTCAATAACGATTTCATTAAGAACTTTATCAAGAAATAAACAAATTCTCTATTTTCTGTGTTTAGGAATATGCAAAGTAATAAAAAAAAAATAAAACTACTGCTTTATCATTTATTATTATTCCTGTTTATTTTTAAGGACATTTTGCAGAAAGAACTGTACCAGACCACGCGGAATATAACTGTTATATTATGTACAATATGTTTGTGTTTTGTAGCTCACGTAAATCTGTGTAGCTCTTACGTTTGTTCAAATCAACAATCTCCAATCTTCAACAGATTTATCATACGAGTTGAGTCAAATTAAGAGGGGAAAATGTAATATCAGATATACGAGGCAATCAAATACTAAGGACTTTATACGCAATAACATCGTTTTCGAAATTGTTTTGAAAGGCTGATATGAAGTTAATTTATTTTCGATTTTTGTTAAGCCTTTTTATCCCTTAATTTAAACATAACGAATATGTTTCCATTTTCGGCTGTTAACAACTATGTAAAGATTATAACGATGAGAGTTTGAGAATTAACCTGATTTTTTATTGAACAACTCCATAAAATATCTTAAGCGCTATAGAACGAAAAGCGGATATCATTCCCAAAAACTAAAAAGAAATCTTTGTAAAAAGAAACTAAAAAAACTTAGAAGCAATATTCCTGTCTGGATAAATTCAGGTATATTAATATATTTTGTAAAAATATAAATAATAAAAGCAAATGCTGAATATTATCGAACTAATACATTAAACAAGTGGTAACGTTAGTTCACTACACAAGAGAATAAGCGAACAAAGAATATGAAACAATGTAGGTATTATATTAGACATATAGTATTTGTGCATTGTATAGAAAGAAAAGAATTTCCATGCAAATATAATTTTTAATAAAACAACAACGCTTTGTGAAGCGAGCCCACTTAATGAGGTTACCTCGGGTAATGAAAATAAAAACATCGCTGCGCTTTGATAAAGTTCCATCAGTTTACTGGGCTTTATAAATATAGAACCTTGTCACGATAAACATGGTTCAGCAGAGGGAATCATGATGTTAGAGATAAAAGTAGCAGAATAATTAATTTATTATATTTTTGACGTAGAAAATAATATCAGAAAAATATATTAATAGCAAAATCTTTGTTGTTCTTAGTAATAGCTGCTATTGTATAAGTTAATAAACTTATAATTAACCTCTCAAACTTGTTTAAAACTCGATTCAATATCTTAGGGCTATTTCAAGTTGGTTAACTATTATTTAATACCATATAAACATTCTCTTAGAGTATTAATAGAACAAGCCATTTAAAATGGGGTCACACGTCCCTATATCAAAAGCAGACACCAAAGAAGGGTTTTTGGAGTCATCAAAATAATCGCGTTGGAGTGAATGGGTCATTTTTCCCGCGTGAGTGTCTCTGGGTTTGACGCCTCGCGGAATAGAGTGCCATATATCACTGATCTCACCTGTCGTGTTGTGTTTTCTGTTGAAATACATACAGTTTTTCCTTCTAACACTTTAAATGGGAATGAATGTTTTATTATTAAATCAAGAACAAGAACAAGAACAGAACAATAGATTTGGACGAAACATAAAACAAACTGATTAACATCACGGTAAAATTAACTATTTGTGAGTGTTTTCACCTAGTATAGTTTAGTAATAAAATAAGCCTTTTCTCATTTTACATACATTACCACTGTACATTGTCACGTCCCTTTTATATCAAAAGCAGATGCCAAAGAAGGGTTATTTGACTTATCAAAATAATCGCGTTGGACCGAATGGGCCATTTTTCCCGCGTGAGTGTCTCTGGGTTTGACGCGACACAGAATGGAGTGCCGTATATGATATGATCTCACCTGTCTTGATGTGTTTTGTATTGAAATTTATTTATATATTAATTATATTTATATAGCCTATAAATTATTTTTATGTGAATACTTTAATGGTATTTTATCAAAGAAGGTAAATAAATTAACACCCATACAATAGAAAACTTCTATGCTCAAGAGACATCACGTAATATTTTATAACCATGTGGATTGTACCCACACCCTCCGGCGCAATAGACACTGTCATATCTACTGCGCCAATCCTGTCGTAAAGTTTATTTTATTTTAAACAGACAAAATAATATTTCCAATCCCTATAAATTTTAGTATGTGTGGTATGTGCGTGTTTAATTCTTTTGATAATGAAGGAAAATGTTATAAATTACATGATTTTATCGCGTAGTACTAATATATTTAAAATTGATAACGAAACACTGAATTCTTTCAGTCCGACGCACTGAACTTTATCGTTTTACAAGCTTTTATTTATCTTGTTCCGTTTGCAATTCGTCATTCCAATATAAATTTTGGTATCCATTTTTCTAGCACCTACGTGAATTCGACTGTGCAAAAATATTTTATTAAATATTTATATTGGACATACTTTTGTAGTGTTGGTAGGAATGCTAGGACATAGTATGAATGATGGTGTGGGAACGTAAAATTCATAACGTTAGAAAATAGTGATTGGGTTTTTTTAATACTAGGGCGTAGCGGTTACGGTTGTGTTGTTTTGTGTTTCATTTCGGTTCACAGATTTAGCATAAAGAAGAGACAGACAGATAAACATAGCTACTTACACATTTACAATATTAGTAGCAATTTTAATTAGAATAAAGTTGTGTGAACAATAAAGTGGTTTAAATAATACGGAACCACCTAAAAACAGAGTTATAGACTTATTTGACCCAAAGACATCAACGGCACCAGATATCCCAAATTTCACCAAATTTTCCCTATAGATTTAATATGACGATATTCATAATTCACTTAAAATAACTACAGTCGGACCGGGGCGTGATAGACATTAAAAATCCCTCCTTGTCCTGTGCCTTGGAACAATCTGCCATTTGCGATATTTCCGAACAAATTCATCATTAGGGCCTTCAAGGTATAAGGTCGTGTTATATGTCCAACAAAGCAAAGCATCTGAGATATACTTGGAGTTGTAGCTTGGAGATATTCATGAGCCATGTTGAATACCTAATGTCAGGTGATCCACCTGATTCTTTTCCTGTTCTACGATAAAAACAATTCCTGCATCCTCACAAATAAAAATGTCACACAAATACGACAGTAATTAATTTTTTTTATTTTTATTTATTTTTTATTCAAAATATGTATTTTGAATATTAGTGAAGGTGAATTTTGTTTCTGAAAATTGGAAATACTATTTAATCTTTTGTAAAATGCAATTAAATCTAATTACCTATCCTACTAATATTGTAAATATTAAAGTTTAGATATTTGGATATTTGTGGGGAAAATCACGCTTCACCCTATCTAATTAAGAAATTTCATCAAAATCAGTCGAGTACCTACTTGGAGACACTTATTATTACCTGAAATTCAATGCGAACAAAGCCGTAGGCAGAAGCTATAGATCTTCGTATAAATACGAAAAAAGTAACGATCTTTTACACAGTTGTTACATTCCCAGATAAAAGAGAAGTTCATAGTCATCTGAACTTACACATACTTATAAACTTGTTAAATCCTTTTACTTTCTGACAGGGTTGCCATCAGTATTATATTATGTTGTACATTTCTGAACTAATATAAAATGAATCAAGATTTTTTAATATGCGTTCAAAAGTGTCTAATAATTTTCTTAACGAACATAACATTGAATACACAATCCATTAGATGTTTGACTATATGTATATTATGCAAATAAGCATTCGGTTTCTCGATACTTCTGTGATAGATAATAAATATTATTTCTGTTAAAAATAATTATATATGAGTCGATAAAATACAGTATTAATCATCATAAGTTTTGAATTACAGACTTTTTACACTATTTCCACTATTTATTAGTAAACTTTATTTGATTACAGCCGGTTTCGAAAATTCATCATCAGTAACTACGTTAGGATGAATTGTCGATAATTCAATAAATCCTTTAATTAAATACTTAAAATGCAACCAAGAAGTCACAATACAATCTATCAAGTATATTAATCGTCATAACATAATTACAATAGAAAAGGACAGCGTATAATCTTGTGTTTGTTTTAACGCGAGTACTTTCCATTTTAAATAAAATACTTTTTAAAGGATTTTAAACGCGGTTTATTTTACATTATTATTTAACCCGACGTTTCGAGCACTTTACAGCGAGCGTGGTCACGGGAGACTGAGATGGCAGTTGTCTTCATGAGTGTTTCAAAAATTGAAAAACCTCCATTTATTTCCCCGAAGATGGTATTTGGAAAATTGGTTCGGATTCTTGCAAAATTGACTTACAATGTCCTCTTGTCTTTTGGTATGCTTGACATGAGGTTTTAATTTTTTTATAAGTGGGTCCCAGGTGTTAGAGAGTCTCAAACCATCTTCTCTATTGAATGTTTGATGTTTTTTAATTTCAATAGCCTCGCGTACCAGTCGTGGAAAAAACGACGAAATCGTAAGGCGAAAAACCTCGCGCCTATCCAGTTCGCTCATTCGCGAACTTTAAAAGTTTATCATCCCAAACGCCTCCAAAACTATGCTTTAGGGACGCCACCTTCCATAAAAGTTTTATGGCGTGGAAGAAAGGGGTTCGACTATCAAGAAAATACAGCCAAACTTTTTGTATTAACTTTTCTTTTATTTATATTTTATTTTACGTTACCTCCGAGTGCTGTGCTCAATTTAGCGTGGATAAATTATAGTCACGTATGGCCTGTTTCAGTTATCGGATATGTTGGTGGTTTTAAACAGAAGTACAAATAGTGTTTTTGTGAAAGGCACGGTAAATACAAGTTAAAAAATGTTATACGCTTTTCGAAAACTATAAATGTATAAATGAACATTTTTATGATACAAATTTATTGTTGCCTTGTAATGGTTAAATTGGAAAGGGTATTACTGGTACTCCTCTGGCGCAGGGACCCGAAGTGGATCTTGGCCTCCGACACAAGAGCACGCCATTTATTTCTGTTTTGCGTTATCGTCCTCCAGCTTGGTATTCCGAGCTTACGCAGGTCTTCTTCCACTCTATCTTTCCAGCGATACTTTGGTCGCCCCACAGGACGGCGCCCTGTAGGCCGACCCAGGTATGCCCTCTTGACCCCCCGATCTTCTCCCATCCGTTCTATGTGCCCGAGCCTGCGCCAGAGGAGTAAGTAAGTAAGTAAGTATTACTGGTACAACCTGCGCCTACTTTTGATCCCAGTGGAGATATAGTTTTAACGTGTTTGCCCCTAAAGCAAAATTCTAAAAGTAAAAAGAGAGCCGAGCATTGCCTATACACGAATTAGTCCTACCTCGCATGAGCGAAGTTACCAGCCGTGCATAAGTCGCAAAAGTCAAGGGCTTGATCAGTAATCAGTGAGACCACTGAGTAAATGATTTTTAACTCCGCTGAGTCAAATCGATTTCCAATAATAAAGATGACCAAGACTGTCGCCTACATTCGCCCAAAAGACGGAACAAATTTACGAAGAAGTTGCGAGAAATCAGGGTTGAACTCTGACACACATCTATTAACTATGTAGTGACAGGTCTTTTCAGCGCAATGTAAGGAAACGGCTTAATAAAACTGACCTTTAATTAAATAATGGGTTTAGTGAACACATGGACGTACTACTGAGGTAACCTGAGTTCATAGCATACAAGAGAATTCAAAATCACCGACCCTCAAAAAAATTTCTTCAGTTGACAAGCCTTTAAACTACAACGCTCACTAATTTTAATATCTCTGGGTCAAATCGATGTCTAATAATAAAGACGACCAAAAGTGTCGCCTACATTCGGGTAAAAAGGTACAAATGATTTACGAAGAAGATAAGTTGCGACAAATCAGGGTTGAACTCTGACACACACCTATTAACTATGTAGTGACAGGCCCTTCGATTGGGCGCTATGTATAATGGAAACGGATGAATTGAATTTAGATGTTACGATTCTCCTTTATTGATCTTGTAACCTCTTATTTTGGGATTCTTTGTGTCAATTGCTTGTTCATTTTTACGATGTGTTACATTGTTTAATGTATTAAATTTGAATATATTACTGCGCATTTAAATTGTTTTACATGGAATTATGCTTTTATATAGATTGCAGTCAAGATAAGTCTGAATGTACAGTGCGGTTGTTTGCACAGTTTTGTTCATTGTTACTTCTAGTTATTTCATTTTAACATTGTATATTGTTCTTGTATTTTATCGATTCTTTATCTACATTCAGACAGGCGACAACTTCGGTATCCGATTCATTATAATACTGTAAAATTGTTTAGGACATAACCTAACCCCGTTCAGAGCAACAATTTGTGATAGTTTTGTTACTCTCCATCACAAAATTATAAGGGACACTCAACATTCATAATATTATCATCATCATAATATCGCTCACGGAATACTAGATCATACATAAAATATATTAAAATATTAACTCATGAAACCTCTATTGGCAATTATTTTTTTTGTCCACACACTTAGATACAATGAGTAAGTTACTCTATTATAGTTTAGTTGGAAATAGTCATATGACTAGGTGTGATTTGTGATCAACTGATCAGCTATTGGCCAGATGTGTAGAATCACAGTATATTTCTATTGCAATCAACAGAATAGTACATAGCCGATAAAATAGAAATCAACAATAATTTCAAACATCATTTTAAAGGGCATAAATTTCTATAGAATAAATCATTCGCACCCTATCTGAAGAAGTAAAACGTTCTGCAATAAAACGCTTAAAAGAAAACAATTCGATGGTACTAAAAATTTTTATATCTTCAATTCAGATTGGAATTTAAGGCAATCACCTTGAAATGGTTCAAAAAATTTCAATTTCAGGGGCTAAGAAATTCGTATGACTATTTAATGAACTTCAATCCCTTCTTAAGTTTTTTTTTACTTAAAGTCATACACAAAAAAAGGTTTTTTCTTGTCCTAATTCTCATAAATAATATAAAAGTATAACTTTACAAAAAAATATGAGTTATATGTTATACCATATAAATAAACGGGACAAACAAACACAATAAAAGTTGTGTATTCTAAAACAAGGAAATGGTGTTTTGTGTAAGTATAAGCATAAAATTTGGCCAGTTAAAAGTTAACTGTGCCAAATGTCTCTGAAGGGTCGTACAGCGTACTTTTACGTTCTTATTATGTTTAAAGGAAAAATTCTACTGTATCTAATACTAGCTGATCCGCGCGGCTTTGCTCCAATAATATTATATATATATACTGGCTATGTTGCTCGTGGATAATGAAACTTTAGAATGGTTAATGAATTTTAAAAAATAGATTTAGTAGTTTTTGAGCCTATTCATTACAATCAAACAAACAAAAAAAAGCAAACAAAGTTTCCTCTTTATAATATTAGTCTAGATAATAAAAGTGTATTTGTTTATAAAAAAAACAAGTTTCATCGAATCATTAATATGTCAAAAGATATTAATATCAACCTATAATAGAAACTAAATTCAACTCTAGCATATAATTCAATTAAATACTCTCTATTCTGGTATATGCTGAGGTCTGGTCTATTCTTAACGTTAGGTAAAGGTCAGCCTATTAATGCTTTCGTTAAATTTGACTCAGATTCTTTTTAAAGAATAGTAATATTTATATTACTATTTTTTCTATTTCTTTTTTGCACAAATAAAGATGTATCTATCTATATATCTATCAATATTGCATTATTTATTTAAAGTAGAGAAAATATTTTCATAGAAAATATTTTTAAATAGTTTTATACGACCCGCCCCGGTTTCGCATGGGTGCAATGCTGATACCAAATGCATTACAGAAAAACTGAGAAGGTTGTATATTTATAAAAATTAGTGCATTATTTTGATAATAGGGTAGGGTTCAGCCAGCGTTTGCTATGCAAGAAAAAAATTATAATTAACGACATCACATTGGAAACAGTATTTCTCAACTTTTGAATAGAACTATCTATATCATACATATAAACCTTCCACTTGAATCACTATCTATTACAATTCCTATCTATTAAAAAAAACGCATCGAACTCCGTTGCGTAGTTTTAAAGATTTAAAAATACAAAGGGAAGTTCAAGTATGTGATAGACGTACTGGAACATAATATCTAGTTTCTAGTACGAACTTTTCTTAGTTTGCGACTAGATGACCTAGTGTTAAATGTCCCTGAATATTTATATTTCTAATCATAAAAATTTTAAGTATGAACAATTTATAATAAAAAGAGTTTTTACTAGGTTTTATTTTAGTAGTTTACCTTCATATTCTCTCTATTTTCTGGACATACAAAACTACGATGATAAAAGAAAGCGTATACAGAATAGCAGTGCCGGCGGGGACAGGGCAGACAATCCCTATTGTTGTTTTGATTAAATTTCAGCACGCATATTGGTACCTTTGCACCCAATTCACGCCAGCGAAATATTATCATACGAGATTCAAATGTAACCTGAAAATTTTTGATAAAGCAACTAGTTTTTATAGATGTTGCGGTTGGATACTTTTTAAATGGAGTTGTGTTTGTTGTTAATTTCTTTATTTCTATTGTTTCAATCAGTCAATTTTTATGCGACCCATATGCTTCATGTAAAAGTAAAACAGTTTTATATATCGTATAGTACATCACATAATTTTTGAAACTAAGAATTTTCCCTTTATTGAAATAAAATTTTATTATTTTTTTTTCGTTTCAACAGGAAAGTTTTCGATAAAAATTAAAAACCTTCTTTAAAAACTAAAATATATCAAAATTTTATAACCTCAATTAAATTTGACATTTCTAACAAAAAATACGTTACGTACATTTACAAGAACTGAAGATAAACACATTAAAGACAAACCCATAGAAAGTTTGATCTGAGAAGTTGCTAATGTTCTCAAAAGTCGTTTTAGCACCTGATAGCTATTACCGCCACTTTTACGATAATTGTACTTACCCTACTTTTAAATCTTCGTCTACACTTCTTCAGGCCATGATTATCGTATACTACAAATAAACAGCATTTTTATATTTAATTCTTATAATATTATTTATTTATTTTATTTTAATTTATTTGCGTGACTTATTTGTTTCTCTGGTCGTTTTTTTATGGATTATTAATCTGCCGCTGGTAACCCCCTTAAAGATTGGATGGATATTCAAATTTATAATGTTATAAAAAAATTGTATGTGAATTCAATCTTTCTAATGTTTAGTCTTTGTTCTCAAGTTAATAAAATTTGAGAACTTCCAAAAAATAATATTTATGATTATGCTGAGTTTAATTGAATTTAAATAATTTTATTTCGCAATTGTATAATTTGAATAATCACACGTGAATTTTAAAACATAAAACTGCACACCTTTTTTAATCTCTCGTCCATCTTTAAACCGGTAATAAATTGTACTGAAATTATCATAATTAAAGCAAATCTTTAAATTCTTAATTATAAATAATTAAAATCACCATAGCGATATTAAAGTAAAATGTTTTCATTTCATTTATTTATGAAACTTCATAGGTACATGCAGTACAGTTTTCCACATACAAACCGTTTAATTCAATAACAAATAATATCATATTAACTATACGGAGCAAAAAAATATTGCGCCGCAACGCTCGATCGAACAGTTTTGTCCCTGAATATTGCGCGAAGATTTCTAAAGACTTTCTTAATCTAAAACTGATTGACTATAAATGGTCCGCCTAACTGTATCTTAGTACACAGCAAACATGAAGTTGATCATAGCAATCGGCCTGCTCTGCCTTGTGGCAGTGTACGCAAGGGAGCTGGGTGATGATGAGAAGGATCTCGTAGCAGCCGCGAGTGGCAAGAGCCACCATCACGAAGAAGGAGGCGGCAAGGAACACCATGCCCATCACCATCATGAACACGGTGAGAAGGGACACAAAGGCCACAAAGGTCATCACCACCACCACAAAGGAGAGCACGGTGATCATGGCAAACATCATCACGCTGGACATCATCACGAACATGGCGGTGGCCATAAGAAACATTGGGATGAACACGACCATCACGGTCACCATCATGAACACGGCCACCATCACAAAGGAGGCAAGCACGGCCACAAGAAGCACCATGATAAGGGTGAAGAAACCGACGGATACCACAAGAAATACCACAAAGATACCTTCCACAAGGACCACCACTTCTACGACGATCACCATGACGAAGGCAAGCATCATAAGCATGGTCATCATCACGGCCATCATGAGAAGAAAGGAGGACATCACAAGAAGGGCGGTCATCACGACAGTGGTCATCATGAACATCATCATGGCAAGCACGGACATCATGATAAGCATCATCATGATGAGGATCATCATGGTCACAAGGGTCATCATGGTCATGAGGAGCATCATCATGGCCACCATGATCATGGCAAGAAGGGCGGTCACCACGACCATAAGGAATGGGGTTTCCATCATGGAAAGCACTAAGTTAAACTGTGATATTAATTATAGGAAAATATTTCAAATTAGTTTTATATAGCGAAATATTAAAACAAAGTTTTCGGTCTCGTACCATATTAGATATCGAAACGCTTAAATTAATGTTTCGCTATTATAAAACGTTTTATACGTTGTTATTTGTTACGGGTTTTGTTACTTTTATACATTAAAATAATTAAAAAATAAACTTGCCTTTATATTGATTCATAAGAATATTAAAATAACAATGTCAACCAATATCATTGACGAAAAGCATGAATGGAATAACATTGATGATAAAACATTATTCATTTGATTGAATTCAATAATATTATTCTTCATTTCAAATGCACTAATCAAAATAATTAACATTGTTCAAAACAGTCATTTAATTTAAGCGTGCTCTTATTACCAGACAATAACAATACTATACAAAATGTAAATATCTTCATTATTATATTCTCAATGAGCAAAAACACGTAAAATACAATTTATTATAATGATAGTTTTAATACGCCTGACTTTATATCTATATTTAATATGTGTCTGAAAATTTATTTTATATGCAAACTAATTTATACAATAACATAAAAATTGCTATTTTATAAAGTAACATATAAATATAAATTGTTTATATGCCTATTATACATATAAGGAATTCCATATTAAAAAAAGTAATAATTAATGTTTTTCATCTAGGTCTTTTTATAATACAATCTAAATTGAGATCAAATAACAGCACTATTCTAAACTAATATTAGAATTATTTAGGTTTAATAGTGCAAGATTTATATACTATAATAGTGATATTAAAAGTTCCTCCTAAAATCTAGTCTATGCATTTTAATTGAAAGCGACAATATTGGAACGTGTTGAAAAGTATCAAGAAAAATAAAACGTTCCGTAGCCGGGTATGCTAACACATCGCAGAACCAACATTACAAAGTTAGTCCAACTATCCAGTTCCAAACTACTGTTTGACCCAACTTCGGTGATGTACTATAACTCCAACTATCTACATTAATAACTAAATTGTTAGACTGCGGTGAATGGAAAACGGGACTCTGCTAATAAATTTCGGTTGAGTTATTCTGGATTTTGTTTAGTCTGTGCTTGAAATTAGATCTATGATTATCGATTGGAGTGCAAATTAAGGTATGGTCAAGTCTCTCTTGGTGTTTGATAAAGCGTGAAATTAAAAACTATGAGGGTAAATTATAAAGACGTTTTAATCGATACTTGTTTATAGATTACATAGGCGGGAG
This sequence comes from Phoebis sennae, assembly GCA_001586405.1. Lineage (NCBI taxonomy): Eukaryota > Metazoa > Arthropoda > Insecta > Lepidoptera > Pieridae > Phoebis > Phoebis sennae. The sequence goes on along the minus strand of LQNK01000173.1, from coordinate 246,999 downwards.
GTAACGTATTACATATGATATATTCCTTTATTGTTCTGTTCTTTTCTATTTTAATAATAAATAAATATTCTGGGACATTCAACACTACGCCATCTAATCCTAAATGAAGCAAAGCTTGTACTATGGAAACTAGATAACTGATAGATATCTATCAGTTATCAAAAAAGTATGTTTATGTATATACATAAACATACCTTTTTGTAAATACATACACACTATAGATAAATGTACATTTTTAAGGGGTGTTCACCCCGTCCGTATAAAATTACAGTGTTTATGATATCACTATTTTCTACTCGTGGGAATCGAACCCACACCTTTCGGCGCGAGAGATCATTGCCATGCCATGCCACATTGAGAAAAGATTTGGTTTTTACACTGTGAAGTGTGACTCAAATATTTATAAGTCAATACTATTTATGAATTTCTAAGAGTCTAAAAAACAAAGCAAACGGATACCATCAATATGATGTCCACCATGTCTTTATACAAAAAGTTTATATTACATTATAAACTTACGACGTTTGTTTCTTAATACAATTAAATTGTCTTGAACAAAATATATCAAATATATAATTTACACAGATAAGAACATGTAAACCTATATTATATCACAGTCTAAAAAAACATACAATCGTTCAATACTGCCATAAAGACAGCGCCCTGAATCTCCTTCGATAAAATTTTATTTCTATATTGCTCTTTGTGTGTTGCATCAAAAGTTACAATTTTTATGTTACAACAGGCAAGAGGAGAGTGCGCTTCACCTGATTCTTTAACATATACAACATCAAGGTGTCGCAGAGGCCTTGCCGGGTTGAAGGAAGGGGAGGGGATAAGGAGAGGATTACTGACGATAAATTGGAAGAAGGGTTGACCAGGATAGAAGAGGAATGGGATACAGGATTTCGGACCCCCGCTTACCATACGAAAAAGAGTGCTATTTCACAAACACATTGCATTACTGTTTCTTGCCGATCTTCTGCTGGCGGGCGATAATTTCGCCAGTGTGAGAGAGTTTCACTATTTTATTGCTGAATATGTAATGAAGCAGATTTTCCCTATGTCGCCTCTTTCGACACCCACTGTTAAAAATGGGGTGGAGACACACATATTCTAACCTGTCGCCACACGGGTAAATTCTAGGTATTGTATACAATACAATATTTTAAAAGATATGATATGCGATCAAATTTTAAAACCCCACAACGATAATTTTGAAGTATTGAAACCTCCTTATAATAGCAATACTGTTGTATTACAAAAACATACCAAACCAAACTATTATAAAGAATTAACAAATGTTTCCTCATCAAAATCAATCGACTATAAAAGACTAGATCTCTACTTTTAGACATACAAACCTCAATCAACAATATGAAGTTACTGGTAGCCGTTGGCTTGGTCTGCCTAGTGGCAGCAGTGTACTCCATAGAGCTAGCTGATGATGGACAGGATCTTGTAGCAGCAGCAAGTGGAAAAGGACACAAACATGAAGAAGGTGGTGGTAAGGAACATCATGCACATCACCATCATGAACATGACCACAAAGGACATAAAGGACATAAGGGACACCACCACCATCACAAAGGCGAACATGGCGATCATGGCAAACATCACCATGGAGGACACCATCATGAACATGGTGGTCATCACAAGAAACATTGGGATGAACACGAAGATCACGGCCATCATCATGAAGATGGTCACCACCATAAAGGTGGCAAACACGGTCACCATGAACATCATGATAAGGGAGAAAAAACCGACGGCTACCATAAGAAATACCATAAGGACACTTTCCACAAAGACCATCACTTCTACGACGGACATCATGACGAAGGTAAGCACCATAAGCATGGTCACCACCATGGACACCACGAGAAGCACGATGGCGGACACAAAAAGGGTCATCATCACCACAGCGGTCATCACGGGCATGATCATGATAAGCACGGTCACCATGATAAGCATCATCATGATGAGGGTCATCATGGTCATAAGGGGCATAAAGGCCATGAGGAACATCATCATCACCATGATGGACATGGTAAGAAGGGCGGCCATGAGGGACACAAGCATTGGGGCTTCCACCATGGTGGCAAGCACTAAGACACTAAAAGACTGTAATTGTTTTTGTATTAATAACATTTAATGTAATTATTGTTATCGATATCTTAAGAACCTAATTACTATTAAGCTTTGAAAATATTGCGTGTTCTTGTATCTTGCAGCCACTTTGACTATAAATTGATGTTTTTATTAGAATTTAAGCTGAGTTGTCAGTTGATAAACAAAAACGAACGGTTATTAAATTTCAAATCGTATAATTTATTCTTTAAATATAGTGTCAATACTCAATGATATATAATTGACGAAGTGTCAACAATATTTAATTTTATAATGTCTGTTAAAATTTTAAATTACATTTTGTTATTGTTTCTTATAAAATAAAAATGTGTTAAATACGTATGTAAATTTATTTTTCAAAGTTTGAGTAAGTAACCTTTAAATCACAATTTTGTATATTATCTAGAACAGGAATATTAATACAAAATGGATATAGTTAAGCAAAGGATCCAATACATATTGAACTAATTTCGAGATATTTGACTTTGATTTTTATTTACAGCATAATGTTATAAACCCACTCGATACATGGGTTCAAATATAGTATTTACTATTTACAGTAATGCCATAGTTTCTTTATCTGTGGGATCTCGTTGCTGATTGAAAGTATCTACCTTAAAAAACCTCTAATAAGTATAGCTCAATTTTAGTCTTGGTGTAGGTTGGACCCTCCCTGTTTAACTACGTCGAAATAATAGTACCGAAAAAAGGGATTGATTGGTAAAATATCTTCAAAAGTTTCCCTTTCTCACATCCAAATATAATCTCGTAAGGCTATAATTGTATCAAGATCAAAGCTTCGTTATCTGTATGAGGTTCAGATGAGGTCGGATTATACGGCATTGGCATTAGTGACACACAAATGAGGTAAACTAAGTGGCGTCAAACGGATACGCTCCAGCGAACGTGACGTCACTGGGAACGTCGGGTATTGTGATTAATAGTGTGGACGAGGGACAAGCGACAGCGATTTATAGAACGAATTGTAATAATTGTTCTCGTTAATGGCTTGGACCTGGTACCCAGAATCTCATAAAACGTTATTATAATCTGTAGTAATTCCCTTAAAGAGTTTACTTTGCCTCCTTGATTATTTATAAATCAATATGATGAATAGGCTTTTTAACTGATGTATTCTGGGAATGGGATCAATTCTTCGTTATCTGTATGAGGTTCAGATGAGGTCGGATTATACGGCATTGGCATTATTGACACACAAATGAGGCAAACTAAGTGGCGTCAAACGGATACGCTCCAGCGAACGTGACGTCACTGGGAACGTCGGGTATTGTGATTAATAGTGTGGACGAGGGACAAGCGACAGCGATTTATAGATCAAATGGTAATAAGTGTTCTCGTTAATGGCTTGGACCTGGTACCCAGAATCTCATAAAACGTTATTATAATCTGTAGTAATTCCCTTAAAGAGTTTACTTTGCCTCCTTGATTATTTATAAATCAATATGATCAATAGGCTTTTTGACTGATGTCTTCTAGGAATGGGATCAAAGCTAGTTATCTATATGAGGTTTAGGTGAGGTCGGATTATACGGCATTGGCATTAGTGACACACAAATGAGGCAAACTAAGTGGCGTCAAACGGATACGCTCCAGCGAACGTGACGTCACTGGGAACGTCGGGTATTGTGATTAATAGTGTGGACGAGGGACAAGCGACAGCGATTTATAGAACGAATTGTAATAAGTGTTCTCGTTAATGGCTTGGACCTATCTAGAATTTCTTAATATGATATTGTAATCTGTACTAGTAATTTCCCTTAAAGAGTTTACTTTGCCTTATTGATTATTTATAAATCAACATAATCAGGCTAGTTGACTCGTGTCAATTTTCCATAATAAATTAATATTTTCTACAGGTTTTAGGCTAACAAAAACCTGTTTCATTGATTTTAATCATATAATCGAAAGATTATTTAAACATTTCATAAAAAATATGTATATTTTTCATTGTTGGAACGTTAATACGCTATCGGTAATAATATAACGTAAACGTAACTATAATTTTACTGGCTGTCAAACTTGAATTTCTTGCATAGATTTTAGCATTTCATCCTTAAAGCTAATTCAAAAGTTCAGTCTGTATAATTTGACTTGACAATCGGTTGTTTACAATTAAATGCATAGTAACATGACCGCTTAGCGTTTTCAGTCGTTAAAAAATTGGTAAATTTTAAATTGCATTTTTCGGGCATTGAAATATCTTTGTTTGGTATAATGAATCAAATATTTATCAAAATAAAAAAGAGAGCCTTTGTTTTGAGCCATGGGCGCCTTAGGAAGTTGATCATTTCGCTTTCGCTTGTGACTTCAAGAAACAACGTCTATTCAAATGCGTCTTAATTGTAGCGATTTAAGCTCAAATGTTACTCGTATATTCCCTGCCCCTTATGTACCTTTGTTCATAAATAATTATGGGAATTACATTCTGCAATAAGTCCTATTGAATGTTTTAATTGGTTGTTTTTGATGCAAAAATTTATCAATGGTATAATTAAGCACTGCTTCACAACGTTATTGAATTTGAGGTCGAGAAAATTCATAAAAATGTATTCAGTTATGATTATTACTTTAAAATATAATTAACTGCAACGATTAAAACAACACATCTTTTGTAATGTAAAAAAAAACCGTGATTAAGTACGCATCGTATATGATTTAATAATACAATGCTATAATCGGTTGTAATATCGTATCTTTCAACCCAAATACGTTTGGTTTATTATCTAAAATAGTACAAAAACATACGTGACTCTCTCCCATACAGACGTAGTATTCATCTCAGTAAGCATCTTTATTCAAATGCATGTAGCATTTATATTAGGACGACTTCCTTTCATAATATTATCTCTCAAAAGCCATGAAATAATTAAAAAACAACTTCTTGAAAATCCCAATAGATAATACTATCCTGACTGTAGAGGTCCCGAATTCAAGTCCTGGAATTTGAATCATAGTTGTAGCTTTTACCAGGCTTCAATAAGAATTATAATTTTATTAAATGGTCAATAAAAATACAAACATTTAACCGTATTCAGCTTTAAACATCGTGAAAATATATCAACAGGAATATTAAAGACACATTATTTTAAATCAAGAAATGGAATAACAATTCAATTTAATTTCTAAAGACCTAAACTGGTTTGTAAATCTAATTATTAAAGATTTGCGGCATTTCTTACAGAACTAGCCTTGACCGTTGGCGAGAGCAATGGACCGTAAAATTGTTTTGTAAATATTAATTCATTTGCTTTTGGTGCTGAATGATGATAATATTTCGATATACTTTTAACAGTCAATAATTTCTATGAGCGAGTGAAGTCAGTCGCGGAGCTACCGAAGTGGGCAGTGTAAGCATGTGTAAAATGTTTATACGTCCCGCTTTGGACGGGAGTACCTCCATTTTAGACTGAATGATCCGCTGCTCGTAAGGAGAACAAAAATGTCCTGCTTTTACAAACAAACCTTTGTTTATCTACTTACTTACACTACGAGTTATGTTACAAAAATTACCATGCCCCTCCTCGCACCCTCGGAGTACGAACACTTTCTAGCTTCTAAATATTTTTCTCTCTTTTCTCTGACATTTTTTACCGCATGAACATACAATAGAACTAGGTGTCCTGATCCGCTTTGATACAGAAAAATATGGTCAAGTGAGGCATGCTCAGATCAGCTCAGAACCTATGACGTTCGACTTACCGCGCGCTTTGTTCCTGTAGTATAATTTTATATAAAATTAAGCCAACTAATGGCGGTATTAAAATTCAGCTATCTAATGGTGAAAGAATTTTTGAAATCGGTATCGACGTTTTTGTTTGAAAACTTTACAAAAATGCGTACAAAAATATTTTCTCTTTTTAATATTAACATTAGATAGTCTTGTCTAATTATGTGTAGCGTACTACTAGTGAAGCGAAGATAATATAGCGGGGCTTTTAGAAGGCGAAGTGGAATATTGCATGGCATACCCATAATCTCCAAGTGTACCCCATTCTTAAATACCAACTCACCATAACTTTTCTTTGAGTTGTGCCCACGTCCTTTTTGGGACTAGATGTTCGCCGGAGTGAAATTAGGTTACAGAATTTTATGCTCGTATGTCTTAGGGTTCTATCTCTAATACAAACATCATGGAACTGGGTAAGACAGTAAGTAAATACAATTTTTAAGTTCGAATTTAGACAGGGCCTTAGGAGAGGCCTATATCTAGTAGTAGACGAAGGTGGGCTGAAAAGAGAGAGAGAGAGAGATGAAAAGTTCAGTCGAGTTCAGAGCGAACTGCTACTTAATTGTAGGTTATCGAACCTGACGCAAAGAAAGTGAAAGCTGAGCATGACTTGGAGTTTAATTCACACTTGTCTTTAAGCACCCGACTTCATGCCTAAGAAAGAGAACACCTTGAAGTTCTTTTGGAAGCCAAAAACCTGGTCAACGAATAACTCTTTGCCAAAAAATAGAACCGACTTCCTCGCACTAAAAAGTAGAAAATAACTTTCATTTTATTTTTGTTCAAATAAATATTTAAGGCCTTTACCTATTTTCAATTTAACAAGATTTTGCACCGAAGTTTCCAAATCTCTCCATAATTGCCAGAAATATGCGGTACCATTCATAAAAAACACGGTTACATTAAGAATCTGCTGCTTTTTTAAGTAATTTAAAAAGGCAAAACAGCACACTTACTTGTTTTTACACTCGCAGGGCTGAGAACTTACTTATCCTGAGGATCATGCGTCTTTCTGACTTACCCTGGCTTCCTTCGCCAAGGTCGATGTCTATAGATTAATAGTAGATATAATGTTATGCTTTCTGTTTTTGAGCACTTCACTAATTCCAGTTTACTGAGCATTGGAGTTAAATTGTTAATAGGTCCTCCTGACACAGGTTTTCTTTAAAACTTATAAGGAGGTCCCTTCTACTACTTAAGATAAAATATTGTATAAGTATTGAAATAAATAATTTTTCATTTTCATTTATCAATAGGTATGAATTCATTAAAGTTAATTGGCAGACACATTTCATATGAAAATGACAATGATGCGTTGCTCAAAAACGCAATTGTTATCGAATACATAAACTAGCGTCAAAGTGACTCAGACTGGACATAAGTGGTGGTAAATAGCCATTCCCTTTTTAACCGCTATATTATGCCGTTTTTGTGGTTTTCTGACATGTTGCGGTTTTATAATATTGACTTTATGAAAATACTACATACCAGGTATAACGACCCGTTCGGCGCAGTGGGTATGACAATGGTCTATTGCGCCAGAGGGTGTGGGTTCGATCCCCACGAATAGAACATTATTATGTGATGAACATAGTAATTTGCCACTGTCTGGGATTAAAAAATATACCTATGTGAATATTCAACATATAACAGTTACCATTTAAAAATACCAATACACGATTATGAGAAAAAGACAAATCTTTTTTTTTGTTACTGTTTTTCCACAATTTCTACGACTATTATTACACTTGACATAAATTATTGTCAAGATTTCCTCAATAATTCTTCAAGTGACAACATGTCAATGCTCGCATACAATAGCTCATAAGGCTACAACTACACTATAGCAATCGCCTTTCCAATCTAACGGCACAAGGAAATCTATTAATGATAACTGTGCTGTGTTCGTTTTTATGAACGCCAAATGAGGTTAAAATCATAAATTTGGTTAATTTGTGTATATTTTTAGATGTGGAGAACGTCATTCAATAATTTAAGCTGTTCTTTATTGGATTAAAAGAAGGTTTGATTTCTGAAGATGAACTTTCAATATCAATTCATAGGTCATTCATCTTTTAATAAGGTTGTTTATAGTTGGATCGACAACGGTAAAACAACGGTGTGATTGAACACTATACAAGGCAGAAGTAACAACATTTTATAATAACTGGCTATGCCTCACGATTTTGTGTAGTAGAATAATGCTTGATAGCCTGTGTAACCTCTTGAATTTAACCTATTATAATCAGAAAGAATTTTTTAAAATAAGTTTTGAAGTATTTTACGACAATTTAGTAGTAAGTAAAATATAAAAAAAATATTTAGTTTTATTAAAAAATTTTATTGAATATTTCAGCTCTGTATGTACACAGGACATTTCATAGAATTTAATTAAATTGCAACTTTTATACCGTAACCATTTTTACAATAATCAACTATTTAATAACCTGTATAATGGTAAATATACCACCTTTATTGACTTCCAATATAATATTCAAAAAAACAAAAAAATTATGAAATATAAAATTATTTATCTTAATTAACTTAGATGTAAACAAATTTAAAAACATTTAAAATACATTTTGAGCAAATTTTCTAATTCCACTTATATAAGTAAAAATAAATAAATTCCATGCTAGGAATCGAATAAAAATTCATCATTAATCATTCTAATAAAATTTAAAACTGAGCAAATCAAGTTTCAAAAACATACTTAACACTTTTCCATTTAAAACATACTACAATTTTAATTAAATTGATAGTAACACCATACCACTTTAAACGCAGTAAAATAGTTAAAAAATGTTTTTCTTCATGAAATTTGTTTAAACCTCAACCATACATCTGAATTGATTATACGAGCAAAATTATAGTCTGTCACATTTAATTTTTCAGGAGTTGTTGCACAAGGCTCAATATCAAACTTTTTCAGTATAATGTTAGCGACTTTTTGAATAATATCCAGCGCCAAGTCTTCACCTAAAACATACAATTTTAAGTTAATTTTTGTATGAAATTTAAAGGGTACAGGTATAAATGTAAACTACAAATAATTAAAAGAAATAATTAAATTTTATTTTATTAATTTTAAGGTTGTAATGTTCATTTTTTACGTTATTTCCCTATGTGGCTGTTATTATGTTCCCAATAAATGTTTTATTATTATTATTAAACACGCTAAGCATATTAAAATTACAACGGCATTCTTTTATATTCATCAATTTGTTTGTTTCGATGTTTCATAAATGAGTTGATATTAGCATTAGTATTAATAGAATGATTAAAAGAGGTGTACTTACCAATACATTTTCTTGGTCCTAAACCAAAAGGCATATAGCTAGATGACTCTTCAGTATTTTCGAATCTTTCTGGCATAAACGATTTTCCGTTTTTAAAATTCTTTTCGTCTCTATGAATAGCCTCTACGGGTACTGAAATGGTCAATCCTTTATCCAGAAGGAAATCATGCTTAGTAAATGTATACATTTTCATACATTTCCGATTGATAATTGAGTATGGAGGATGGAGTCTCAAGGTTTCTTTGATAGCTAAATCCAATTCCACGCTATTTTCTCTCGCTTTTTTCTGAACATGCGGGTTCTTCGCTAGTTCATACAATAGAGATGTTAAAACTTTTAAACAAGGCGTATAACCCTCGCTTATAAATAAAGATAATACTGAAAAAGTATAGTCTTCCGTTGTGTCTTTATTCAGTTTCGATTTAGAATCTTTTACTTCATATGGCGAGAGCATTTCAGCTTTCCTCACATCATTATACAATTTTGTGTCTTTCAATATATCCCGGTATTTATTATAATATTTCGCAAATGGCGTACTCAAGTTAAACAGCACATATACAGAAGGAAATATGTCTTTCAAATAACTTTTCAATTTATCTTGCAATGTACGCTGTTCAAACTCCTTTCTCAAACATGTAATAATAGATCCTTCAACATTATTACCGATGAGTAAATCTTTAAAAACAATATCCAATAACTCAGACAATAACTGTTGAACGTTCGTATCTCCATTGATTCCGGACAAACAGTCATGTAAGCCGTCTTGGATCTGTACGCTCTTACTCAATATTGATTCCAATCTGGTACGCAGTAAAGTCCACTTTTCACCTTCAGCGTAAAACAAATTGTTTCGTAAACAAACATCCCTGGATTTGTCCAGCCCGAGGCCTCGGCAATGGAAATTCGAGAAATCCGTTGATAGAATTTTCCTTACTGCATCTGGATCCTTTACAATCAAATCTGGGATTCTGCTTTTGATACAACCCACAAACTTGTCTTCAGGATAAAGGCTATACAGTTGATTCACTTCGGTCGTCGTGTTTCTCAGACCGAGAACTCTATGGTAATCGCTCCCGAGGAACGGGATAGCCATTTTATAGGGCACATGTCGTATATACCAGTAACTGAAGAATTTGGTCACATAGTCAAATATCAACGCGAATATTAATACGAGTAGAATGAATAAGTTTAAGAGGAAACTTTCGAAAAACATTGCGTTCGAACTTGTCTGTATTTCGATGGGAACTGAGAGAAGATTCGACGTCAGTAGGTCATAGTAACGGTTCAAAGAGGCTGTACACCTCTTGGTGTATTATAGTTACTAAAATGTACATATGACATACAGCATTATGACCCCTATTTGGCTGTTATAAAGGATCAATTGTGCGTACAAGAGTGTTTATTGATTGGATACTGTAATATTGCTCAGCGTCTATATTGTAATTTTGCGCTTATGGTAATGGCAGTGAACTTACGTTTAAACTTTGTTTACTGATAATTATTTCTCTTCAAACCGGTTGACAACCTATGACTTTTAAGTTTTGGTGAATTATGTTAAAATAATATTTTGTTTAAAATACTTACGTACATATAACTTTCTTAAAAAATATCGTTTTCAAGAACAACAAAAAATTAACAATTTAGGTTTAAGCTTGAATAATAACTTTTGCGAAATCTTGTTCAATTGAAAATAGGTAAAGGTACTAAAATTCTAAGCTTACATACATATAGGCAGACACGGGAAGCGACTTTACTTTATACTATGTAGTAATGAATAAGAGTAATTTATGTACAATTCCTAATATTTTTAACCAAGTTTCAAAAAAAGGAGGAGGTTCTCAATTCGACCATAATTTTTTTTTATGTATCCGACACTCTTTTTGCATTGTCAGTGTGGTTTGAAGTGAAAGGAAAACGGTGTCTTTTTTTTTAGCAAAAAGTTATAATTTAATGTATGTTTGTACTATTAGTTTAATTCATAATTTTGTTGGAAAATATTTTGTGCATTATTTTTTAGCGATTTATAAATAATTTTATAAAAGAAACTACGTCCCGAAACTAAGACGAAAAAAATCAGCGTATTATACAATACCTTTTTAATTTCATAAAATAAATATAGTACGTGTAACTTAACGTAATATAAAATTTTCTAGCCCCAGAATTCTCACGGGATAAGAAGTTACGCGGGTGAGACCACGTGGCATGGATAGTATTTAAAGGATATTGAATAATAAGTTGAATAAATAAAATATTAAGTTTAGCGCTATAATGTATATTCACGTAAAACGAAAAGAACTCCTTCAATCACAGTTAAGGTCAAAGCAACTCAATCAAATTATCATAGATGTCGCTTCAATACAATAAGAAATATTTGATAGAACGCCCTCTATTTTTCAATAGTAGAACTAACATCTTTACATAAAGAAATTTTAAGTTTGTATTTCAAACATTTTACAATAGATGGCAGTGTTGTTAAAAATATTCTTAACATAATTTCACAAAAGGTGGCACGTGTAACACGAGAACTCTTGACATACCTTTTCTAAATCGTGAATTAAATGGAGCATAACTAAAATTTTTTTTTCAGTTATCATCTACAGTCTACACATATTAACATATAATAAAATAGTAACCAGACAATTCCTGTACATTCAATATTTTTTAAAAAGAGCTATGCAGTATGCAGTATGCATGTTTTTAACCGACTTTCAAAAAAAGGTGGAGGTTATCAATTTGACCGTATTTTTTTATAGACCCCAAATCCATGATAATTTTTTTTTATCTCTGTACTTTGTCTGTTTATCAGTTTGTTTGATTTTATTTTAATAAAATTTTAAATACTGATAATATAGGTCTTAGCTACACGACGAAAGAATCAAAATAATTATGGCGAACGGAATAATTATGCCGAATATCCGATTCCGTAAAGTTAACTTCGTATGAAAATAATCAAGTATTGTGTTCGGTATTCGATTATACGAACTACGATTCAGTGCATCGCTAGTTATTAGCTAGATAGCTGTTAAGATTATTGATCTATAGATCCCGAATTTAGTACGAGGGAAGGCACGAGTTAAACCTACTAAACATAAACCATACACTAATCGAGAGCATCTCAAGACATTCAATCAGTCACGCTATAGGCAGTGTCGTTAATTATCATTTATCTAATATTAATTACCCATTCCTATCTGTCCGTCGGGCCATACATTACATACAGATAAAATATTGTCGTGTGCTTTATCTGATTGCGTTTGCTTATTCTAAACAAAGTAATGTAGGTTTGTTTAGATAACTGAGTCTAAGTACGTAATCATTAATCCTCTCCTCTTATACTCCCCTTCCTTCAAGCCAGCAAGGCATCTGCGACATTTTGATGTTGTAGATGTTCATGGACTCTGGTCAGTCATTTAATATCAGGTGAACCGTATACTCCGCTTGCCTACTAAAACATAAAAATATTCAGTATTGTTTCTTGCTGTTACAAGCAGCGTTACCCGCGATTAATATATATTTTAACATTAGCCTTTTAAATCTGTTATGAAAAGTGACTCTAAGTAATGAAAAGTGAGTCTAAATCTAAATCACACGATTTCTGACGTTTGCAAAAAAAGCCTCAGGTACTGGGAAGTATATATAATCATAGCTTTTATAAGTGAGAGTGTGCGGTCATGCTTCGCATTATAAGAAGTAAATTTTATTTTGTGTAAGAAAACACAAACAATTTTTCGCCACCCTTGAAAGGAGTGTCCCACAACACGAACGCAAAATTTAGATAGATGAAGGAGGAATAGATAAATGAACTAGAAACCAGACATCAGTCATACATAGAGACATTTTAAATTAAACGAGGTTTTATAATTTTAATGAACACTATAATTTTCTTCTAATTCGTTTAATATACCTACATCCAATTCAATACAAAATATCAAAAAAATCATTAAAAATGTTGCACTCATAAAATTTTTAAAAACAACCCTAGGGGTTATACTTGCTTAATATTATAAAGGAGTAAAATCGATTAATACGAAAATATTCCAAAAAATGCAATTCCATTCACAGCACGATAATTTAGACATGTTAAAAAACCAATCACACACGTTCACAATAAAATGGTCTATGACCATTCGCGGACATAATCAACATCTAGATCGATTTCTCTCAACAAAGGATCTATAGATCACTGATGGATCTCTCACTGCGATCAAGAGTGGAGTCTTTGAGCGTATTATTGATTTTAAATCGAGCGTGGCCATCACAAAGGGTTCGGATGGTTAAATAGCACGTGACTTGGAAGTTGATAGCTTTTTTATATAGATGTATCCTATAGAAGACTGACTGTAACGTACGAATGAATATATGCATGTAGTAGTGTAAAAGACATTGATACAAAAATGATTTGGGAGTAATCTTCGGAAACATTACAATATTAGTATCAATGTTGTCATGTTTAGGTTATAATAATTGTTTTTGTCGATCTACGGTGTAAGTGTTTTGTTTTAATTGTATGTATTTATAGTACTGATTTATATGTCAATAAATATTATTAAATCTACTTATCAACTACATTAGTAATTGAAATTGGATAAACGAAGGCAATAATAGGCAAATCTGTCGATATTAACATTAAAAACTCAAACTTTACTTCCAAAACCCTCGCGAACTGTCACATCAATGCGTCATCCATCCCCTTAATATAATATATTATGTTAGTGAGGATGTATGTATTTTTTTATCTCTTTTACGCAAAAACTACGGAACGTATTTGGATGAAACTTTACGTCAATATAGTTTATATATATACATAGGACAAATATATAGGCTCGAATTAATGCCTCGGTACAAAGTCGGCAAAAGCTAGTTCTTTTACACCTAACAAGCAATAACCAAAAAAACATTGGCGACGCATAGTCGCACCTCACCCCGCATTACCTTAATGACCGTATTATCTGACCACCTTGTTTATTAGAGACAATAAACTTAACGACTTTTTTGAATTTCGGAATGGCAACACCGGCCGCTGTCAAATTATACGTCTATGATCTTTGGCGGCGCTCTATGATATTATAGATGAATACATGATTATATTCGAATCTATTATGCCTCTTTATAATTTAATAAAAATACTAATAGTGCCTCTCCGATATCGGTCATGGAGACAAATTTTTACAGAGATCAGCCAGGTACGCAGGAGATATTAAAGTGCACAAATATGTGCGCATACACAGGTGCAATCTCTATATCTCTATAGCTCCCGTAGCATAATTATATATTGGTGATATCACTCAGTCTGATGCAGCTTTTGTCATTTAAAATCAGTCCAGTCGTTTTTGCGTGAAGCATTAAACAAAAACACAAACGTTTCATCTATATTTCATTTTAGTTTTTGATATGGTTCTTACTTTGAAAAAGGTATATTTTATTTTCTTATAAAATAAATAAATAGTATAGATTCAGTGCAAGCATAACGGCCTATTAAGAGGCAAGTCATTAAAACACTTACGCATATTCTGAAACATATATTACATCCAGAAATACAATTATTTATAAAATTATATCTCAAACGACGCGTCTTTAAACATCAATTCCTTCACCTCACTATTTATTAATCTCTTTCATTGCATGTTTTAATCCTTAAAATCTAAAGGACCTTAAAATTTGACTGCACAGGTATGCATCAATACGTTTTATCGTGAGATCGCGGACGCATACGCCTTACTGCACCATTTACCCAATCACCACCTACGTCAATCAACCGGATTGACATATCATATCTACTTGACATCATCAGCCTGTGCTATACTGGCTTAATAGACTATTATTAATTCAGTGGAATATTTGGTGAAACTGATTTAGTGAACTGGTATGTATTGAAACGTGTATGATGTATCCTAACGCGATATACGCAAGTGTACACCTATATGCACATTGGATAATTTGTAGCCTAATTATATTATTTAAACTTACAAGGTTATGAGAGATTTCATTTCAATTTTATTTCACGTTAGTATAATATTATGAACGTTGCCTTTATAAAGTACTAGCCAAGCCTCGCAGGTCCACCATCGTAACTTCTGATCCCGTGGCAACTCTGGGATTAAAAGTAGCCTATACGTTATTCGGAACCTTTACCTATATGTATACCAAGTTTTGTCAAAATCAGTTTTTGGGAGAAAGAGGTGAAACATACATATATACACCCTCACAAACTTTCAAATACAAATTCATTTATTGGCATAAAAAAAAAACACGTGGTACAATAGTAAATGCATTCATAGTCTCCCGAACTAGTTAAAAAAAACTGTATGTCGGGAGCCAGAATTCGTATTTATAATATTGTATCTACGATTGCACTACTTACCCGGCCACCACCTGCGTCAATCAACCCGATTTTTGATAACCATCTTGTGATATTGTGTATAGGCTTTGTCTTATTAAGTACTAAAATGAAGTCAATTTCATTTCGTTAGTAATAATGCGTGTCTCATGGATTCTGGCATGATTTACGCTAACATACGCCAGACTGCATTATTTCCCCGATCATCAACTGCGTCAATCAACCGGGTTGACATATTATACCTCATCATCTTGTGCCATACTGCAGTACCTCATTAAGCCTTAGTTAAAAATGACTTGTAAAGATTTGATTTGAAATTGACTTCTTTTCTACCGTATGATTCATTGGCCTGCTACATTAACAGCTGTACCAAAGTGATAACTTTTTTGGGCATGCAGTATCATTTACCCGATCACCACCTGCGTCAATCGTATTGATATAACACATCTACCCGTCCGTAAACTAGGGCCGATTTTTGGGGAGATATTTGAGGCAAGCTGAAAACTCGTGTGATGCTCCTTCCCAAAAATGGTCCTAGTTCTCGGAATATACTTGACATCACCAACTTGTGCTATGCTGTTGGCTCACAAGATGGTTTGAGTTTAATATATGTTGTAGACAGTTTAATTTTATATACCTTTTTGCGCTTTCGCCCGCGTAACTTCTGATCACGTGGCAACTCCGGGATTAAAAGAAGCCTATATTTTATTCTGAACCCTTACCTATATGCATACCCAGTTTCACCATAATTCATTCATTAGTCTTTAACAAACATACATCCGCACAAACAAAACGTAGGATATACCTTCTTCATAAACAGTTCACTATTAATTTGTTCAATAAATCTACCGTAACCAAGGACACGGCGGTCATGAGTCACAAAGGGCCCAAACAGTCGGCTGACCTTGCTGAGGTACCGTTAGAGTCGCCCTTTTTTATCCTAAACCCTGGCCGCTGCTATTTCTCTGATCTTGACTCCGCAAAAGGTAGCAGTGAAGTTTTGTTAAGGGAACTGTACATTGGGTCACTTTCTCTTTTTGATAATTAAAAATTAAGACAATTGAAAAAATCTTTATTGTAACGTAACGTATTTCATTCAGGAATTGGTATTTTTTTAAATAATTATTGTTTTGGAAAAAAATTGTTGTACACCAGAATGTTTAAGTCTGAAACAAATGTGTGGAAAAATTTAATCCCAAGTACCGTTTTGTTTAATTTCTTCTGTGATACAATATTATGTAGTGTAGAAAACAATAACCTATATATTTAAGATGTATATTCTACACATTAGGGACGAAGGCATCAATCTTATTTTTTATGATACTTACAAAAAATTCTGGCTCAATCTCACTATAGTTTAGCATATTATATTAAAACTTAGGACGGTTGTAAGTACTGAAACGTTTGTAAAAAAACTGCTACTGTAGTGTAAAAAATATATGTAGAATTCCCAGGCAATGTGCACTCCCCCCTATACCGAGGCAGGACGTTATGGAGACGACAGTTTTGACTATAAATAAGTGTCGTATTGTATTCAATGTATGCCGCTACTGTGCGCGCTGTCGGCAAAACACAAAAGAATTTCGAATCTTTATTCAGCATCTTCGAATTTATCCGACTTTGGTTTAGATTTTACTGTTTTAACGGCTGTTTTGTTAATGTGTAGCGATATTGGTGGTGTCTTATATTAAAGGATCGATGTAATCTATTTGGGTATGGGGTGAATATTAAAATTGATTGCACTGATGTTAAGGTCAATTAGATAATGACATTGCTTGCCCTGCAAGATAGACATTTTCACGTAAAACATCCCAGGACTTCTTACTTTTAACGTGTATGCACAAATCACTTTGAGGCAATCTAATAGTAGAGACACATTATTTGTGATACATTTAATTTTTCTCATATAGTAGTACATATCTATCTACTAACTATCCCTTTTTTTTAGCATTTTCAAATTTATCTACTCAGATATTGATGAGAATGTAAAATTTTGCTGTTTCGTTTTCTTTTTTATTAATATTCGTAAATGAATATTACAATAGACACGCGTAAATTATTATTAGATCTATCTTTTATCTTTTACGTATAATTTGGTATAACAGGAATATATTTAAAAGTACTCTATGCCTACAGGGCATTCTATGAATTCTGTGTTTGATTTATCTTAGTTTCACCTATTTAAGAACAAGATCTATATATTAACATACGTGTGAACTAAAATTACTTTAATTTATGAAAGATGAGTGTTTTCATATTATTTATAACATACCTACAAGATTTAATACGATAAGACGTAAATCGATTTTAGTAGCCGAGTGAATCACAATTCTAGTCAATAAATTAATGTTATGAATCGATTATTATTTTAATGACCGGCTCCTGGGTTAAATAATGCTCAGGGTTGCCTCCCATATCTTAATTGAATCTAGTACCTTACACCTTAGTTTTTTAACGTTTAACATTTTTCATTAAATTTTATAAAAATAAAATCAAAAATTGTTGTATTTATAAAGTAATTCTCTAAAAATTAAATTTGTACGTATAATCCGAAAATAATAACTGATTGATTGCAACAAAAAATATTAATTAATTCATGAATAACGAAGCGATAAGCATCTGCTACTCTCCGTCTTGTTGAGACCGCTAATAAATTGTTGTTATTAATTTAATTCTTAATAACATTTTCAAATGGATTGCACACTCAAACTGCCTACCGCCCAAAACACATACTATCTCTGTTCCATAGCAAGTAAAAAGTAAATACTGTATTATAAATATTTATACATATTGTATATATTATATATGTGTATATATGATATAAACATAGACATACCGGTAATTTTTATATGATGAAAACTCAATCATCCTCACTTCCATACTAATATTGTGAATGCGCAAAAAACTATTTCTGTCTCTCTGTCTCTTCTCTACGCCTATAGACTGTACAGATTTGGATGAAATTTTGTACCAAAACAGTAAATGAGTCCTGGAAATCCCACGGATACGAGAAATGTACGCAAGTGAAACCGCAGGACACAGCTAGTCCTACTAATACTCATCATTTTACTTTCATTGTCTGTATTTTTCTCTATATTTGGTATTTATTGATATTGCTTGTGTATGGAATAAACTTTCTTCCTTTCTTTCTTCTTTCTAATACTACTAATGCGAATAATAATGTTTGTTACTCTTTCACGCAAAAATACTGAACTTATTATGATGGAACTTGGTATACAAAGAAATAAGGATTCAGAATACTGTCTACTTTTAATCCCAGAGTTATCACGGGATCAGAAGTTACGCGGGACAAACCCCGGGGCGTGACTAGTAGTGTATAACATTGTATATTTATAATTATATTTTTGAAAAAAATACTTGAATATGATTATTATTTATTCATCAGTAAACAATACTTTATTTTTACATTCCATATATCGACGTGTACAAGTATATTAAAAAGTAATAGTTAATAACAAAGCAATTTCACAGCAATCTATACTTAACGCAATAGTTTTCACTTAAATAATACGATACAAATTTACAATATATAAGTTCTGTTATAACTTAAATGGTAGCATTTTATAGCCTCCGATCCGAATCTAAAATTGCCTGTACGAACCTCGATATTGGTTCCCGATCCATCACGATATATGGGAAACATTATGATACAATTTATTGATAGCCTTAAAGAAAGTAGTAGCGGTGCAATACTTTTACGTTACGTTTTAATTGACTTTGGAAGACGCATTTTGGTTGCATTTTTAACGGACTTTCAAAAAAAGGAGGAGGTTATCAATTCGACCGTATTTTTTTATGTATACCGCATATCTCCGGCGTTTATGGACCGATTTGGCAAAATTCTTTTTGCATTCGAAAGAAAAGACTTCATCTTCGTCCCATAGAAATTTGGTTCAAGTCTGATCATCCATGTGGAAGATATTCCAGGAAAATCCTCGAAAATCAACAGAATACCTAAGCTCTGCGGTTTAGGTTTAATGATGTATATATAATTATATATCAACTGAATTGAAACTAGATAATGTGATTACCCTTCACATGACACTAAAAAGGGAGTGCCTTATCTATTTTCAATTTAACAAGATTTTGCACCGACTTTGTATAGATTTTAACAAAAATGAAACAAAAGTTATTTTCTACTTTTTAGAGCGAGGAAGTCGGTTCTATTTTTTGGCAAAAATTTTTATGTAGAGATGCTATGCGGTTCAAAACTATCCTATGTCATTTCTGGGGATTCATACTAATCTAGCATCAGGTGTTGATAGAACTTAAGTAAACATTAAAAACTGAAAGACATTATTTTATCGGACCTCTAAACGCTCAATATTTTCCCTTACATACAATTTAAAAACGGTGAAATTAATCGTCCTTACACTTAAAACTTTATAAGCACATTTTTCGAAGATCGAGGCAAATTCGACCCACAGTAGCCACGGACCAAGATTATAGTAATTTCATCTCATCGACCGTCTTTGCCTACATTACGTCAATATCGATTTCATTAGATAACCACCGATTTAATGTCTTCTGATCATACCGGATGGCTTTTTGTTATGGATATGCTTCTTATTATACCAACTAGAAAGGTAATTACTGCACTCGTATCTACGTGTACGTGAATTTTAGCTTTGTGTAAATATAAATAGATAGGAAAATAGCGTGTACGGTTGATCGGACGTAGGTGGCGTGGAATGGATTTTAAAAAAAGCTGGTTCCATTTTAATGAGCCTCCATCGATTGATTGATTGAGCATTTAATTGATGTCAGTGATTATTTCGTGATACATGCACAAGGGTACTTTGTAGTGTGTGGTGCAATGAAATTCTAAACATGACAACCTTTAATATACTTGTACGCGTCGATATATGGAATGTAAAAAATATTGTCTTGTTTAGTGAAGAATAAATAATAATCAAAATCGTATATTTTCTTTAAATATATTATATACTAGCCTCGCCCAGCGGTTCCGTGGCAACTCTGGGAATAAAATTAGCCTATATGTAATTCTGAACTTTTACCTAAATACCTATATGTATACCAAGTTTCATCATAATCGGTCCAGTAGTTTCTCACAAACTTTTGAATTTATAATGTTAGTAGGATTCGTGGACGTTATCAGTTAGGATCTTCTTTGTAGGAGCTAAGTGCCCGAGAGAGGTTTGTGTTAAACCTGTAATAAACTAAATATACATTTGAATGTATGCTCTCATATAGATTTGGAATTTTCTAGAATTTTCTAGAATCTATATACACATTTATTATCTATGTTGTAAGAATCGAATCCTGAAAAATAGACGCTTATATCTGCACCAAATCGTCATTATCAGTTTATCTATGATAATAATTTTATTCCCTTTAAATAGATACAAAGGTCTCGTTCTTATCAGCCGACTGAATATTAATAAAACTAATATTTCTACTTAATTTAATCCATAGAACATAAATAAATCAAACGATAAACTAATCGTGATAAAATTTGAATGATTCGTAATTGTTGATTCAAACAATCATAGAGATTGTAGAAATTACATTGTCTATTCTTTGTTGTTTTAAGGAAGATATTTTTACATATTTTCTAGATGTTTTCACGCAATGTTATTAATAGTAGATATAATTGCTTTTAACTTCGATGGGTATCCTGTTAGACACAACGAAACTAAAAAAAAAAGTCATATGTAAAATGTTATTGGGTAAAATATATAAATGGGAATCCTTATATCCTTCGAGCCTGATAGCTGGGCACAGGAACGCAATAAACAATTTTGATTATTCTTTTTTGTTGAAAAATATAGAAGGTTTCAAACTAAAAAAAATGGGGTAAAATTGGTCGATGAAATCTTAGATACATTTTGTTGTATTTAAATTTAAAGGTAAAAAACGCTAAATGAAAGACAGGTTTTTTTTTATATGAAATCCACTCAAATACCAAAAATAACGTCAGTAACTGAGACTGTTGTATTTATCATTATTCAGTTCATTGTATTTTTTCATAAACATACTCATACATTTTTTATTTAATAACAGCGATGCGACATACGATACAATCACGTGGCCTAACCCAAAATCGTAACACAAATTAAAATAAAAATTAATTAAACGAACGTTACATACTTTTATCTCAGAATTCGAGATCAAACATCACATCACGTTACCATCACACGGGCGCACGTCACTCAACCGACAGGTACGATACAGCATATCTTCAATTATCGTGCCTTACTTAAACACACGGTTACTGCTGTTACTGGTTGACCATAGATTAGCGTGTGACCAGATGCGATTGTTACGAGAAACTTGTTCACAACCATCGAATTAGAATTTTTTAGTGTTTCATTTCATTGATTTATATTCCCTCTAGGAAAGTTTAGGTCGGACAAATAAACATACAAAGTATATAATATCGAGCCTCACTGATTTGATTATCATAATCACGTTCAGACTTATTTCACGTTCCCATCATACGGGCACACGTCAATTAGCGGGCAGGTATAATACACGATATATTTTTAGTGCGTTATTTAAACACACGGTTATGCATATAAAAAATTTAATTTAAGATAAACCGTTGAAAGAAATATTTTTCAATAAAAAAAAGCACCGGTTTGTCCTTGACAAAGTTTTCGCATACAACATTTAGTGCAAGCTGTACTTGTTAATGAATAAATTGCCACTCCTATCTCTATCTTGCAAGGAGGTCCCAACGACGAAGCACTAGACCCAACTACATTTTTATTTCAACAAGGCTTACCAACTAGATACATACATATAATCCCTACCTTCACATACATCTCTCACAACGTGTTCTACTTATAATTCATAAAGCAAGCCTCTCAGATGACTCAACGGAGAGGCACAAACACCAACTTTCCCCACATAATCTATACCAAACTTTTTACATACAGCATTCAGCATCTTAGAGATACTAACTACGGAACACTAGACCCAACTACATATAATCCTTACCTTCACATACATCTCACCACGTGTTCTACTTATAATTCATAAAGCAGGCCTCTCAGATGACTCAACAGAGAGGCACAAACATCAACTTTCCCCACATAATCTATACCAAACTTTTTACATACAGCATTCAGCATCTTAGAGATACTAACTACGGAACACTAGACCCAACTGCATATAATCCTTACCTTCACATACATCTCACCACATGTTCTACTTATAATTCATAAATAAATCAAGCCTCTCAGATGACTCAACGGAGAGGCACAAACACCAACTTTCCCCACATAATCTATACCAAACTTTTTACATACAGCACTCAGACCGATTACGATAGAGTCGTGATCATCGGTCGCTAATCACGGCCTGACGGGATAAGAACTCATTTCCTGTCTTACCATCTAATTTACAACTCACTTCGGTCGCTCTTTGAATTTTAATTTTTAATACGTATTAGTACGGTGGACATGCCTAAATGTATGAAGAAAGCAAACACAAAACTTCTTGTTTCACAATACTGTACAGAATTAAATTATATCAAGTCACATTTCTTTAGAGTTAAAGAACTTGTTATCTTATTCTAATAAACTTCGTAAGTCTTAACAATGCCATTTCATGTAACGCATCGCTGGAGGCTGATGCCTGAATTATTTTGTAACTTAATTTCTAATTTTTTATTTTTTCAAAAATCTCTAGAATGTAGGACAACTTATGAGACACAGACAGGCTTATTTTTTAAGTAAGTTATTATAACACCACTCTCAAAAAACCTTCCTTTCCATATATTGTGTTTAAACCAATATTTTATCTAAACAACTTTTCTAGCTTTATATGTGGAATCAATTCTATGTAGACAAAATCAATTCCCAATTAACATGCAAAATTGATTTGAATTTTGATGAATTGTCAGTAACAATTTAATTTTTTCCCCTGCTCTTGTAACAAAATTTTAACACATCATCGCTCATACATCAAAGCTGTTCTATATCTAAGAATAGAAAACGAGTTTTCCGCACAAGTATGAACGGATACATGAAAAAACAAACGAGATTGCGACAGGAAGCTCGAACCACGAATTACGTACATGTCGAATGCCACAATATCGTCCACGCGAGCTTCAGTAATCAAAGGAACAACCATCATTTTTTCTTGACTCCTGCTGCATAATGTTTTTGTACGGTGACTAAGTTTTAAGGATTATTTGGACGATCTTTTTCTTTTATTTCGGTATAATATGATATTGAGACATAAATAGATATTTTAATATTATTTCTATTAAATACTATTAGTCGTAGTTTTAATTTCACAATTATTATTGTTTTAATAAAATATTTCAAAGAATTATAAATATTCATGGCTTAAATTAATACAAGTTTGGTATTTTCTTAAAAAAAATTCTGAAAACTACATAGAGAGGTGTCCCCCAAAGTATATTGATTTAACGATAAGTGAGCCATTGGATAATTAGTTGTATTGAGACGGTTTATAAATAAAAAAAACTGTGAGTAAAAATCGTCTTAATACAACTTATCTCCCGAAGTATTTTCCATACTCGGCTACTATCCGCCATTGTAGGCAAGTATCCCTCTTAAAGTGGAAGTAGCCTAATAGAATTTACTCAAAACGAATGTTATTTACTATGTAAAAAACCAGCTTTTATAGAAGATTAAGGGCAAATGTGTCAGTTAACAGTTTGATTACATAAATAATAAGTACATTCGGAGTCATATATAAGTTGTTACATAGCTATGAAATGAAATGAAATGCTATCGTTTCATTAATTTATAAGTCCGAATATTTAGGAACGAAACGCTATATATTTCTATTTTATATATTTCTATTTGCAGAGCTCTTTAAAACGTGGGGTACTTATTCCGCTTCTACCCTAAGTAACGAACAGGGGTAATGTCAGTTACAGTTGAAGCTAAAAGCTTGTCCGCAAAAACCAAAACTTCTGGAGCCCTCAGGACTTGTAATAACCAAAGGCCAGTATTGAAGCAGCGTTAATGACGTGCCTTGGGCAGCCTCCGTATCAGTAGCCATCAGGTTCATCCACGCCAATCTGCTCCCAGTGACCTTGTGATTATGATCACATTCCTGTGTACGAGCACCACACGTATTCTTCATTATGATGGGTAATCATAATGTCGCATTTCTACAGGCTGCGCGATTTTTTGGTCCTTCTATTGTTGGAAAATATTGAATGGAGGAATTTACATATTAACATACGGGTTTTGTCATTATCTTCGATAGGTTTTTGATTAATATTTTTGTACATTTTTAGTTCAAAAGAGCGAGACAAAAGAATTTTCAAAACTATCAGGTATATTAATAAATTTTATTTAATAAAACAGAACATTACTAATTCCGCCATATTTTTACTTATTAAAATTTGGGCTAACCCCCTTAATGTATCAATACTTGATTGAGAAAGCACTCAAGACAAAAAAAAAACATTAATTTTCACCAATAAAAATATACGTCTTTGCAACAATTTCCTTTCAATTCCACCATCCGCTACATATGTTTATCATACAACATTGTGAACACAATACATCTCGAAACTGAATGAAACAAGTACAGTCGCAAAGACATCAGTTTGAAACGACAATCACATCGCCGCGAGCAAACAATAAAAGCAGTACAGTCTTGAAGAAAAGTGGCATGTATAAGCAACGAAATATGACAGGCGATTTCAAGCTGATGCGGGAGAAAAAAGCTATTATACGATACAGTAGCCCGCGCCTGCCGCCTCGAGCGGGCGTATGACTCCGAAAGTACAGGTAGTGAGAAAAGATGTTTTAAAAATATTGTGTTTTATTTTTTTAAGAGCTTAATACTAGTAGATCACCCCTAGGTATGACCTTGAGTTGTTATGCATAAATCAAGACCTTTCATTTGATACCACACTCGTCTCAATAATCTATCCTGATCCATCTTTCTGCTCATATTCTTCACCTTCCCCTCTCACACTACGCATTTAATTCTCCCTTCACTGCATTATCTCTGTACTGTCATTCTTTTATTATTCCTCTCCTTTTCTCTTCTTATTTTAAATTTATGTACTTATTTATTTAACTATATCTTCACAATAATTCCGTACACTTTGTATCACTATCCTATCTGTTTACTTATCTTTTTTCCTATATCCACGGTTGCCTGGAAGAAATCGCTACATAGCGATAAGGCCGCCAATTGTACAAACTTTTTCTATAATGTATTGTTTAGTATATTGTTTAGTAAGTGTACAATAAAGTGTTTTTTGTTTGTTTGTTTGTTTTGTTTGTTTGTCTATATTATATGAAAATCGCCTATTTCACTCCCCTCCATTTTGTAACCCCCCATTGCATTATGTTAATGGTCAGATCACATAACGTTAAATATAATAACAAAGATATTGCAGTAAGGAGCTTTAGACTTGATAAAACTTTGTCTAGAGATTTCATTACTTTTAGAAGTGAACAAGCCGGTCGATAGAGTTTTGGCTATTTTTACAGAATGTTTTAGTGTCTGAAAACCTTTGTATGTGTTAGACTATTATGTGAGAATACGCATTTTTATTTTGTTTAAAATTTAATACTAAGTAGGCAATACTATACTAATTAGTTAATTACTACCAAGTAGTTATACTATATATTTAATTTTCCATTAAAACCAGTAAAACCAATTGTATTTTTCTCAGCAAGTGTACCGCAATGTACTGTGATTATTACCAGTTTTTGTTGGCCGGTGGAAGACACGTGGGGCGATGAAATTATGGTAATAACGTTACCAGTGCTCTGTTTAGGGTCCCTGAGACCTGCAATTCTGTCTTCAGTAAAGGTCTCTATGCTTACAGGATTGCTGTATTGGGTAGATGTTATGATTTTTAGCTATTAGTAAGTAGTTATACGTACAACAAGCGAAAGATCACTTTTTTACACCTTACAATTACGATAATTGATATGTGATAAAGCTGCCCATAGGCTTTTGTTATTGATGATGGAAGGAAGGAAAAGATCTGGATATAAAAAAGTGAAGCCAATAATATACACAGCGTGGATTAATGAAACACTCCATTTTTAACTAGTGGCTCGCACCGAGCTAAGCCTCGCGTTGTAATGCATAAATCAGGACCTTTCATTTAGTACCACACTCGGTTATATTCATATGCAAATCATCGAATTCACCCCCCTTTATTTTCGTTAATTGATATGATTCCTTCTTGTCCTTAAGATTTTGCTATCTTTACTATTTGCGTACAAAGTTTAATCAAAATCGGATAAACCCTACTCCAGATATCCGCCTCATCTGCCTATACTTTTCAATAAAGAAAATTGAATATAGCTACAGTCATTGCTCTTGTATTTATAAAAACGTATATAGAAATAGTATACGATACCTATATAGCCCGAAAATTTAATTTAAAAGTTTTATTATTATCAGTTCATAATAAATAAATGAGCGTGCCTATATGACCGTTAAAAAACCGTAATGATATTAACCGACAACTTTTAAAAACAAGAAATAATTAATTAATTCCTACATTGTTTAATAAACTATATGTTAAACGACTTCATTAACATCATGCACTGTTGAATATCTTTCGTGTAAGGAAGACGAATTAATTGGTAAACACTTAATAATATTCTTGAGAGAATGTAGTTTAATTATCGTAACGAAAATACGTTAAGGATAAGTAGTAAAATAATGATCAACGTCTTCATTAAGTAATATCGCCTCTTCAGAATTAAATTTGTTAGTCTTTTTTATATTATGTTACAGCAGGCATGCCGTTCACTGTATTTTTAAACATCCTCATGTAGTTGTGAAATCTACTAAATAAAAGTGTCGTAGATGCCAGCTTTAATAAAAGGGAGGGGATAAGAAACGAATTACTGATGGGAAATTGGGAGAGGAGTAGAATAGGATGGGAGGGGAATGGGATGGGAATACAGGCCGATCTTCTGTTGGAGGGCTGGTGCGAGCTTGGCCAAAGCGTTCAATGCTCGGCTCCCACTCTTTTATAGCGGAAGCTGAATAAGCAGCAGGAATGCCCTCTTACGACACCCACTGCTAGAATTGGGATGGTGATACATGTATTTTAACCCTTCGCCACACGAGTGACGACGGGTTAGAATCTACCACAGTCTTCACAAAAACACACAATTGTAGTTGAATTATATTGTATCAAGTCTTAACTGAAGATTAACCTTTCTTCATATTAAATATAAATCGGTCTAGCATTTTTTGATGTATCCATTTAAAACTTTTTAAAAGAAACACGAAGCACATCATCTGCATTAAGTCTACCTTTCTCTATATTTATTATATTTATGATAATTGACGAGTAAGAAGAAACTTATTATTATTTATTTTTGAGAATAATATAGCGTCCGTACGATATTTTCTATGTTAATATGATTTCTACAATAATCTATAGTCTATACGGAACCCCAATATTTATTCGTAGCAAGTCAGCACTCATTAGTCCATCGTATTTGTCCCAACACGCTAAGTGTCTATATTCGTGGAGACGGGTGAAGTCAGGGTGTGGACTGAGACTAGTTATATATTCCATTATTATTTGATGTTAAATAAAAAATTATGTGTGTGTCGTTTCAAAAGAGCTTCAAAAAAGCCAATTTGGAAATTTAACCGATTTGAATTGATTTACATTGAATTATATTTCTGATCTTGCTCGTAGGAGAGCGTTTAATAAATGTTTGATTTCTGTGTTTCTTAACTTATTTACGTTTACAGGATCTAGGTATACAAAATGGGGACGAAGGAATATTTTTAAACCAAACACAACTTGGACTAGTCATTACTAATCTAAGAGAAATTGAATTGCAGTTGAAATTAATTTTAATTTTTTTTTATGGTATAACGAGACACGAGCTGGCAAGTCACCTGATGTTAAGTGATCAACGCCGCCCAATTTAATTGTATTAAATCATTCGTTTGCACTGTCAATTCGTGGTAACTATTTGTGATAGCGAAGGACTTTTCATTAAAAAGTGGTTATTACTTATTACAAAAGCTATAGCTAATGTTATAAAAACGATTATACAGATATCAAGAACTTAAAAAAATGCTGTGCCTAATTGACTATAAAACTTATTTTAAACACACGCATCAACCATACACATAACAGACTAGTTTAAAAACGCTATACGCTTCGCTTATCACCAAAATACTAACCTATTCCTGAATAAGTCCACTATTGTCCACACGCCACCTTCCCATTCGTTATATTTCGAAAAAACAAACGAATTGAAATAATTGTTCATCATAATTTCATGTAAAATGAAGATAGTTTATTTAAATTACATACAATGATAATAAATGGCTTATAACGGTTGGTTTAAATGTTGCAGAAAATAATTACAAGAATTGTTTTCGTTTTAACGGTGAAATTGGACTTCGTCTATTTTTGAATACTTTTTTGGTTGACATTGCATTTATATTATAATCGGAAAGTAATTTTATGGAATATTCGAAGAGATAAATGCTTAACGGTTATTAGACAATTTATATTAAATTGTTACTTCTTTATAGAAATTCATCTTGATTTATTTTTGTAAAAAAATACTTCACTAAGTTCCACAGTTCTACACTATATTAATTATTTATTCACAAATTAGACCGATTTGGAACACCATCTTCAGTAATTTAACAAACAATAACTGAGGATAGTGTTCGTTAACAGTTTTTTTTACAAATAGAATATAAGACGAAAATGATAATATTCGTTTTATATTTAGTACTAGCTTTCCGCCCGCGGCTTCGCACGCGTGGGTCACTAATATCTGTATTTTTAGAGGCGCACAACAAAAGTTTAAAAAAATTACGGTCGCAAGGCCGCTGATATATACGAATTTCTATAGTTTTTTTTTTAATTTTCTATGAAAATAGGTTTGACCAAAATCTCACACTGCGCGCGCGCCTTTTGAATAAAGAAAATTACAGAGAATTGTAGACCACGCGAGTGAAGCCGCGGGCGGAAAGTTTGTTATTTTTTGAAGATTTTTAATAATTTATTGAGTATTTGTAACGTCTTAATCTATACGTTAAGAGTATAAAAATGCTTGTCCGCAACTCAACCAAAATCTCATATTGCCACGTGGTATGACATTTTCACGACTTTAGAAGCGTATATCTCAAAAAATATTTATTTTAGCAAAAAACACATTTAGAAACCTCCATTTCATTTTTAAAGACCTATCCAATGATACCTTATTTAATTATGTACTCGTATATTTATTTTTTTAACCCCCGTTTACATGTATGGGAAGCCACCCCTAAAAATATTTTTTTCCAAATAAAATGTAGCCTATAAGTTGCACCTAATTATGGTCTATCAACATGTGAAATTTAACCAAAATCTGCTTAGTGGTTATTGCGTGATTGACGAACATACAAACAGATAAACAGACAAACAGACAAACAGACAAACAGACAAACAGAAAAAAAAAAATTCTAAACATGGATTTGGTGTCTATAGAACATACATATTGCATACCAATTACTCTTTTTAAAAAATATTCAATGTACAGAAATGGTTTGGTTACTGCTTTATTATATGTATAGATATATAAACTATTAAAACCTCCCCCCTTATGGACCAGTTCTTCAACTCTAAATATGATGCAGGTGCGTTGTCGGCTTCTCAGTGACATAATATTGACTTATTTGGCTAGTTCACCGGTTAATTTAATGTTTTTGTACATTTTATTGTTCAATAAATAGCTTAGTTTCAAAATAATTACCATACCCTCATAAATAATCAGCATTTTCTACTGAGCGTCGTTCATTCCTTCAATCAAATAACATTATTAAATACTTATATTACAGTTTGTTTTCTCATTATTCAGTCGTTTCACGCACTCTCGCACACACACACACACACACACACAGTGATACACACACAAGAATTATTTAAACATATTTTTTATCCTGTCAGTTTTGGGACCTTAGTTTTGTAATAACTATGCACCCCAGGCGAGTTGATACCGTAACAAGAACATTCACCAATCAAATCAAAACTGATCGCTGAAAATTGTATTAAAATCGGACCAGTGGTTTTGGTGATAAATGGTAACATTGGATTTGGGCAATCCACACACAAATGAACAAACTGTCTCTCGCCTCAATCGCTTGTACGATGTCCGTTCCGATCACCTTAGGTACCATACGACACATCACTTATAATCTTACTTCTTTCACTTTTTCGAAAAACATATTCCATTCAACTTGAAAATTACCATCATACACAATGCTCAAAACCAGTTCTTATTCACCTCCATTCATGAGCTGTACGATGACGATCATACAAATTATGTCAATGAAAGGTACTGTGTACAAGACAGAAGCAATTTCTTGAATTCTCTGGTAATTATAAAGGATAAGTAAGTATGGGTTATAAAACAACCATGGTGGTAAGGAGATACGTATTATTAAATAAGCCAATGCTACTGAAAGACAATCTGATATATCCTACTCATTGGCTTGATAAGCCTTAAATAACAAAATTGTTAGTATTGTAATTACCTAATACGAGTACGAAAATTGAATTTAGCCTTAGTTCCAACACAGCCAAATTTCCCTAGACACCCCAATTAATGTGCCAAAACGGGACTTATGGCACATTATTGGATTTCTCCAACGTTTTTGGATTTTTCTTGAAAACGGTATTGTGTTGTTGTTAATTGTGTTAAAAACCTGGGTATACACATCGATCAAACACTGTCATGGAGATTCCAAATACAAGAGGTAAGCAGGAAAATGTTTGCATCCGGTGCCGCTCTGCGACGCTTGCGTAATTTCTTGCCGATACCTACCAAAATTGCGCTGGCACAATCCTTACTCCTTTCCATCCTTGACTACGCGGATGCAAGCTACTTAGACCTAAATGAAGACCAACTTAACGGATTGGAAAGACTTCAAAACTTTGCAATTCGGTTTATTTATGGCTTACGAAAATATGATCATGTCTCTCAATATCGCTCAGAATTGAAATGGTTGCCCATCCGACTCCGCCGGGATGCTCATATACTCTCCTTACTTTACAACATAATATTCGATCCAAGGACTCCTCAATATTTGAAAAAACGCTTCATATTTTTGGGTTCTTCGCATGAACTTGATCTCCGTTCTATTGACAATTTCCTTCTCTTTACTCCTGCTCATCACTCTAAAATGTATTCTTCTTCTTTTACTATTAAAGCTGTCAGACTATGGAACTCCCTACCATGCTCTATTAGAATGGCCCAATCGATCAATCAATTTAAACAATTAGTTAAGCTACACTATCTCAATAATCTATCCTGATACATCTTTCTGCTCATATTCTTCACCTTCCCCTCTCACACTACGCATTTAATTCTCCCTTCACTGCATTATCTCTGTACTGTCATTCTTTTATTATTCCTCTCCTCTTTCTCTTCTTATTTTAAATTTATGTACTTATTTATTTTACTATATCTTCACCATAATTCCGTACACTTTGTATCACTATCCTATCTGTTTACTTATCTTTTTTCCTATACCCATGGTTGCCTGGAAGAAATCACTGCTAGCGATAAGGCCGCCGATTGTACAAACTTTTCTATAATGTATTGTTTAGTATATTGTTTAGTAAGTGTACAATAAAGTGTTTTTTGTTTGTTTTGTTTGTTTGTACCTTAGACATAAGTATTAAATTTAGAAATTCACTGTAAAATGTCCCAAACGATTATTTCTGTAGACCTACCACTTCGTGGATATTGGGTATGTAAGGATCACAGTCTTCATAATATGCACACATTTCTTCAGTGACCAAATAATAGGTACTCAAAATTAATTAATACAACACTTTTTGACACACCATCGTCATTCATTCATTAGAATGTTCTTAGGCTAATTTTATAAAGGAATTTATGTGTAGAGACCTTAAAAATTTTTCGGCGATTTTAAGCGAACATATTATTACTATTTAGCAACGCAACAAATCCGCCAAAATTAATGATCAATCAAAATGTTCCATTTTATCTCCTCCATCAAAACGTCTCATACATACAAATCGCTATATTATTTTATAATATGTTCTCGAAATTTCGGTGCATTATGGTAATGATCAAAAAATTTTGATGACGTTTTTACCTAACCTTATCGAATCCAAAATTGCATTCTCTGTAAAAACTTTGATGTGAACTGGATACAAGAAATTTTTAATCATGGTTTAATGTGTTTTTAAGTATTTTACAATACTGAAAGACATTATGGAACTTTCACTGTATATTTAAACTAGCTGAGCTTCGCGGTTTCACCCGCGAATATCCCGTTCTCGTAAGATTTTCGGGAGAAAAACTATCTCAAACTAAACTATCCTATGTCATTTCTGAGGTTTCAATGAATCTCTGTATAAAATTTCAGTCAAATCGGTCGTGTAGTTTTGAAGCCTATTCAATACAAACAAACAAACAAATATTTCCTCTTTAGATAAGACATACATACATATGGAAAAGTGTTGTGAAAAATACGATTATTTTTATATTTATTAATTTCAATAATTTGTTTATGTATATAAATGAAATTACATAAAGCACGTACACGGTCTGTTTTTAATTTTTAAATAATTGCACCGAAAGTCACCACTAAACATATTATTCACTTTCTTATTAAGCAGTTTTTAACATGAGCCGAACAAGTCCCGTACTAATTGGCGTTTAAATTAATAATGTTAAGACAAAAACGTTCCCAGAATTACATTTGAAACCCCAATTAGACCATAAACGGCTTATCACAGTCATTAACCGACAACGAACACGTAGGGAGGTTTATGAGTTTACTACACAAAATCGTTGCTGGCTATTTTGAACAATCTTCTTTCGATTTACAACCAATTAACTCAATAAATACAGGCGCTTGGGTGTATCATGCGAGGATGGTGCGGCCCCTAAATGGGCTGTTCTATAAGTCACAATAATGGATTTTTCAACACCTTAACTTTCGTCATAATGTAGCAGTTCGGGCTGTTAGTTTTAGGCCAAATATGTTACTCTTTGTGTTTATTTTAACAAAAATGAAATAAAAGTTATTTTCTACTTTTTAGAGCGAGGAAATCGGTTCTATTTTTTGCCAAAAAATTTTATAATACAAATGCACCTACTTCATTGTAATATGCTGTGTGAACAATTATTGAGAAATAAATTATGTTTATTAGCTTAAGTGTTTTTTTTTCCTCTTTTTGTATAGTTGTTGTGTTTTTGATTAAATGTATTTTCTTTCTTTCTAATTATTGATTTGGTCAAGCTTATTGAGGATTTCTTGTAATTTTCTACCTGCGTGACACTAAGGCCACGGATACAGTGGTATAAGAGTAAATTAAGATAAACAAATATGTTGGTCGCTGATTGTATTAAAATGTTATCGGTCAACTATAACCGACATGAATAAGTGAATAAATTTATGAAAATTCTTCATTGCACTTAATAAGAACACATGAAGATACGTTGAAAGGAACAAAGGACAGTAGGCGGACTTACGCTATAAGCGATTTCTTACAGACACCCGGAGAGTAGAGGAAAGATCGCATAAAAGAAGTAGGAAATGCACAACAATGTAGTGCAATGTAGAGGTTGAAAAATTTTATAAAGTGATGTTACGTGATTATTTCATGAATTATTTTGATATTTCAGTCCCCATAACTACAAATCTTTAACAAAAAAACTCTCATTTCATAGCTCCAACTTATGAATGACAGTAATAAAACACCGCCCGAATCGACGAATATGTTAACTTTATGGAAAACCATAGACAAAACATCGGTGTATAATTGAACATAAAATACAATAATTGATGCATGACGAACGGTAGCCGCGGGCTATGATGGCCTAATGGTAAAAGCTTAGATAACTTTAAGTGTCGTGTTTTCGTAAACACCGCTAAAGAAAGCAATTTTATCGGAATTTTAATTAACGCACTAAACTTAGTGACATGTTATTTGGAGTGATTTGAAAGCTAATCAGAAACGAGTATCGGTAATGATTTTTTATGTGACACGGTCAGTTTGTGAGAAGAAATAATTATATAGATTTGGTTGTTTCGTACTTTCTAGTAATGAAGAGGATTGCATAGCAATTGGTTGGAAGTATTTCAATTTGAGAATTACGTAGATAATTTCGATGTTGATATCATTCTGAAGGGCTATTTATCAATTTAATAAGTATTCCTAAATACTAGTCTACTCTTAATTCAAAACCTAAGAGAATTGTAGTAAAATACATACGCCGATCTATTTCGTAGCAAGATATGCATCAGAACGCGTATAAATTTGAACGATATAGTTATTAATACTGTTTGCCTGTTTGGTAAAAAAAACCTCGGATATTAAGAATTATTTCGCAATGATGCTAAAAGTTGAAATATAATTATATTATTTAATATATATATTATAATATAATAGCTAAAAACCATATAGCTATCAGTAAATCTACAAGAATAGGGTAATCTTAAAATAAAATTAAAAATATATTTGAAATTAACTTTTCTGAGTATTGCACAACACTTCACCTCAATAAAGACGTAAGCATATTAAATTCAAACGAAATTTTTATTCATAAAAAATAGAATTATGACCAGTAATTCCTTAGATTTAGCTGCAGGCTACACTATTATATCTATGACGCTATACCGGCCCAATTTTCGTCAATGAAATTTTGGATGCAAATTACGTGAACGCCCAAGCTACTAACACTCCAATTTATTTTAATAATATGGGTGATAATTCCTTGAGTTGACGAGATGCGGTACATATCCGGTCACTTAGATAGCCAAAGGCGGTAATTTGTGTTGCTTGAACCAAATATTGAGGCTTACAGAATCGATGGTAGTTTCAACGGATTGTGAAGTCTTCATTTTGATCGCTGAGTTATGATTCGATTGAGTCGTAATATTTGGAGTTATTAATCAACATATATGATTGATTGTAAGTAGGATAACAATTGTAGCGTCGGCACTTTGAGCATATTTCGGCCTAAGTTAATGAACTATTTTCATATGTAACTAGCCGCGCTTCTGATCCCGTGGAAACTCAGGGATTAAAAGGATGCATACGAAGTTTCATCATAGTCGGTTCAGTAATTTTGCGTGAAAGAGTAAAAAGCACAAATACATACACCCTCACAAACTTTCGCATTTATAATATTGGTAGGATTAGTAGCGTCAGTCATTGTTAAAGACTTAAATGTGTTTGATTTGACAAACATATTATGAATATCAATTTAAAGAAAGTTTAAACATAATTGTATTTAATTTAAAT
>LQNK01000173.1:159430-210487 GCA_001586405.1 Phoebis sennae | reverse complement strand
TTAAATGAGTTTGATTTGACAGAAATAATAAAAATATTAATTTAGAGAAAACTTTAACATATTTTATTTGTAATTGTTTGAAAAGAGACGAGAAGATATAAGATGCTCAAATATTATCGCTTCGAACTAATAGAACGAAAAAGTTCATGATATTCTCTTTATTAAATAAGTCTCTTTTTTAATAATAATATTAAATATTTTTTTAAATCGATAAAACTCAGCTGGAAGGAATGTAAAACAAATGAAAAGTTAAAATTCATTTGATGCTATGAAGATATATTCATTGCGATTCATGCTACGATATTAAACATCACATTCAGCAGTTTCGCGAAGTTTTATTCACTTTAATACTTTTACGCCCGTATTCACAAACAATACTATGAGATCTCACAACGCACAGGCAGAAATCTATTCAGATACGATACTTGAGTACGGTTGGCGGCAGTTGGCGGTTTGTCACTTGGCGTTGAAATTAAATCTTATTGTTTTTAAATTATAGACTTGTCATAGTACAGGATCCCTGGTACACTGTTCATCATTTATTATTAACAAGCTGATTTTTCGTGAGTAGCTTCTTTTTGACTAGACACCCAACATTTTTTCTTACAGAAATGTTCGTGAATGGTAGCTTAAAAGGGTACCAAGGATAAAATATTTTGATTTGGAACGCATAGAGAAATGTCTTACTTCGCATAATGGATGAATGAAATACTCTTTATTGTATACTTACATCTGAATTACAAAATGTTTACAATACAACAATTAACACACACAGAGTAAGTTTACAAAAGGCGACTGTATCGCTGACGAGCGATCTTTGCCAGGCTAGTAGCATAGTTTTATTACTTTAATACAAGTATTGTTTCTGAATTCAGGTATCACGTGGCCATCTGCGGCCATAAAAAACTCAAATAATGACATAACATGAAGTATTGCGCTATCATTTTTTAATAAACAGTTGTGCAATCTATCGGTAATTTATGAAGAAGATAAGATCTCCGAAATAACAGAGAGGATTTGCTAGAGGCACGCGACGGGCCCATCTGTAGCTATTCATTGTGGATAATAAAAAATTAAAAATATGCACTCGTTGTGTTACCGTAATGCCTCCGAGGGTTTTGTGTGTCGGTATGTTTGGTATGTTATGATTCTAGAGCTAAATATAAGTTGAAGCGTAAGGCTAGATGTTACGAAGGTCAATGGTATCCGTTGATAATAATTTATAAGGAACTATTCTAGAAGGTTTATCCTCATTTCACGATCAATGATATGCGTATATATTTTTATTTCTGCTGGATAATTCATATATCACTAGTGTACCTATATGCAATTTCGCTCGATATTAATACAAATGTTGATAATTAGTATATTCTATAATTATCAACATTTGTATTAAAATCGAGCGAAATTGCATATAAATGATATTGATCTAATTTGAAATAAGTTATTGATATTAATTAAAGAAATATCATCAACTCTCGCCTTTAAATACCAAATGTTATGTTATGTTATAAGGCGTTAGAGTAAATGTTAATATTCTATTTGAATACATATGTTAGTGCGCTAAAATATCGCAAGTAACAATTTGGTTTGTACCGTTGGGCTATACATCAGGTGAAATGGTGAGTGCCTGCGGGTATACTAGGCGGTGTAAGGCATAGGAAGATGCGGTTTTGTTAATTACACTAAGAAAGGTGAAACATTCACACAACACACACAAGCCTCCTTCAAGCTTACGG
Source organism: Phoebis sennae (assembly GCA_001586405.1). NCBI lineage: Eukaryota > Metazoa > Arthropoda > Insecta > Lepidoptera > Pieridae > Phoebis > Phoebis sennae. Next base: position 208,748 of record LQNK01000173.1, on the reverse strand, counting down.
GATTTTAAAATTTAACCTAAAATGACTTAAATCTATGTAAAGTGTTACATAGCTAGTATTCATAGTATAATCTTGTGTTTGTTTTAACGCGAGTACTTTCCATTTTAAATAAAATACTTTTTAAAGGATTTTAAACGCGGTTTATTATACATTATTTTACATTATTATTTAACCCGACGTTTCGAGCACTTTACAGCGAGCGTGGTCACGGGAGACTGAGATGGCAGTTGTCTTCATGTGGGAAGTATAGTAAATGTGTCATCTACATAGCGCTTGAAAAGCCTCGGTTTGATCGGGGCAGAAGCCAAGGCTCTCTCCTCGAAGTCTTCCATGTAAATGTCAGCTACAACGGGGGAAACCGGAGAGCCCATGGCTACCCCATTTACCTGTGTGTAGAATTCACCATTCCACATTAAATAGCCTGATGTTAAGCAAAATTCTAAGACCTCTGCATATTCTAATGGCATATTGTGTTCAACTAACCGTTTCTTAACTATATTGATGCAGTCAACCACAGGAATGCTTGTAAACAAAGACTGAACATCAAAACTAACCATAGTTTCATTGTCGGATAAAGTAAGGTCTTTCAATATCTCAACAAAATGGTAAGAGTCTTTAACAAAAGAACTGGTGTTACCTCGGAGGGGGCCTAGTACCTTAGCCAAGTGTTGAGCTAGTTTGTGTGTGGGTGTGTCAATTTGGCTCACTATACTTTGGTCTTAAAGGGATGTTTGTTTTATGTATTTTAGGCAAACCATACATTTTTGGGGGCTTGGCGCAATGGGGAATAAGATACTTTTTATCAAGATTAAGAGTTTTTTGGTGTTTATTAATTAATTCAGATGTCTTTTTTATTACCTTTGATGTTGGGTCCTTGTCGACTTTTTGGTATGTGCTCTCATCTGATAATATTTCAACCATTTTACTATTATAATCTGATGTATCCATTATGACCGTTGCGTTTCCTTTGTCGGCCCGTAGTACAATGCTCGCTGTAAAGTGCTCGAAACGTCGGGTTAAATAATAATGTAAAATAATGTATAATAAACCGCGTTTAAAATCCTTTAAAAAGTATTTTATTTAAGCTAGTATTCATTTACAGGACGTAAACATGTACCTAAACATGTAAAAAATAGGAAAAGGGTCGAAGAAGCTTTGTTAATTTAATACGATTAACTAGCTATGTAACACCGTAAATATATAAAACTCAAAGGAGATTGACTGACATAGTGATCTTTCAACGCTGGACGGATCGGGCTGAAATTTGGCATGCAGGTAGATGTTATGATGTAGGCATCCGCTAAGAAAGGATTTCGATGAAATCCCACGGTAACGGGGAAAACAGATATACGCGGTATAGTTTTCATATAAAAATGAAAATGATAAGATGACTTTACATAATATCAGTCTGTGTACAAGCAAACTAATGTGTCCAGCACTTTGCTAATCCGTCTGTGTATATTCAAACATTCAGGGGATAGCTTTTGTTTAAAATTGTAGGTGGTGTAAAGTCTAAGTGATTTAATTTAGCTTTATTATGAATTTAAATCGCTATATCTCATGCCTTGGCTCTTTCAAGTCACGTCAATTGAAAGGCAGGTGAGGTGGTACGTTATTGTGGCCACCACTCCCATCCATGTGGTGAATAAATTCCAACTAATGGAAATATGGTGGTGATAGTGTAAGTACTGTCAACTGATTGGTTTTGTTAAATTGCCATAGTAATATTTGTTGATAATTGTCTAATACGCCCAATTTTAAGATGTTGCAAACTTAGGATCCGAATTTACGTGAAAATACAAATTGAGCGAGCTATTTCATAGCTTGAATTTACATATAGCGATAATTCATCTTCTGCTCTATATATTTACTACTTATTTAAGCCTGATTTCCTCTTTTTATTATTAAACGTAAAAATTCCTTAAAGGTTCCTAAAAGCGTAGCGTCACATCTGATGTTAGTTGTGATCACGGACTGATCGGGAGTTACCTCATCTATCTATAGATAATATAATAAAACAGTCAGCAGACTATTATGTTCGTTGAAATAAGAACATTGGAATGTATATCTTACTAATATTATAAATGCTAAAGTTTGTGAGGATGTTTGTATATCTGTTTTTAATCTTTTACGCAAAAACGTCTAAACAGATTCCGATGAAACTTGACATATATATTGGTAACGGTTCAGAATAACGTATAGGCTACTTTTAATCCCGGAGTTGCCACGGTATCATTAGCTGCGCGGGTGAATCCGCTAGGCGCATCTAACTACTAACATAGTATTGTAACAATAATTGGTGGAACTATTCTTAAAACAACGTATAACAAATGAATATCAAACAGATTTACTTATCGGAATCAAGTCACTTCATCGGCGTCTTTGATATCAAAGTATTAATTAGTTTTCCAGCAAAATGTTTCTAAAATGGCGTATTCCAATCAATTTTCGTCTGCAATAAAAATTAATCATTAGTTTGTCTAGTTATTCTAAATCTAGCTTTTATTACTTCTTTAGAAATTACCGTCGGATCTTTGATAAAGAATTTCTGTTGATATCCAATGTTTTATTGGCTTCAATGTATAATTTAATTAATCATGTAAATGAAATCAACTTCCCATACGGTGTTTATGGTTGACGTTTAAGGTAAGAAGTAATGCTATGTATGGTAACCTACTAGTCTTAAAAACATAATTAGATTAATCGAAATGGAAGGATCTTGATTTATTTTTGAGATAACATCTTCATTATGTTAGGTATTCCCTTTTTTTATTACCATGATGCTCTGTTAAAGTATTTAAATATACCTATTTTAAAACTGACTTCTTTGTTCCTAAATATTTACTATGCGTTTTTAAAAAATTAACCTAAAACTAAGCGATTAGGTTAACTGTATAACAATCGTTATTAAACCACCGTAAAAGAAAAAGAGGGAAAGTTCTTCATATTTTATTTTCAATCAAATCTGAAATTAATACAAATGTATTTTATACTTGTATCATTGCATCTCTATGTAATTAATTTCTAATTAGAGAAAAACACATTTTACTATTCAAATTCCCCTATATTATGGGTGTTTAACAAATGAGTGGTAAAAATAAATCAAAAGAAGGAAAATAAATACAGTAACCTATATAAATAATAACTGCATACTGTGCACACTTACAAATTTGTATATCCATGTCATAAACTTATATCATATTGTACCTATACGATAGAAATCTATATAATATTGTACCTATAAGTTGTATGGAAACCAATAAAGTAAAATAAAATATAAAAAAAAATATATAAATAAGAAAAGAAATCGTCTAACAAAATATAACATAGAAGCTTAATATTATGTATGTCGCACGTATGTCGATGTAATTACAATCTCAGCTAGCGTAGGCGACTTTTTAAAACATTATACACGCTAGTTATCATCGATAATGATTTATTGCCTCGTTGATGAGAAGTCCAGTTTTAGGTACTATTATAAATTATAATACGTAGGCTTATAATGTAAGACTGATAATTGTAGTATAGTCTAGCGTGAAATTGGTGGAGAAATATTGTCTACTGTTATGTATGTATTTGTATTTTCTTTTTAATACGATTTTACTTATAAATATGTTCGTTCATGGAATGTTTTAATTTTCATAAGTTTGTAGTTAATACAATTATATAACAGTTTTCAGTCTAGCGGTTGTCTTATGTCTATGGTTGGAAAAAAAGAACTGACTTCCTCGCACTAAAAAGTAGAAAATAGCTTTTTTAATTTGTTAAAAGCCGGTGATTTTGAATACCTTTCAAAAATAAATTTTAAAATCGTACTATAAATGCCGGAGATTCGCGGTAAATAAATACTGTAGAATTGAGAACCTCCTCCTTTTTTGGAATTTGGTTAAAAATTTACATGGACTAAAGTAACGTATTGCATTTCTTCGTTTCTACTTCTATTATGTATGTACATCTATCATGTATGATTTCTTATTCCTTGATGCAATTATAGTTAAATACGCTACATTATATTAAATTTACCAAAGGTAACATAATATCAGGTTATAACGCAACAAATTAATTGATAAACAAGACACTAATTATCCTTCACTTATCAAATTTTATGTGTATCGGCCCATTAGCTTTATTTTCTTATTTCATAATCATGATATATTTAGTAATGTACTTGACGCCGTTGTAAAATACACATAAAACGATTTAACATTTAAAATGATTACACCGAACTGTATAATGACGAAAAACTCGAATAAAATTGACGTGGAAACATTAAATTGGTTTATGTGAATAAACTTGAAGGTGTTGTCTATTAATAAAATAATTATAAACTACTGATTGCTCGAACTATATCATTGGATGGGTGTGGTTGTTTCGCACGGTATTATTTATGGTAACTAGTTGATAAATAAATCGTTTTGGTATTAAATCTGTTGAAATTACTATTACTTGATATTAGTGATACGGTTTCTAAGATGAATGCCTAAATATTTTAATGGTGTTAAGCGAATTTGTTACGCGTTTCATTAGTGATTTTCTATGATATATCTGTTTGACGTAATAGAGGTGTAATTTATTTGTGAAACTATATTTATGTACACCTTTAGTAGATCATTATTTTATATAAGGGAAATCAAACGTGTTTTGGTAGGTTTGTGTATATTGTAGCAATATAATCATAATGTTGCTCCGATAAATGACCCGATAATGAACACATATGTTGCGTTTAGAAAGAATTCAAAAAAGATTTATTTGGCATTTAATGTATTCCAGTGGTTTTGTGCGAAAAAGTATTTCTTCCTATGACGCAAGACTCTCTAAGTTCCAAATGATTTCACTAGAGAAACGAAGGATAAGAATTGATCTCTTATTTATCATCAAATTATCTATACATATAATAAAATCGTAGACTAGCCGTGTCTGTACATTTAATATTTTCAGGAAAAAGTTAGTGTTTCGTGTTTCATTTATGATTCTAAACTCAAAACAATGATTTTTAGAATTTTTGTCTGTTTGTCTGTTTGTCGGTTTGTCTGTTTGTCTGTTTGTCTGTTTGTCGGGCGTTTGTACGCAGTGAACTTCGAAACGGCTTAACCGATTTAAATACGGTTTTCGATTATGTATTACGGCTAGCCCCCCGAAGGTTTTAGTGTTTATTTCATTCAAATCGGTTAACAAATAAAAAAGATATGAGGGTTCAAAGTGATCCATCAAAACATCATCAATGCGCGTAGGTATATTAAATTTAATGTTTTAAGTGTTATTTAAAGCACTCTTTATTAATAAATGTACCCTTCTCTTGATCTCGAAAGTAGATTACAATCATGGCGGCTAATCACAACAAAGACTAACCAACATGCAGAAGATATTATTTACGTCCATTAGCAAATATGTGTTAAATTCATGGAAACATCAACTCTTTTATTCTGAGAGTACACGACAGATTTCCGAAATGTAAATATTTTGCAAAAAAATTAAAATAGAATTATTAGAATTAAATAAAACTGAACAGTGACACTTTTGTTACATTTAATGTAGGATATACTTCGAACTTAAACCTTTTACGAGATATATTTTTTCAAACTTACGTTTCTAAATCTTAAAAATTGTCATACCACCTCTACTTCGAAAATCCACACAGTACAGAAATTTGTAGTCCACGCGGGCGAAGCCGCGGGCGGAAAGCTAGTTAAATAATAAAATCGACCGCCCCCAATTGCTACAAAGAATTAATTTTCGAGCCCCAGCTAGTCTACCCCGCAAAAATTACTAAGTTTGAAGCGAACTCCCCCATTCCTAGGCTATGTAAAATCATAAATACTTATAGTAATATTTATTTCACTTACTCCCCAAACAAAATCCTGAAAATATTCGTTTAATATTGATGGTGACATAACTTCTCATAAAATATATTCAAATGAAAATATTGTTAGCTTAATTTAAAATTTAAGTAAGGTTGTTTTAGTTTTCTTTTATTTTTGGCATGTTGTATATATATAAGTGTGTGCACGATAAGCTAGTAAAGAAATTTAGTTCATAAATAATTTACGTAACATTAGTTCCAAATTTTAACAATAGATCAACAATAAATGAAAAAAATTGTTAATAGCAACATAGATAGGATCCACACCAAATCAATCTTCAACCCTAAATCGCGTAATTGAGGTACAAAGTACCATTTTGACGTGAAAGGGTGAAGCAAAAAACACAAAGGTGTAAGGAAAAATCGTCTGATTGTTATGAATATACATGAATGTATTATTATGGAGCATATGCGCGACACATGGTCGATGAACCATACGGCATATTAATACTATTGAATGTTATTTTACGATAAAATCGTAGGAAACGATGTTTTTTGCTTCAATTAATATCCGTGTTGTATCCGCTGACATGCTTTATTGTTACTTTTAAATGTTTAAAGGTAAATAATCTGTTAGTTGCAATTCTGTTTCTTTTTTACATTCCTATAGCGTATTATGTTAAGTATGTAAGTTGAAATGAAATGAATGAAGTGAAATGAAATCGTCTACACAAAGATTAGCACAATGAAGAAATTAAATAGAAGTAGTAGGCGGCCTAATCGCTATGAAGCGATTTCTTCCAGGCGACCTTAGAAGACCTTAAAATTTATGCATGTTTTATTTTAAAATTTACAGTAAGTGTTTCAAAAATTCGGATTTATTTTCCGGCCATAAAAAACTAAAAATAGACCATTCACCTACTTTAATCGTAATAGTAATATTATTTGCATGCTTACTCTACAGTAAACCATAAATCAGCTGTTTTTATAACTTATCGATACATTAGACACGTCCATTGCGATACGATAATATCCATTTCATCCATTACTTTGTCCTTCGATTTAACACTTGAGTGACAGCCAGCACCAACACGGCCCAATGGGCACGATCCCGCAACGTGCTTTATTCTCTTCCCATTCCAATCTCGACTATGGCTAACGATCAAGTTTTTTGCTACTCATCCCATCGCAAGATCTATTACGAACACAATTCACTAGAGAAAACACGACACTCAAAACTGCCACAACGTACATTGCGGTTCTTCTAGTACATTATACGAAAATGTTTAAACATTAGCAGCAATGGATGATGAATAATGATTATAGTAGGTTGATTAAGCAATGGATTTGGAAGCGTGCGCGCACCCCAATCGTCACGGTGTCGCGTGGTCTGATTCACTGCGGTCCACCGCACCTTGCGATGTTTTTTGTACAAAAAACTACTACTGGCATTCGAGGGTTCTGCATTTCGTCTTTTACATATTAATGATATTGGCTATCTAAATGGAAATTTTAGGTTATTTAATGGTGATCGATTACAATATTGATGGATATTATATGACCATTATGTGAATAGATGTAGTATATTTTTTGTTTAATCGGCCCGAAGGACGATGTTTATGGCGGACTTGTTATGAAAATCTGCATGCTATATGGGTATGAATACCTTCTTTAGAAAATTGCAAATATATTTTATTCTTATAGACAGCATATTAAAATGAAGACCACGTTTAAGTTACCTTATAGAACTTATAAATTATTATGTATAAAAGTTATCATTCGTATCTTATTAATAATTTAAATATATTACTTACCTATAAGATATATTTAAAACAGTAACTAGTAAGTCTTATTAAGAAGATATTTTTTACTGAAGTCTCATTGTCAGTATAATAAGTAAAATTAATGTAATATAATAGGTGCGTAACTTGTTTCTAGAGTAGGAACCGGGCATTTCTTAGGTACAAATATTTGAAAGTTACCACCCCACAACAAGAAATCACTGGAAGTAGTATTATGCTGTGTTTCCTACGAGGAGTGGGAGCACTGTAAGGCTATATTGATACCCTATTCCCCCATATTCCTAACCTGCCTTTGAAATTTTAAATGCTTCGTTTCCATACCCTGAAGCCGGCAATGCATCGAAGACGCTCTATATTTGCTTATGGTCATGGGCTCTAGTTAAAAAAAAGGTATAGAAAGTTACCACATATTGCTTTCTTAACCTTTAAATGCTGACGTGCGGGTCTCTCATGCCTCGAGAATATAAAATAGTTAAATAACTTCCTTCCTTGACTCACGCGTATTTTCTTGTGCCTTTGCGTCTCGTCACTTTAAGGATGTATTATAATTTTTTCAATAGAAAAACAGTTCAAAATTCGAATTTTAAGTTGATTCGTTGATTTTTCAATTAATTTTAAATAATACCTAATGATTTATGATCTCATGAGCTTTTTGCCAAAAAATTAAAAGTGTTTCCAAAATTTTCATACAAAAGTTAAGTATACAATACATTATTAAAATCTTACAAATAAATATGTGGTGTTATTACAAGATAATCACTTAAGCTAATTATCAAACAATAAACTCAAAAATCAAAATATTTTAATATACAATCTGACTTATATACGGGCCGCACAGGCCCCCACGTGTACGTAAAGTAAATCCACATCAGTAGCTCAAGGTTAATCTAATTTTAATTCGACATCACATAAATAAAGTTTATTCCCAGAATTCTGGAACCCAAAAGTAAATCACCAACGTGACGAAACAGATTTCATAGCAGCACGAGCCTTATTGTCCGGATGCCCACGTAATACTTGGTCGTGGTCGGTAGTTAATTTCATTTTAGACCCGTAATTTGAATGTTCGTAGAATTGAGATTATTCTCCAGGCTTAATAGATTGTTCTAAGAAGTATTGATACTGTAATCATGTTTTTTGTGCGTGGGTGCAATTGTGGCTTTTTTCTAGTGTAGTATGTGAGGGTTAATGAGAGACGATGTATGTAGAAGTCTTATGTGTTATGTTATTTGATATCCTCGTAAAAACTATGAATATAATATAGTATAGATATAGCATAATGAAGTAGTATTAAATATGTCACATTTTGAAGAGACAGCCTCTATTTCTGGTATTCTGTATACCAATCACACATCGGGTTTTTGGGCGTTCTTTGAGTTTGAGATTTATCACAGTTGTGGTGTGTGTATGTTACTCATAAATAAATTAAACAACAAGTACTACAAATAAAAAAATACAGTCTAAATATAAACACCCCAATTGTTAAAAACAGAACGTTTTAACGTTCGTGTCATCAAAGATCATTATTATGTTACGTCAGGTGAATATTTACCATCAGCAAGCTGTGAATGTGATCCTTTCCTCTGCCATAAGAAATTAAAATATAGGCATAGTCCTTTAAAATATAGACCGTTTTGTTGGCATTAATTATGAGAGCGTATCAAAGATGATTTGATAATTGTCTAATTTCCAAACATCCTTACTATTTCAGCTGTCTCAATCCTGATTGTTGAAACAATTATTTTTTGCTTGAACGTTTAACGTAAAAAATTTAACGCCCGTGTCATCAAAGAACCCATTAAAAAAGTTTATATGAGGGTGGCAACGTGCTGCAAGCAGGTGAAATAAATGCTTTGTTCCTTCAAATGTCAGATCAATTAGACTGTCGCAATTAAGGTCATCTAGTTTTCACTTAGAAATATGTTTGGTGAATGCTATGTTTTTGTTTTATTTACGTATTTGCGTTATCTTTATCGATATGGAAGGGAGAAAGAATGTCCTCTGTATGGGTTGTTCGGTATTCAATTCAATTCATATTTGATGTTGTGTATATTTAGTAATATACGCAATTATGATACGTAAATTTCTCATTGGGATTTTGATATCTTCTATTCTTACAGCCTTTGTATTATTTTGAATTCGAAAATTAGATAATCCTTAGAAAAAGAAAACTACAAATTTATTTACAACTCATGAAGTAAATAAGGATTTCAAATTACATCGACTTTTTATATTTTAACGTAAAAAAGATAATATTGTGTTTTTACATACTTGGAATTTGTACATACTTGTATTCTATTGTATGTTGTCATATTATGTCTATTTCTAAACTCTTCGTAACGGTATAACTTAATAAGAACAATCGTAAAAATTACATTTTAATCGTGTAGAATAATTTTGATGCATATTTAACTGGACTGTTAAACACCTGTAACAGTTGTAATCACACTATTTATAACAGAAATAGATTTGTTTCGCTGTACTGGTAATGACGCTAAAATTACGATTTAATTCCATTCTGAGTAGCGTGCGTGGCCAAAGATTGTTAAAAACAGATGCGTTATGTTAAACATTTTCTTTCATAAGGGTATGTCTATGTTCAATGAATTAGAAGTTTATATTACACCAATGTATCCTATAAGGCAGAAACAAAAAATATATTTGAATCAGGTTATGTTTCCAAAGCTGACGCACACATTTATAATAGAAATAAAGAAGTTATTTGGCGGTCCGAACTAATTAAGGTTTTAATATAAGCTACTATAATATGGTGGATATTATAGTAGTATTCAATAGACAGAGTTCAACAGATGGTTTTGAAAAATCTTCAGTAGACATATAATATATTTGTTTGTGCTCTCAGTGACATAAATAATAATTGAAAATTAAGACTCTAAAGTCAATCATTTAAATTTAATCGGTACTGAATTAATACTCCCAAGAAATGTAATACATCTGCAAAGTAATCTATGGCACGGGGCTTTAAAATAATTTTTGTACATTAACAACTGTTCTACATTCATAGCACAGCAACAAAAAACCGGCGTGCGGCTAAGTAGATGAAACAACAGAAGTCAAATTTCTTTAGACATTAATCTTAGCAGTAGGTTTGTGTCGGGTGCATATACTTTTAAGGTTTACAAAGATTTCTATATGAAACAAATTTATTAACTTCATCTATCACAATATTTAAGATTTTTTTTGAAAAAGGTTATATAAATTTTGTGTTAAGTATAAAAATACAAATAAAAACTTTAAGACTATGTAGTTAATTTTATTCATTTTGACTAATACCGTTGCTTTTACATTGCACATCACTGGAACCTTATAAACTGAAGTATTTTAATCATTTTGTAAACCTGCGCATTATTATGTTTATATGTGCATAATAAACGTTTTCATTTTCGATGTCATTATGCTTACTTACTTACTAACCATGTCATAACATTTCTAAAATGAGATGATAATCCTCTCCCAAGAAAACAACATGTGAATATTTTTGTCTATATGACATACGGGTAAGATGCTAAATAGTTCAACGTTTTAGACGTTACATTCCTACCCATATGAGACGTTTATTAAAACATGTTTACGTTACATAAGTTCCGGAATGTTGTAATTTTTAAAAGGGGTTACTCCGTAATGTACGTTTATTTCCAAGGGATGACACTATTAATATGCTTGCTTTTAAACAATACTGTTATAAATGTGAATGTTTGAATTCTTGTTAAATAACTCAGATTAGATCAAGAGACTTGTTACTCTAATCAATGCAGACAAAGTCGCGAATGATAGCTAAAAACTACAAGAGATTTTGATAATTGTTTTTTTTTGATGTTGTACCTAAAGTGACCGACAGAAGACAATTCCAGATGCTCCTATGGTTACCATACTCCTTACATTTTAAGGCAAATTAGTCTATAAATAAGTAGTAATTACCCTAAATATTCCGTCAACCTATTAGCTAATCATGTAAATTCATAAGCATGGGCACCCCAGTCGCGTGTTTGCGCGGTCGCGGGCTTTCTACCGCTAACGGTCGGCGCGTGCGCAGGGCACCTGTCCCGTGACCCGCACGCCGTGTGGTTAGCGCAGCCTTTGCTATTGAATAGAATTATACACTTGCAAAATTGTAAAAAAAATACAACAGGGCCTCGTGGTACAAGGGAACTTCTTTTTGTCAATTAAATATAGCTTGTGTTAATTAAAGATAATGACGCATTATATTTGTGAAAGAGTTTTTAAAATCGGTCCAGTATCTTTTGAGTTTATTCGAAAAAACATACAAAAACCTTGATTGGTCCTCTTTATAAAGTTAGTATAGAAATATAGATTAGATTGCTAAAGATCCTAAGAATTCAAGCCTTTATGCCATCTTCATAGATTTATAGAAAAAAATTATTCATGTCAGGTCTAACACAAATATACAACACTTCTAACATAACATTGTTATGATCACCATCTAAAATAATTATTATTACACATTATACATACAGCGAGGATGAGGTTGGTTTTGACCAATTATTATTATATACGCTTTGGCGTATATAATTGGATTTGTCTAGACTCGAGTGTGTTCGCATACAGTTGACTTCGAGTGACGCCTGCGCTTAATATCAGCAATATGTTCTTTTAGTCGACTTCCAATGCTTCTCTTAGTTTGGCCTATGTATGAGAAGCCATAGTCAAAGTCCAATTTGTATACCCCGGCGTCTTGTAAAGGACTATTACTTTTCACTGCTCTCAAGAATCGTTAAATCTACTTGTACGGCTAGTAGATAGTATTAAACATATAAAAAGTAATTTATATATGTGAATGCTTGCATTATCCCTTTTATTAGACCACCAACCTTTCGTTACTTCAAGGAGTATTTAAAGTCAGTATGAACCATTGTTTTGCTAATCATAAAATAAGAGAAAACACTCTCCAGATTGAATGAGCTCATTATAATAGACAACAAGAGTCATAAACTAAAGTAATAAAAATAGTGTAATTTTAGCCACTATTGCATAGTCGAAAATTACACTTAATTAAAAGGTGCGTAAAATTGGATACTGACAAATCAGTAGCTGCTACCCCATACATAAATATAATGGAATATAATTATAGACAATGGCATACAACTATTTCTTTAACAGAAAGTTTAGTATTCGTTTACGTTTACACCTTCACTATTATGAAGGTAATATAATATAAATAAGTGGTAATAAACGTTATTAAATATACATATTTTTAAAACTATATTATAAGGTTTACTTATAATTTTCAGTCGTAAATTGTAAAGGAGAGCAATTTTAACGAATTTCTCTTTTTGCAAACGATTATTTTAACTTCAGCTTAGTTGTTAGTTAGTGTTATTATTAGATGAATATTACCACAAAAGGCTGTGTAAACGTTTGTATTTCATCTGACTATTTTGTAAATAATCTTACTTCACCGCAACAGTAGATAAAAACACATTTAGATCTACTGTCTGTTAAGTAAATGTCTCTTAAATAAATATAAGTCATTACTGAAAATAGACTTTAAACCGCTGAAGTTATTTATTTTCTAATCTACTCAAAGAATTAATTACAAGAGACATAAATTTATTTTAATAAAATTAAAACTCATACAACATTTTATTCGTTCTGTTCTCGACAAGAAGAATAATTGGAATCCTTCATTTTTGTATTCAACAGTCGTCGTTACAAACGGGTCCAAAAAGAAAAAAAGATGGAAGGAATTAAATAATGTTTATACATATAATAAAACTAGCGACCCGCCCCGGCTTCGCACGGGTTTAATGGATGATATTATACATAAAAACCTTCCTCATGAGTTACTCTATCTATTAAAAAAAACCGCATCAAAATCCGTTGCGTAGTTTTAAAGATTTGAGCGTTCATAGGGACATACAACATGACACATGACAGAAAAAGCGACTTTGTTTTATACTATGTAGTGAAGTATGTTTAAGTATCTATCAGTTCTCTACTTTCCGTAGTACAAGTTTTGTTTAATTTAGGACTAGATGGCGTTGTGTAAAATGTCCCAGAATATTTATTCATTTATTTATTTTATTTTAAAAACAGTAATTCATTATCCGTTCACAAACATCGATTTATTGTTACAAAGTAAAAACTCATACAAAATCGACTTACACAATAAAGTGACCGTTGAAACAGGTGCGCGTTCACCTGTCGCTTCAACCGTTAATTCGGTAATGACGGTATGATTCAATCAATGAAATTTCTTTTTATGTAATATTGGATTAATTGGTGATATAAATGTTGGATATACTATAAATTTGTCATGGTATGGCCTATGGCTTATTTTTGTATGTGGTGAAGTAAGAGCTCTGTGATATTGCTTTAAAATCAGACGGAAAAATATAATTAAAAAAGGATACAACAAGCTGCGCTCCGCCGTTTCAACCGCTTATATGACTATGTTCCGTAGGATTTCCGGAATAAAAAGAATCTTAAGTCCTTTTCCTGGTCCTTAGCTATCTCGTTACAAATTATCTTCCAAATTGGTCGAACAGATCTCGAGTTATAAGTGTTGTGACTAATGGTACTACAAGGTACTGCTTCGATATTTAATTTATAGATTATAGTTCCAATTTACCTAATTACATCTCTGATACAATTCTATATTTGAGACATGATCTTGTATAAAGTCCTGTATTTAAAAAAAAACACCCTCAAACAATTCATCTTTTTAAAATACACTTCCAGTCTATTTTGAAAGATACCCATTTGTGACTCAATTCTTTCTTTTTGCAGTGGAAATAAGCGTAAAATATTATAAGCGAGCAAATACACTTGTAAGATAATCAGCTCAGCAAACAAATAATTTCGAACGTGAGACTACTATCTCAATAATAACAATAAATCGCTTGTACAAATTGAACCTTATGTGCTGGTAATAATACTCGTTTATATCAGAAAGAAAATGGTGTATGTTTATACGAAAAATGATGCCACGTGCTTGTATGCATCCAAGTTAGGGTTTGTACAAATATGATGTGGTTTAACAAAGTATTGAAATGCGTGACATTTATATCTTCCCTATGCATACATTCCAGAATTAACAATTTTGTTGCAATAATGAAACTAACGTTTTTTGCATATATTACTAGTCCATTTTATTCTTGTAAGATTATATTACGATGACCCACTATTATTAAACTAGTCTAATTCAAACTACTATTTATGAATACGATACGAGCAAATTGAAGCAAATTTAAAGTCAAAATGTACATGTTCATTCCTTAAACTTTAGCTTTGAGCTTCATTTCTTCCGGACTGAAAAAAGAACGGAGCTAATTAAGGATCTCAATACTTTTGTTAGTGAAATCGCGAAGTTTCTTTCATATTTATGTTTTTGTTGGATTCACGAACTAAATGCACACCTTAAATTTGGGACCAGGTAATGACAAAAAATTCGTTAAGTATCGCACAGTTAAGATAATATAGGGATCCACTCAACTCCTTGACCGTTAAAAAAGGATTTGAAAACAGGTGTAGATCACATCTGTCCCATTGGGTAACAATCGTTACTATGATTTCTAACTTCCGACTAAAAAGCAAGGGTAGTGATATATTTAAGACTTTTTTATTTGTGTAGTTTAACGTTGTACCTAAGATTAATAATACATACAACTTAAGTTAAAAACGATTTTACCGATTTTATAAGTTCACTAAATTTTTGTAAAAAAATCTACCAAAAAAACAAGCTTGACTTTTTTTTGAAAACGGAATGTCTATTGAAACCTTTCGCATTTGACAATCATAATAAAGAACAATATATCAGTTTACTTTATGTTGCATCCCTGTTATGAATAAAGTAAAGATGGCGTTTCTGATCGATGCCGATTTGCATCACAGATAGAATTACCTCTAGTATTGTTTATGTCTTTGGTACTGCTAGTGCAATACGATGCAAAAGCAGTGGAGATATTTGATAAAATATTTATTTTGTTAATGGACTTCTTCTTGTATATTAATTGAAAAAAAAACAAGTAGAACCAATGAAGTTGCAGCTTACCAAAACTTGAAACATTTTTTTTTATTTTTTTTCATTTCAGTTTATTTATGATAAATCTCATGCAATAAAAATATAAATTAACATAGACAATATACTTGATATAATGTATTGTCACTTATTGATGGAAATACATTTATTTTATTTATTTATTTTATTAGGCAAACACAACAGTTGACAATAACGAAGTGTAGAGTACAATACAGCAAGAGCTGTATTTAAAAAAATATAGGGTCTTTTAGGCGAAATTGCCAACCAAAGCGTGCATACACGACCATTAAAATTATAGACATTAACAAAAGTACATTTTATAATAATAGATTAAAATTAAAATTACTAATAAAACGTTTTGAAATAGTATTTTGAATGATAGAAAAGAAATTGCATTATAAATTGTTTGGAAAACTCAACCCACAACTTAAAGGATTGTAACCAAACAAAATGCAGAAAGACCATCTGATACATTTAAAAATTCCTTTAATGTGTACATAAATTTTCCTTTTAAGTAACATAGTCATCCAGCCGCAAGCTCGACTCAAAGTATTAAGGACACTAATATTTTTATCCGCGCAAAATCCGATCACACTCAGTACACAAATAACTTACTAATACAGGATCGCCTACCGATTGAGCGTGAAGTGACTATCATAAACACGGATTGTGCTCCAAAGCCGAGTTATGTACCTCAAGCACGCCATCCCGGTATTATAACCGAGATATAAATTACCTCTTCGCACCCTGGTCGAGGCTCGGACATCGATGATTTATACACAATTATCGATTAATTCAAGCAGCGAGTGGGCTATGGTATCGATTAACGTGTTTGTTAATTATAGCGTGTATTTTTAGCGAGTGAATTAAATTGAGGCAATTGATATCGTTGGTATTCATAGGCCTGCATAAATCATTTTTGATTGTTACAAAATGCGTGGAGGAACGATGTGAATACCAAATGTTGTATGAAACATATTTTTAGTCATCGATCTTTATACGTAGTTGGTGCGATCTTTAAAAAGAGACACTCAAATAGGTATATCATCTTTCTATTTTTATCGCAATTTAAATTAGGCAAATTCACTTTCGCTATGCTTTTAATTTGATAACATGATAATCCGATAAAACATATTATGCACAAGAACGACTGTGTTTCTTACTTTCTCAGGGTACATTCTACTTTTAAAATAACATCGACGATTTCCTTACAAACTCCTAATTTTCAGCTTAACAATTTAACCTCGGGCTTGCTAGTTCAGTAAACAGTTCAAGGTAAATACCGACAGCTTGAACTAACGTTTCCACGAAATCTTGATAATAATTGAAAACAATCACACCGATCTATACTACAATACCCCAGAAATACAAACAAGTTAAAAACATTTGTAATAAGCAGGGAACGATAACCACGATTCTAATAACCAACGAGGTGTATGCACGATTGTTCGGCGTGCTCTCAGGTTTTTTGTCGGCGAAATGGGAGCAATACTCATCAGATATCTTACAAAAAACGCCGACATCGACAAAGGCGCCACCTCGATTACGCCGTATGACAAAGCAGTTTGAGCCACACTCCATATTGATCCAAACAACCTCTATTTGGTTCAGCCTTATTGGATTTTTTGTCTACACTGACCTGTGTAAAATGATTTTTATAAGTGAAACTTCGACTGACAATGCTTCCTTTATGTGGTCGCTGACAATGACGTAAATTGCGGAGATTGAAGATTTAATTTATAAATCAAACTTTCTATCTATTTTTTTTTAAATTAAAATATTGAACAATGTCATGTCTTTTTCCGTTCCAATAGTGAATCTTACACATTTTTAAATTTGTATAAAAAACAATATTTTTTGTTTACTCGAATGGTGAGGTTACATTTTTTATATGCATAGGCGTGTAACGGTTTTTTCACTCAGCCTTCTTGTAATTTTGGATATATTATATAGTTCAAAAACGGAAAAGGACAAAGTCTAAGCCTAAAAGTACAATTCACATGGGATTTTCTTGAGTAACTCACGCGGACCCATCCCCGGATAAACGCTTTCTTACGGCCGTTTTCAATATTCTATCTATCCCTTGTTATGCTTACTAAGGTCAGACAAATCTATTCTATTTGCATTTACTTCGATTTCAATATGCTGTCAACGGATAACCTTTGCTAAGACTTTTGTCAATCGCCATATAATCTGAGATAACAATCTATCTATATTGTTTGATACATTATTGAAAACGGCCCTTAATAAAGTTTTGTTTTCCCTAACCGTATACATCAAGTTATATACACATTTTATTTTAAAAAACAATGCAACAGGTCTATCTATTCTGGCTGGTCGCACCGCCAGCTCCCGTGGCGCGAACTATGGCTTTGAATGGACAATCTAAATGTAGGTTTAATCGAGCTTTTTGTGTTTGACTTCGGCTTGATTGTCTGATAGGAGAAAAAGCAATACCGAAAGTATTCGTGTCACGTTTTAGTTCATATGAAGAGGAGATTTTTAATACATAATTTAGAACTGATTTTTGAGGTTCCGTATTTGTAATGGAAATCTGGCTATTGAAGGGTCTTAGTATTCCGCGAGAATCTTGTCCGTGAATGCAAACACAGCATTAGTATTCTTTTAGTTTCCTTATGCTGACAGCTATCGATTCCTGATGCTCATTACAATATCGTGATAATAATGTCAAAGAATGCGATCATTTTTCTAAAGTACTTTATACATTGTATTGTTACTTCTTGATGGAATTGTACATCATTTCTTTCAATTCCATCATGAAACAAAATGTGTTTTTCTCTAAATGTATTTTCTTCTTCTTCTTCTTCTGTATTTTTTTCTAAAGGAATGCATGTTTTGTATAGCAATTAAACAAGTGAATGATCCATCAGTTAGGTCCATTAGTTATCAACAGTATCCATGGAAATCTATAGAATTATAAAAATCCTAAGAATTTCATGTCAATCGTAATTGAAAAATTAACTGTATGAAGATTTTACTTCCAAAACAAAGTGTCAAGTAATTTTTAAAATAATTTGTTACGTATATCAGTTATCAAGTGTCCATGAAAATCCTAAAAAAATCATATCAATCGTAATTGAAAAATAATTCAATGAAGACTTCTCTTCTAAAATAGTGTTGAATTTTTAAAATAATTGATTAGTAACTTTATTTCGAAAGTGTCACATGAATTCCTCAGTATTTACGTAAAATACTTTGGTTAGTAATTGCAGTGTCGTGATCAATTGGCTATATTATTGGATCGGGCCAAACGTTTAGGTGGTCCAATTTGGACCACCCAGCGGTCCCCGATATAATTGTTCCCATTAAGATTTATAATGTCCAAGATTGACGCTGCTTTGGGATAGCTTCAAGGGAATACAGGGTGTTACAGGAAAATTTATTTATTTAAAATTTATATTTTTTTTTTCTGAAAAAATGTGAAAAGCTCAAATTAAATCCAGTGTTTAATAAATATATTGTTCTTTGAATCTCGTAAATAAATCTTTTGATTTACTAGATTCAAAGAACCTTATATTTTTGCTTGTGTGATTTATAAAATAATCACTTAATTTCGACAATACAAGCATTAATGTGATGATGAAAATCAATCAGCTCTTAGTCACTATAATGATTTAAGTAGAGACGTACACAACGTAGACGTTCGTAGTAACAAAAGAGGAATCAAAATTGGTCAAACCTTTTAATGTTTTGCTGTTTACAGCACCCTGTATAAACAGGAGAGTAAACTTTATGATAGTTGTGAATTACATTAATCATTACTAGAACGATATCGCATAATTGATTAATACTTGAGTTTATGGTGAAAGCCTTCGTTAACAATTACCTTCGCCAGCGAGTGGGATGACTAAATGGATTAGATATGTCTATTATGTAGTTACTATTCGCTTCAAAGTTTTGTGTATTGTTCTTTATATGGAATATTTTCCGTAATATAATTAGGTGCTAAAATAATGCATTGTGTCTTGTTTTGTTCATTATATTTTTTAATCTAATAGCAGCTGTGTACTTTGCCACGCTTATTTTACTAAAAGACACACAAGTTAGATTTTTATGTGATGTTTATTGTTTATTTGATAACTATTTCTTTAATGTTTTAATTTGTTCATAAAGTAATCAAACCTCGTATTTAAGGTGTAATTCATAATTTGCGAAATTTCCTGTGTGAAACAGGATTACAATACAATAAATGCAGGTTTAATAAAGCTGTATAAAACCTTTAATAAAAATATATGACGCAGGTGGTTAACAATAAACCAACGTAAAAGGGAGAAATGGCATATGATGCAAATGCGAAAAGTATCAGAATTCAAGTTTCTGTATTTGGTATTATGCGAGAAATATCCACGCTTTAACTAAGGTGTGAATTAATTAATTTTTATGAAGTAGTCTTTACTAAAAGAATCGTCGGTAATTGGTCCGTTCTCCGGTTGTGGAAGAATATGGGTTTGAAGCACGCTATGATTTTAGGGATCCGAGATGAAACGTTCATGCAAAGGAATTAGCAACGTCTCCACGATATGTACACTCATGGATTGTTTTTTGCATCGCATAAAATTATGTTAAGGTATGATTTTTATGAATGCATTGGCTGTTTAAGTTAAGAAGATCATACTGTTTGATAAAACGATGACGGCTTAAAGTTCTACTTTTGTCCTTTTGTTTAAGTGTAAGTATGTCTATCTGCTATCTAGTTTCGATAATACAAACTTTTCTTAGTTTGAGACTAAATCGCGTTGTATAAAACGTCTGAGAATATTTATTTATTTATGTATAACTAAAACCTGTAGGTATTTGGTTCTCATTGAAGTATCAGTTATAATTCATTCTTCATAAAATTTATCAACTCCTAAATGTTTGACTCATTCAATAAAATAAGGATTATAATCATATTTTAAGTGTCATAAATTGATATTTATAGAAAAGAGAAACCACTGAAAACGGAACCCACAGTACTAAAAACCTATATGTCAATTTAAACGGTAGACATACAAGTTTTTGCCTAGATTGAAGTAATTAAGTATTACACTTACTGAAGTATGCACATGAGTAATTAAAAGGTGCTGAGATATTTGTGAAGGCATCAAAAAGGCTTTTAACGGTTTTGGTTGTGTTAATGAGAAAAATGTCACTCAACCCATCCAAGATGCTAGTTGCTAAACAGTGTAATTCAAGTAATTATACGATCCTATATCCCATATTCCATGACTGCCTCGTTGGTCTAGTGGTTGCATCTTTGACTACAGATCGAGGGGTCTTGGGTTCGAATCCCGGGCCAAAAGGATGAAGAAGGTTATTGGGATTTTTTCAAATTTTTTATTTTGACAAAGAAATTTTAGTAACAACCCTGAGTCTGGAAGTTGGAGGTGCTGGAGCACCCCCGTGCCTCGGAGAGCACGTAAAGCCGTCGGTCCTGCGCCTGATCTCCGGTCGTGTCGGTTGCCATCCCATCGGGTTATGAGAGCAAACGAATAGAGAGAGCACCTGTGTTTGCGCACACACTTGCGCACTATAACATCTCCCGCGCAGTTGGCTGATCACTATAGAGATTGGCCGCCGTGGTCGAAATTCAGTTAGAAGGAAGGATTTTTTTTATTCCATGTGATGTTTTCGTATTTTTTGTTTATTGAATCTAAAAAAAAAATTAATACAAAAGTTCACATTTAATTTCGGCTGTTCATAAAAATTCAAAATAATCTTCATCCATGGCTTATAAATTACTCTGCAGAAAAATATCATGATATGCATTAAGTTGATCGAATGAGAAGGATATTAAAATTTGACAATCTTGTATTCTAAGGATAAGAATTTTGTATGATAACACGACCACGATATTTAAACTATTTGAATGAGTAAATTTAAAAAAAAAGAGAACATATAACATGCTTATAATACTTTTTTAATAACGTATCTAAATAAATCAGTACTGATATCACCTCAAGGCAGCTGCTACAGATATTGTGACACGATATATATCTAATTCCATTGTTACAAACAAGTTTTATTCATAATTATTCCAGTAAACTTCAAAATCTGGGTAATATATATAATTTATTCATGTTAATATTCAATAAATGTAGAATATCACCACCTGCTGGGTGTTCGACCAATCGTCTCCTGCCGTTTTATAGTTACACCTCAAACACTTGAAAGGTGATAATTTGTATCGGTTGTAAAATGAATCTATTAAATAAATTAAGTGGGTAACATGATTTCTAATAATTATCATCTACGATTTATGTAGGACTTAACAATCTTTGTGTCGTAGGTTAGGGAGATGCTGAGAACACGTTTTACTGGTGTTTATTCAATTTATTGAATGCTTCCATAGAAGATGTCATAATTTCATTTGATGATTGCAAATTATGTTTCACCTAAGGATAGTTTACACGAATCAATGTCATGCAATACAAGTATGTTAACATATGTATTACTCCTTAAAATCAGTCCATTATTTTAAAAAAGTTTTACGAGTAAAGCGAAACAGAAGGCTAATGAACGGCGCAAATAACTGTACTGATTAAAAATTAAACTAACATTCCGGTGCACCTAATATATGACTACCGAGATTGGAACACGGCCGCTGAATTTCAATGAGTCGATACGCGCATCCTTTAGAGGATAAAATGTATTGGATTTATCGTCGCCCCGTAACGTCCCACAGTTCTGTACGCCACTGTAGGACAATTAAGACTTAATACTTTCAAGTGAAGTTGTTTTATGCAAATAGGCGCCAGGTTGCGTGTTCACGCCTACAGCCCCGACGGTGTAGTGAATACGGTGCAATAAATTGCAGTGATTGGTTCGTCTATGCTTGGAGACGGTTTGTAATTGCTTTTGTTGATGAATTGGAGCATTTGGTAGCCGAATGTTGAGCTGAGAAACTGATAATTTGTGAGTAATTTAGTTGTTGTGTGTGGGTTTTGGATCACTTTTTTGTGGTTGCTATGTTCTGCTAGCGAATTTTGGGTCTTCTTTAAAAGGATCAGTTTTTATAGAGATCTAATACAGTACAATTGTGCTTTCAGACTGCGTTGTAATATTTTCATCATAAGTTTTGATGTAAGCTTTTTGTTTCATAAACATTGTAAAAGTTGAATGCAACTGCAGATTCATTAAATACGTTTTTAAATTTCGGTCTCTTTGCGTAAAATGATGTTGATTAAAACAAATTACTATTACTTTGGTAGGAGAATGCGGGTAGGGTAAAACAATACACAAGTATAATCAAAAAGTATAAAACTTTATTACTCATTACATATTTAACTTATATTAACAATATAAATACTCTATATTAATTTAATAATTCGTTATAAAATAATTTTGGACGGACGCCATCATCACAATATACAAACGTAGTGTTAGTATATGAAAACGTCAATGTCTACATAATACTATGTAGGATTATAAGCTACTATATACAGATGTTCAAAATTGAACTTTTAATCGATATAAACTTTTATATAAAAAGTTATAATACATAACACAGTAAACACCTTTCACCATTTGTCGGTATTATAGTGACACAATTTGTAAGCCGAATTTCTGAGCATATTATCTTTCTTTAACTTCTATTACGGCTCTCTTTTTTACTTGGTGTGACTGTTGTTCACACTTTACTCTTCTATAAAGATGCCGAGACGTCAAAGAAACTGCCCATACTTTACTCTTACTACATACTTCCATTCAACGAATTGTGTCACTATTATATCGACAAATAACGAAACAGGTTAACATAAAAACAGTATGTTAAATATGTACTGTGGCATAATGCAAAACATTAATAACAGCCTATAAAAATAGGCGCTTCACCAACAATCTTCCTCATGGTATTTTTATAACAATCTACATAAACACATATCTCGTAATTAATTTGTGCTATAATAACAGTTGTTTTTGTTTTTACTACTGCAATATTGTGCTTTTCACGTTATGAAACTTTATCTAAAAACTTAAAGTAATCGTTAAAATTAACTCTATTTTAGTTTTTAGACATATTTAAAAGGACGGTTTCATAGCTTCACTTTTAAAGTAACGTCTTCGTAATTATTGAAATAAATTATTCTTAGTACTAACTAATCTAATATCACACTTTTTATATGTTCTATATAAACATATACAGATATTGTTATTTACATTTTTAATTTGTTTGTTCGTTCAGGTGGCCTCCTTGGCGGTGTTCCTTTGATGTTTTGCTGTAACAAAAAAAAACATAATGCATTTCACATTCTTGTCATTACAATTTGTTTACTTGGCTTGTTTGTTTGATATGTAAAGTAATGGTGAAGATAAATGTTAATTACATAGAATTTGAGTTTTTAATTTAGTCAATGGTTCTGAATTAAGAAACAATTAATATGATAAAAGAACAATGCAAGAAAAGTCATATTTTTTATCTTTGGTAACTTTGAGTAGCTCGCATTATCTATATTTTAACCAACTTCCCAAAACGAAGAGTAGGTTATTAATTGTAAAATATGTCACAAAATTGTATTGTTAAATTTATCATTAGAAAATTTCAACTCGACTCGAGACTCTTCTCGAATGTTCTATACGGAATAGAACTTCCATTAACAGTTATTTTATTTATAGTTGACATAATAAACCTACTAATATTATTAATGCGAAAGTTTGTGAGGATGTGTTGGTTTGTTACTCTTTTACACAAAAACTAGAGCACTGATTATGATGAAACTTGGTATACACATAGGTTGTGAGGTAAGAGTTCAGAATAACATATAGGCTACCTTTAATCCCGGAGTTGCCACGGGATCAGAAGTTACGCGGGTGAAACCGTAGAGCGCTGCTAATAATAATAGAAATGTATCATGTATGTTAAGAATCTACCCTGTATTTTTATTAAGATCTATTGCTACAAAATTCAATACATACCAGTATGCAAGAACAAGTGGTTCTTCAGGTTGGTGTGTTTGGAGAAGCCTCTGGAACAGATATGACACTTGTAGGGCCAAGAACCACTGTGGACGTACATGTGGGACTTCAGATCACCAGGAGTTGGGAACGACTTGGAGCAGAGGCTGCACTTATGAGGTTTTTCCTGGAAAGAAAGGACTGTTAGATTCTGCTAAGGTTTTGTGAAAGCTGGTTATTGGGTAAATCAGTTATGAATAGGTTAAGGTGCCTCAGCTAATCAGCAGGCAAAGTAGACTGACATTTATTTTATTTTATTTATTATCAATAACATATAATTTACATATTTTTTGACTTCCTAGATGCCATTAAACATATGCGTGCACCCTTCAATCGTAAATAGCAGAGACTTTGTATATCTGATAGACCAGCTCAGCTACTATGCGACATATAATGGTCTTAATTTCGACGTAACGAAATTGTAACCATTGTATTGTTGAATGGAATTTCTGTTAAGATTATTGAGTTATAAGAATGTAGTGAAATGAAACGTGGTCTTTATTTAACTTTTATTAACAATTGTAATTACAATTTGGGGAACCCTTAACAATGAAGGTAAGAAGAAAATGTATAATAATATTGTTTACTGTATTTCGATTTCAGTAACTCACTATGACACGATTCCATGTATGTTTTCTTTGTTTTTCAGCTTGATATATTACTGCAAACTGCTATAAAGTGTATGCAATCAGGGATAGCATTAAAGGAAGCACCTACCAGTCGTTAGGCTCGACTTATATAAATTACTCATAACTGTCTACCTTATGTCTGTAGCTCTAATATACACAACAAATACTATTAAATGTTAAATATTTTTCTCATAAGTTTTAAACTTGGTGATGTTAGTGTGACTATTAATTATAATGATAAGCGTATTATGTTCAGACAAAATAAACAATACTATATCTATCGAAAAATGTGTATTTTCGATAGATAATATTATGTTAGTACTGATAATTAATATACAGCCAAAGAGTTTGTTTGTTTGTTTGTACGCGTGAAGAGAAGTGCGCTAAGATTACTCAGGATTTCAGGAACCACATGACCGTTTCATTGTAAATAAAAGTGTTAGATAAACCATTAACAGAGGTATGTTATGGCTACAGGAGCGAAGCCACGCCTGGCCCCCTATTCAAAAATGCAAATTCGATCGGAAAATATTGAAAATCGGAACAAGTTTCATAAAAATTTCGTCAGAAACGTCTTCGTTCCGACCCGAATTGAATTTGTGCATCAGTACCCTGACAGCTAGTACATAATATTTTCAAGTAACGTTTGATCTATAACGAAAAACTTAATTACACACTACCGTGTAACACCGAAATGATCGCTTACGAAAGATTTAAAATTGAGCCTCACGAGCCATCAACCGCGGTAGACAATAATGACCACAAAAAGAAAACAAAATCAATGTTGGAAGACAATAAAACGGCTAATAATCATCATCATCTCCAATATAATCAGAGTCATGACGCTGCATATCGCCGCGTGCAAATGAATTTATAATGAAAGGTGTAGGGCTGCTATGAATGGGTTTTAAACTGACTTGCATGTTTACAAAATAACTCTCATTTGGTTTCATATACATAAACATAAATATATATCTGTTTTGTTTTAAATCTAGCAATGTTCGGTTTCCCTTAATAGATTTAAATTAATGTTTCGTATCATAATTGAAACGATCGAAATTGATGTTGCAATCAATTAAGAAATGAAGAAAGACATGAGCTTAAATTTGTTCAAATTTTAAGTTTCTTTTGATTCCTGAACCTATTTACCGTGTTCCAAAAAACAAAGTTCCTATTAGAAATATGTTAATAATCTTATGTATTATTGAAATGATCGAAATTGATGCTGCAATAAATTAAAAAACGAAGAAAGACATCAGCTTAAATTTTTTCAAATTTAAATTTTCTTTAGATTCCAAAACCTTGTTACCGCGTTCTAGAAAACAGAGGTTCTTAATAGAAATATTTTATTACCAATTTCATTTTTTATATTTTGCGGGAACGTTATTTAATTCTTGCTTTTGCATTGATGGCAACCCTAACCACTGAAACCAGTTGGCGAAGTATTCTAGTTTTGCGCTTAATGACACAAAGTGTTATGCATATTATTTATTTTTTGCGTAAAAGCATTGTTGGAGATAGCTTACAAGTTACTTACAAAGATAGTGTCTACAGAATAATTACTCAGCATAATAATATAGTTCTTCGAAAAGCCTTATATAAAACTTAATATTATTTTATCGGTGGTTTTCTGAATAAGTTATTTCAATTATTATAAACAACAAATATTTGGCGCAGTGGCTATGCCAGTGGCTATTGCGCCAGAGAGTGTGGGTTCGATCTCCACGAGTAGAAAATTATTGTGTAATGAACATTTTAAATTTCTAGTCTGGGTGTTGATTTATCTATAGTATGTATGTATTATTTTACAAAACATATTATATATGTTTAAGTAAGTTTATCATTTGTCTAGTTTCCATAGTACAAGCTTTGCTTAGTTTGGGACTAGACGGCGTCAAATGTCTTCAATATATATTAATTTATATTTATTTGTACCTACTATGCGCATACGCATCCAAAAATATTCCATTTTTGAAAATTCAGCGTCTTTATGGGACAGCCTTTATTACCGTAACTATGGCGGTATAGAAATGTTAAAAATAAAAGTCCAAAGTATTTTAATGAAATGTGTCGAAGCGTGCCACTGATGGCCCATAATGTAGAACAGTGGTCACGGATAGAACGAATTGAATAAGCCACATCATTATTTATACATCATACATGCTGGGAATGCTTCTGTAAAAGTTTACTACATATCTGATTTAGATCTGGGGACTTGTATCGCAAAGATATGCGTAAGTTCTGGGGCCCTAGATAGATTCATTTTATATACAAATCAAGCTCACGGGAAGAGGTTTGCTTTAAAATTTCTATTTCTTTGCTTTATATATATTTTTATTTAAACCTTTATTCAATTGCAAGGCGAAAACTCCTAACTTAATTAAATAGTATAAAATTACCAATCGAATCAAATAAAAAAGGTAAATCTTTACGTGTGGTCACGGGTGACTCAGTCGTCTTCATGAGTGTTTCAAAAATTTGTGTATCTACCTCCCCTTATTTCCACGAGGATGGTATTTGGAAAATTGTCTCGGATTCTCGCAAATTTAACTTACAGTGTTCTCTTGTCTTTGGTATGCTTAACGTGCGGTTTTAATGAATGTACTCGCGTTAAAATAAACACAATAAAATACTAATAAAAAGTTCATTCAGTTTTTACGGAGTTATATTTTGGGAGCGCTGAAGGAATCAAAAGTAACAAACCCTATTATTGATCTGTTAATCACAAAAATAATGTATAAATTAGTAGAAGTACGTTAAGGCCGTTCATAATAAAGCAATTAGCCACATGCTTTTTATTAGCAGTTTACCGTTCAAAGCAATTAACGGTCACATCCCAAAAACAGCTTTCTTATTTCCTGTGATCATAATTACATCTATAATCAAGTTATACCTATACGCATTCCAATTTTTTTTCTAGTACCTCCCATTCAATTTTCGCTTTACCGCCCAGTTCACACCCACGAAATGTATAATTTATAAAATACGAATAATTTTGAAACACCCCAATCAAGGTGCTGTTTCATATAAGAAGTGCATTTTTAAATTAACCGGGTTATCCAGTGGCTCAATCAACGGTCCAAAAAAGAGTACCGATTTCATTTCGATCTCCTCCGCTACCGAATATTGCGATATATAAATCAATAAACAAAGAGCCATTAGTTGTCTGACAATTTCCGTTGGATAAATCACGGCGGGATAAAAACTGGTCTCATGCGGTTGATAATGAAAAGTGATGACTGCGTTGCAGTTGGGATGCGATAGTAACGAGATATCGATGGAAATGTAAAGGTATACGACATTTTTAAAGGCAAATCAATGTACCTAAATATATTAAACTTGTATCCATAGCAAAACATCCATAAGTGAAGTTCATACAGGAAGACATTCAAGTCTTAATGGATATGGATTTAGATAAAAGTCGCTTAAAAACTACGCACGCATAAAAAATATTCACACGACTCACGGCATTAAAATTCCTGCTTTAATTACTATATTTTATTTATAATCATATATCAGGATTTTTAATATGGGAAGCAAAAAATGTGCTCCTTTTAACGAATTTATATAGACGAATAATAATACATTGCTTAATTTTGAATTGAAATGAAATGAATGAATGAAATATATCTTTATTGCTCACACATTAAATAAAAGATACAAAAAAAATCGAATCTAATAATGGAGGCAATAGGCGGCCTTATTGCTATAAGCAATTTCTTCCAGGCAACCAAGCGAAAGCGAAAGGCATAAAATTACTGAAGGATATTATTACATGCATTATAAAATTTGACACAGTTAAATATATAATCTTTAAATATATAAGTTAATCTTTCAGTTGGATATCAACTGAAAGATTAGTTAGTATAAAAATACCTATTCTGCAACCGATTCGATCACGATTCGCCCCGTATCGATGCAGTGACGTATGGGCCAGATACGGGCAGCGTTATGGAAATCAGATGCAAATGGGAGGCTCGCGTAATTTAAGTAAATAAATCGATACCCGTAACGTGCGTGCAGGACCTATTAGATTTCGGTGTCCTCGTTAGCTCTGCGGTGTTATTTCATTCTCGTTTACATCTCGGAGTTCACGAATATAAATAGAATACACCATGAATTATGGATATGCTATCTTAATTGATGTTTTGGAAAAAACATCTTTATCTTATCTTTTAAGTTCTGCATCTTTAGTGGTGTAAAAGAAATGCATATCAAACGCACGATCAGTGACGTGAGTGGAGAATAATTTATAAAATTTATATTGTGATCAAGTTACTAATTAAATATACGTTAGAAACTACCGGGAAACGGTGTCAAAAATTACGGATATAGTCATCTAGTTATTGAAGTATCCTGTATCCGATTTAATACTTTTTACGATTGATTAATCTCTTCTTATGAATATAAAAACATATATGAACGACATTACAACCGAATATATAATTTACTAGCTGCGCACCAGGGCTTCGCTCCCGTGGGAATATCGGGATGATATATATCCTATAGCCTTCCTCGATAAATGGGCTATCTAACACTAAAAGAATTTTTCAAATCGGACTAGTAGTTTGTGAGATTAGCGCGTTCAAACAAACAAACTCTTCAGCTTTATAATATTATTAGTATAGATTTCTTTTATTGCGCTTGAAAGTATATAGCTAACGTTGTTACATATAAGGAAGTACATATAAGGTTAGTGTTAAATAAGATGTCTAATAGAAACCTTCGATTAATTAAGTGACGACCAATTATCGGGGTTCGATTAATCACACCGTCCGTTAAATCTCGGGTTACAATTAATTGGGACCTCATATATCATACGATACGTGATTGTGACTAGGAATGCGTAACGGATTTATAATTTAATTTTCCATTTGCTTTGATATTATAAAAAATAGAGCATGTTTTCGTGATATATGGAACTATTTGTTTATAAAAATACATTCCTTATATTTGGATGGATATGAAATCCTGAGGAATTTTGGATATAAAGTGAATTATAAGACTTATAATACTATGAACTGTGTTCATGCTACCAGTCAAGACCAGCGTTATTGATCTCTATAATATTTCCAATATTTCATCCAGGTCTGAAATCCTAAAAAAATGTCAAGTAACTCGCAAATCATTATCGGTCAGAATGGGATATTTAGAATAAAAAAGTTTGAAGACTCCACTTACACCAGAACTTTTAAAGTGGACAGTTGAATATTAATGAAATATACTTCTGTAGATATATTAATAAATAGATCCTTTGGCGAAATAGACTTGTAATAGACTGCGCCAATTCTGAGAGCTAGACAATTTTTGGGGAGGCGTTTGAGGCAAGCTGAAAACTTGTATGATGCCTCTCCTATTATACCCCGACATGAAGCTGCAGACCTGGCTGATAATCAGGGCTTTTAATATTCAGCTCTTAAAATCTTTAGCATTTTTTATACCTATATATTCTCCGCTTGTTTATACCAATGTTCGGATAAAAATTTAACGCTATTAATGAATGCAACACTTATCGCGGCTTGTTGTCCCAATCAAGTGCTGATTGCGGGACATCCACGATAAGCGCTTCACACTTTTATTGTATTTGTATTCACTGGAACGACTGTTTACGTCGATTAAAAAATAAATTAATGTTTTTTTTAGATATAGAAACAGAAGACATTTTGTATTTGGCTACTAAAAATACTTAAATTATGAGATTTTTGTGTTCATTAGGTACAGAAATAACATTTAAATTAAATGAATAACTAAATAAAATAAAAGTTACTGTTTGTGAAGCAAATAAGAATTATTAAGAGATTATTTTTCTAGTAAGTGTTAAATTAGGTCTTCAAATTCAAAATACGAATAAAAAATAAGACCTTCTTACATTCTTATATGAATAAAAACATATCTTATTATAATTAGTTGAGAATTATAAAATGATTCAATGTTTATAAACAATGATTTAACTTCCCTATACCGTAGTTTTATCAGACAGGGAACGGTATA
This sequence comes from Phoebis sennae, assembly GCA_001586405.1. Taxonomy (NCBI): domain Eukaryota; kingdom Metazoa; phylum Arthropoda; class Insecta; order Lepidoptera; family Pieridae; genus Phoebis; species Phoebis sennae. The sequence goes on along the minus strand of LQNK01000173.1, from coordinate 177,554 downwards.
AGATGGATAGCCGGGATGTGATATCGTCATCCAATATCCATCATAATCCATGAATATTCATTAAATCATTAGTATGGAGCTTCAATGTATTGGTCCTTAACATAAACCTGCTTCTATATTAAACGGTATATTTTAATCGCTAGCAATTGTGATTTTTTTAAGATTTTATGTTATATAGCTTAAATCACTCCTGCCCAGTTCCTATTAAAAAATCGAGGATTTTCTTAAGGATAGTACAATGTCCTCAGTACCATTAATATTGTGAACTTTCCTACACCTAAAGGTTGCCTGGCAGAGATCGCTCGCCAGCGATAAGGCCGCCTTTTGTAAACTTAGTCTCTGTGTGTTAATTTTTGTCATTTAAACTTCTTGTAATTTAGATGTAAGCATACAATAAAGAGTACTTCGTTCATTCATTTAATGTCTATAGCGTATCCATTATAAACGTGGCGTTAATATCACCATCAAAACTTGGTGCCGATTGGTTGATTATAACTGTTCGTTAATGAAAAAGATCCGTATCTGTTATACTCGTACTATGACGTTCCGTCGTTTAGGAATTGGGCCTTAGTGAAATTGCAACTTTCAATGGTGACAGAATTTTTGAAATCGGTTCAGTAGTTTTTGTAACAAAACTTTGCAAACATACATAGAATAACACAAAGGTTTTCTGTTTATCATATTATACGAACTGTCAAAACTGTGACTATAATTTTATTAGAAATCAAAACAATTTATTAAACAAGACTAATTTGACTCATTTATATTCGGAAAAGATAGCGCCTTATAAATTTTTAAATCGTATGGTCCATAAAATCAGAATCATAAATATCACTATATATTTAAGTATATCGAGAGTTTTGTAGAAGCCGCAAATTATATATCATACTAATAAATCATTACAAATAGATAGGTAACATTTCGATGGAATTCAAAGGTGACACAATCATGACATGGGTTTATTGATAAGGTGCTATAATTAATAAATTCAAATGTGATCTTTATATCAGAGAAATAGAGGTGATTTTTGTGTATCTGCATTAATAGCTTTAATCCGGTTGTCACCTAAGAAAGATGGTACTTACACGATTTAATTCATTTCATCATGCCGCCGTCATAATTTATGACTTCGTTAAATTCAATTTAGAATAGATCTGTTATGTATTATTTACACGCACTACATTCTGTTTACTTTTGTTTTCCGTAATATTTTTATAGTTGTTAAGTTTCACATAAATAATTAATAAAAACAGGACAAGTGCGAGTCGGACTCGCGCAGGAAGTGTTCCGTACCAGACCCGCCTTATTATTTATTTTTAGTATTTGTTGCTATTAAGTGGAAATAAAAATCGTAATTTCAGCCTTCTAGTTATCTAGCGATATCTATGAGATAGGGCTTGGGGACAAACATATAGCGAAGGCTTAGTAATGTGTAAAGGATCCTGTTTCTACCTTTTCGGTACGGAACCCTAATAATGATTCACAAGACAGTTACAAGATAGTTTACAACGTTATTAATCCAGGTACATACAAGGAAATATGAAGCGCTATCGTAACGATAAATCATTATTAGGCTTATTAATCCTTTAAATCTTTTAAAACTCACTTCTAAAAATAATTGGATATTCGGTGAAACGCTTGGATATTTTTAAATAATTTAAGAAAATTGAGATAATCACACCGAATTTATTCGGCCGAATACAAATAGTGCAAAAGATGCCGAATACACCGAATAAACAATAATAATTATTGTAAAAAGTGGAATTGAAAGTATAAACATATGTTTTTCTTTAAATAAAAGAAATGCTATCGAATAGGTATTTAAAAACTAAATCGATATTTTGATATCGTTTTTCGCTAAATTTCACAGTTGTCGAATTATACGCTCCTAAAATCGTAATTTTTTATTTAATACCGCCTATTCTTCGAAAATAACGTTCAAAATTTTGTGATCCACGCGAGGGTGGCATACTAGATTAAGTAATAAGAAAGAGTTTCAACACACCATGTATATAAGGAAGCGAAATCGTATTTATCTTTGTTAGCCACAAATGTGACGCAGTCGATCAAAGCGGAAAATATTATCGACACGCACCTGCTGGGGTGAACACGCAATCGTCATTGTTTTATATTTGCGTATTATACACCGACATACAAAATATTTTTTTATGTTATAGCAGGCAAGCAATTAAATTGCTCAATTAAAACACAAATAAACATCTTGGTATCTAAAAATAATTGGATAGTCGCTGAAACGCTTGGATATTTAAAAAAAAATAAGAAAAATTAAATTAATTCCACCGAATATATTTGGCCGAATACAAATAGTTCAAAGAATGTTTATTACAAAAAACTACTGGGCCGATTTAAATGGTTCTTTCACCGTAAGAGTGCTGTATTATGTCAGAGTAACATAAGATTTTATTATAAGAAGTTGTTATTATTTATAAATATTCTCGAATTTATCTGATATCATAACTATTCCCGCGTCTGTCTGTATGTATCTATGCTTAGATCTATAAATCTTCAAAACGGTTTTTCATGCGTTTTTATTATACAGGGTGTCCCGTATTGAGTGAGGCATCTGGGGGAAGATACCTGAGCTAATAATCTATCAAAAACCCTATGTATGTATGATTCAAGAGGGAGGTTTATATGTTAATAACATACATGCATCACATGCGAAGCTGGGTCGCGAGTAATAACTAAAGCATAGGAAGTGACATGAGATTTAAAAATATAGTGTACTGAGAGTTTATTGTTAAATAAAATACTTTTTAAAGGATTTTAAACGCGTAAAGTGTAAAGTGCTCGAAACGTCGGGTTAAATAATAATGTAAAATAATGTATAATAAACCACGTTTAAAATCCTTTAAAAAGTATTTTATTTTAAATGGAAAGTACTCGCGTTAAAACAAACACAAGATTATACTATGAGTTTATTGTTACCCTAACTCTATTTCCATAATATCGTCGCAAGCGCAAGCTAAAACAAAGTGATTGTCTGATACTTGTTGTATTATTATGTGCAAATCAACAGGTTATTACTATGCAATATAAGTTTCTGCGATTCGCTTTTAATTTACTTTATAACGTATCAAATTATGTTATAGTTTGAACCGGATGAGTTCAAAACGCGATTTATGCATTAGATATGTATGTGTATTTTTACGAGTTGTACAGTAATTGCATGTTATACAATAATGCTTGAATGGTCCTATATAAGTTATATTAATTTTGTCTCTACTATACTTATTTTTTTCGAAACTTGTCTGTATTACGCCACAACTTATAGACAGATTTTAATGAAGTATACATATAGGCAATCAAATAGATTATGTGATAGTGTATTATTTAGTTATCTATAAAAGAAAATAGTGGGAACGAAGCTGCGAGCAAGTTCGTGTTATACCATGTCGTATGACCTATTAAGAAGGTGGAGTTCAATATCCCTAATTGTCCCATCATGTTTTTAAACTTGTCTTCTTTACCTTTAAAACCTCGCCTTAAACCAAGCGTTTATAGGTCATAATAATAACTATCAAGAACATGACGTTAAATAACACAGCATTTGAATAGAAAACACACAGTGAACCAAAGTTTCTTGTAAGAGCAGCAAATCATGCGCAACCAGGCTTTTTTGACGCCATACATTTTCCATTCAACCGTAAATTCAAAGCTTTGACGATATATTTGGTATTGTTTCATGATTAAGGGGTCGATGTTTTTAGATATAAATTTCATACTGAAATTTGAAATGTAGGAATGTTATATAAAATGATACATTTTGATTATTTGTAGGGTATTATTGAAAGACAAATTGAATCTAAATACAGCTTCGTTATAAAATTAGTAGGAATACTTGTCTTTTAAAATATTATTGTGTAAAAATTTCCAGACAAACTTTACTCGAGTTTTGTACCTATTTATATATTATGAAAGTTCGATCTTTATATAAAAGATACTAAACAAATAACGTCAAAGCCATTTACATATTCCAATGTTCCAAATAGAATAACAAATTTCGTAATTACTTTTTGTGACGAAATCGCTACCAGCTAGTTAAAAGGACGGATATGGATTTAAATATTTATGGGATCTTATAAAATAGATTTCCGACGAAATCGAGCAAATTAAGTGGACATATCGACAACCGGAAGGCAATCAAATTTATTGAGCGAGTATACTTTCGAGATACTTGTCGTGAAGTAATTATTTTGGGTATGACAAGTTGGTACAAGAGATGAGAAAAATTATTTTGTTTTTAGAAATACATTAGGTATTTAAGGCTATTCTTAATATTATCTTTTTATTTTCTTTGTTACAGCAGACACACACACACATCTTTAACGTCAATGTGTCGTGTATAGATGGAAATGAAAAAGGTTATAAAGTTTTTTCAACGCGTTAATCTTAAATTTATCGTGTGTATTCCTGAAGCCTATCCCCATATAAGAAGTAAACCTAGGGTCACAGCTAGTTTGACATAACAGAGTATAAACATATTAAAACAATAATTTCCTATATGCAAAATTTCATAGACTTGATAATTGCGATGCTAGTATACAAATATCGTAAGTTAAACGATAAACCAACACAAAATTCTCTATTTACATTAGATATCATTAGAATTAATGATAAAGATCATCAGCTCTTAATCCATAATGAATTTATTACACGTAATTCGTTGATTGGCCGTAATATACTTCGATTGAATTATTATTTATCATTTACTGGAAATTAACGAGTTTGATTTGTACCAGTATTTGATTGGGTAGTTTTATTAATTTGTTTTCAATTTAACATGTCATTTATTGCTACATAGGCTGTTTATGGGATTGGTTAACTAATGAGGATTATATATGGGACTATAGTATTGGTGGCCTACATACACGACGTATTCTTATTAACGTTTACTTCAACAAGTAAGTTTTGCTTTGGGAGGCAAGCAATAAGCTATAAGTATTAAGTATCACAAATCATTATTATAAATTGTAAATTGTAATAAAACCAGACTAATTAGTAAACCTAAGACTGACTGAAAATAGTGATATCGTCAACGTCAAAACACAATGAACAAGTAAAGTAATGTTAACAGAAAAAATTAAATTACGTTAAGCCATTTGTTTTAAAGTTTTAATGAAAAACGCTTTTACTGTCATTACAATTTTTTGTATTTGAGCTATTTAAAGAAATGAATTTAACATTTAATATATGTTATCAATTATGACGATGATAAAAATACATTGATTTGTACATTAACGAGGACGTGAACTTTACGTGACACATTATTAGTCAAAGAATGTGACAATAATTGTAATATTCACGGAACAAAAGAATATGGTGGCGCCATATTGTTTTTACGAAGCCTTCTGACCCAACGTTTTGTTACACCTGCCTTTTAAAGGGGTCCTCAAATTCGTTGAAAGTTGTACGCCATGTTATTGAACAATGCATACTTTATAGACAGTTTCTTGTGTCCAATTAATGTATATATTTTTGACAGATAAAAGTTAATTATAAATATGAAAAGGACATTGTATATTGTTTAAATATGATATTTGTTTTATTAAGTTTTTGTCATACAGTAAAACAAAAGAATTTTCGATATAATTTCTGTTTGTGCAATATATATATATATATATACTACGAACGACATTCAAAATAAGAAATATATACAAATTTGATAATTTAAACGTAGAATCGATAAACTATGGATAATACAAATTCAATATTTAGTAAAATTGCTTGAATTCTCGTGTATTCATCTATGGTGATAAGCTCGACGTCACGACACGGAACAAATGAAACTAACGAGAGAAAAATGTCACGCGTCACGGTACGATCAATTTTCGGCCACTATGCGAAACAATCAGAAGCTAACAATAGCTTGGTGTCATATAGCTATCAAATTGAAACGAAAATTCTACACAAATGCTAAATATGAAATTAGTATATAACAAAATTGCATGAAATCTCGTGTATCTGAGGTGACAAGCTTGACTTCAAGACACGGAACAAATGGAACTAACGAGAAGAAAGTGTCACGCGTCACGGGACGATCAATTGCTGTCAGTATGCAAAACGGTCATATGCAAACAATAGTGTGGTGTCGCCGTAATGGCTATGGAATTGAATTTATTCAGATAGCTCGGGAAGTATTTGAAGTGTGAAATGACTGAGATAAAGTTGAAGCTGCGTTTCTTCAAAAACAACAAAGCTTATATTATGATTTATTCAAAAGTTGTTGGTATTTCGATATTGATAATTGAGATGAGGCGTTTATTAATTTTGTGTCGAAATATTGATTCCAAAATTGACATCAGTATAAATGCTTATTTTGTAGTTATAATTGATAGAAGTTAGACCGTTATAAGGAGCCTCAATCTAAATCTATTCACGATATTTCAATATCATCGAATATCATCCTTGCGCGAAATAATCCTAACTTATATCCGCGTTTTCCATAAATCTAGCCCCTTAGCAGGAATGAATAAGTGCTTTCGCTCCTTTATAAATCAGAAACATGTATTGTGTGCATTGTGCGATGCTTTATTATCGGCTTCTCAATGCCCGGCCAATACTGTCCATGGATGACAGCTGAAAGATCCATCCTTGATCCGTCTGATAAAGTATGGCCTATTAAGCGTGCTTGTATGTGTATGTGTTAGTTCAAGATTTGTAAGGAAAACGCGAAAATAAGACATGCTTTGATCAAATTATGACCTGTGAATTATATTTGATTGATTAAAAAATTGATTGTATAACATTGCTTTTAAAACACATTGGTCCTTTGAATTTTGTAAATAAGCAAAACTAGCGAATATAACATGGTAATAACCATTCTGTGTTGCAAATTGTCACTCGACAGTTGCACAAGATGGCTTATGACTTTAATTATAAAAAGTTTTTTATTTTTATTTTTACAACACAATCAGCTTGTTCTATAAGCAGTAAATAGCTGATTCCTGAAATTAGGCTCTAACCTCCATCAGTTGTTACGAAGTTGTTTAAAAGTTGACACTTCTGATAAAAATTTTGTATGACTATTTTCATTTTTGAACAAAGCAAATCCATATGCACTTATATAATAAGTTTGGACAGGTTCACACACGGGCGTGTGAAGCCACGGTCCGGTGGTCCCGACGTCTTACCGTCTTGTACGATACGGTTCATGACTTCATGGGAAGATTTCGGAACTCGAATTTGTTATATCGAAGTAAGATAATATTTTATTATTTTTCAAGGGATTATTCATTTTATTGTAAGTGTTGTTTTGGCAGGGAATTTGCGAGAAGATATTAATCATTTGAATTTAGAGTCTTATCAGGAATTAGGTTTCTTTGTTCGTGTTTTATCATACCTCCTAAGTCCAGAAAGCAAATACGTCAGTTGCTACAAGGGAAAGAGATTTGTAAGTAATGCTAGGGGATTGCGAATACATTGCTGGCTAATAACTGTTTTCTTAAAGATTACCCGTTTAACGCCAACGATGGTTGTTGTGGCAGCTTTTACGTCGTCCCCTTGTTAGTACTATTCTATCGTAACAAAATATCACTCATCAATCATAGGGTAATTACGCAACAAATCATGCTATTGGCATACTAATATTGACCAATCAGAAATATAAAGGAGCGATTGTTCCCTTCGTCACGGTGCCTGCTTACGGAGCTTCCCACGGTGACCTGACCCATGAATTTATGGGACCTTGTCTTACAGGTGCGCCTTAAGAAATTAGGGTTGCTACTGATATCTTATGGGGAGGATACAATTAACCTTGCAACAGAAACAAAATTAGCCAGTTTTTATTTTTTTATGTGATAGCAGGCAAGCAGAGCATGCGGTTCACCTGATGTTAAGTGACTGACCGCAGCCCATGAACATCCACAACACCAAAGTGTCGCAGATGCCTTGCCGGCTTGAAGGAAGGGGAGAGGATCAATGATAGGAAGTTGGGAGAGGAGTAGAACAGGATGGGAGAGGAATGGGATAGGAATACAGCCAGTCCCTACAAATCGAATTATTTTGCGTATAATAGAAACAATCAGAAATACAGCTTCTTCAGTAAACAGGGCTGTCCCTTCAATGTTATTCTTTGCGTTAATTTTGTTATGACATAGAAGATTACGTAAGCATTACGCAACAAACCAAATAGAGTATTACCAATTATGGCTAATGACCGAGTTTGTCACTGATATCCTATGCTGATGATTTTGCAATATAAGCAAAATTAGCCGACAATTACATAACAAATCAATTGGTGTAATACTAGAGAACAATCAGAATTATGTAAAGTAGATTGTTCCCTTCGTCACGGTGCCTGCTCACAGAGCTTCCCACGGTGACCTGACCCGGGAATTTATGGGACCTTTCCTTACAGGTGCGCCTTAAGAAAGTAGGGTTGTCACTTAATATTTTTAAGGAAATATTTGGTTTAAATTGTATTTTAGTTTTACGGGTTAAGTATGAAATTCATTGTAAGAGAGATTTAGTTTTTTATTCAACTAGTTATAAATTGTTCTTTATAAAATTAAATTAAATAAATGATTTGATTTCAAACAATTTCATTGATTTTATTAAGTTAATTTATTTTAATTTTGTCGCTAATATGATGTAAATAATACGACGTCATTAAACGCAAGACGTTTTTCACTTCAAAAATTTCTTACGAAAATTTTAATTTCAGTATGAAAGCTACACCCCTCAAACCACGGCCCGTGACCATTGTGTGATTTTCTTAAGTCGTGGACACATGAGGTCATAGTTAAGTAAAAACTTAAGGGGCGTTATGGGAAGTGAGCACGGTAACATCACATGCAATACCCAGTAATACACCGCTTTGAATACTTTGTTATAATTAATAGTCTCATTTAGATTAAAAACTATGAGAACCTCATTATAATTTTTCATTTAAGTCGCCGATTTTATGCTGTTTTGCAGGTTTTTACGATGAATACTTTTTGGATGAGATTTTGTAATAATTAGCTGGGTTTATGTCTTAATTCAATTATGGATTCCGTATGCTATGTACACAAGATTGACAGTCTAATATGAATAAAATTTACATATTATCGTATATTAGATGGTAAATTTCTATTATGACTAATTTACGGATATAATAAAGAAAAAGCGCAAATAATATTTAATCATTGCATAGTATAGATGATATAGATATAAAAAGTTACTTTCCTACTCCTTATGTATTCTTAAATCTTTTAAAACATCAAACGGATTTTCATGCGGTTTTTTTCGAAGTCGCGAGTCCCTAGTGTAGACATACCTTGTTTGCATAATCTGATATTAATTGTCACCTTGCAAGCCATCAGTATAATAAAACGTTATGCAACTATATCGCATTCCGTGTAAGTATCTAATTACCTCAAACAATACACCACTTTACATAAATAACGTTTCAATATAATTTATTGTATACATTCATAACATCCCTATATCCAACAATAAAGATTACAAAAAAACGTAATTAACAATAATGCAAAAGGATGCTATAGCATGTGAATTATAACAGAAAAAATCTGTAATAGCGGCCATTGTTTCAACAAGGATAACTAGTTTTTTTATTAAATGTCATAAAATTACTGTATTGTCTATGCTTCCGTGATAGGGTTAATAAATAGATACCTAATCACTTACTGCTTCTTAGCATATAATATGTTTTATTAAATTATTAGAGTAATACGGAAAACTGGCACAAAAACCTTTTCAAATTGCTATAAAATTGAAGGGCATAACAATACTCAACCTATCTCTTGCTTTACAATTAAATATAACTTGCAAAGTTATACCTAAAATTATTTTTTTAAATAAATCTTAATCGAGGTTATTCGAGGTTTATGTAAATGCTAAAGGACCACGTTTCATTTTTAACCGGCATTTAAAAAACTTAGAGGTTATACAGCGTCTGAATATATCTAAAGATCTTTAACTTACCTTTATATGAGTCATTCGGTGATAATACAAGTTGGAGCTCGCCGTAAATCGCTTGCCACAATGTTGGCATTGATGAGGTTTTTCTCCAGAATGTATTCTTCTATGCGTATTGAGACTACTCGACGTGCTGAAGCCTTTATTGCAAACCATGCAGACGTGCGGTTTCTCGCCTAAAACAAAAAAAAATAATATTAATAAAGTATCTTCTGAATTGTAACTACTGAGGTTCGAAGATGGAGCGTTTCTTACCCGTGTGTGTTCGCATGTGCCTTTTTAATAATGACGGTCTATCAAAAGCCTTCCCACAAACTTCACAAGGTAATAACGCTCGCTCCGACTTCGCCGGCCTTCTTTGGATTTTTGGAGTCATATCTAAGAGTTCACTCGAAGAACCCGCCGACGAAGATGTTAAGGAATCCCCAGAAACAGACTTATGTTCGTCCTCAGGTCCCGATGGAGGTGAAATTGGTAATAAAATTCGAGAAAGGAGGGAAGTGGAAAGATCTAACGGTGAATCTGAAATAAAAATGAATCGTCACTAAAATGTAGCGCATATCATAATTATAAACAAAAATTCAAGTGCAATGACAACCGAATGAAGATAAGAAAATTTTATCGGCATCGAATTAAAATTTCCATAAACAGATATATTAAGTGTGAACGAAATGAGTCGGTGGGTGGATGCCTGTTAACACAGATCATATTCTCCCATTAATACTCGGTTCCAATCAAGACGAAAAAATTAATGATCCAGTTAATTGACAACCGTAAACATGTTAGTATCGAAGTCTAGACAATTTATGTTTATTGCGATCTGTATTTCAACTCTTCGGAACTTGACTTAATTATGCTTTTGTATCGTTTCTTGTCGCTGAAGTTAAAATTTCATTTATGTTACGCACTCAGTTTATAATCTATGGATATTGGGCTATTAATCTCGGCCGTGTCGGTAGTTCTAACAGCTTAATTAGCCGTTTCTATTCCAGAATGGATAGGTATATTTGTAATTAATTGTTCTTCGCGATGATTTGTTGAAAATGGTAAGAGATCGGTGATAAAATCTTTAGCATTGCGCAGATGCGTTAAGTGTAGCTATTTATTCATATTTTAAATGGAAGTTAACAGATGTCGATGGGTAATTTATTTTCACTTAAGGCAGTTACACGCGAGCGTCTGCCGAACAGTAACGAGGTAGTAAATATCTCTGAGTTACTGTCAGATAAGTGTTTAAAATCTACGAAGTTCCTTGTCGATGTTTTAATGAACTACGCATAAGTGAACGTGAGGTAATTCCGCGGCCTCATAATGTAATGATCCTATTGTTTTTCCCTCATTTGCTATAGTAACTCAATATAGAAATTAATTAAAATATGTAAGTCATCAATCAATTAACAGTTTTTGTTTTTTTTTTTTATGTGTGACAGGCAGGTATGTAGGAAGGAAGTATTTGAAGGTGTTTAAATTCGTTCTCGGTAAATTAAATATTCTATTAATCACTTATAAAAATTTGATATTTAAATCGTCTCAGCGAGAGCAGTACAGTAAGGTTCGAAGAATACTTAATGAATTAATGTGAAAGGTGCTTAAATTTGCGATGTTTTTATATAGATATAGTGCTTCCGTCGACAGCTGCATTCGAATTATCGATTCGGAGCCGGCCGATCGGATCTGCCTTTATTGAGCCAAACGGTGCCGGCTTCGTTATCGGTTCTTATACTCGAACGTTTATAGCCAGACGATTATTCGATTGCTTTTATTCATAACTTATAATAAACTGAGAAATTGAAAGCGCATTCCTTTGCAGAATCGATAAATTGATATTTCGGATATGTTAACGTTTTAATCAATGTACATTGCTTTTGTTTTAATGGCGTGTATAGTTATTCCAGTAAGAGTTGTAAACTCTTCTAAAGACTTATTTTCGTTTAAAATGTTTGTTATTAAAACCTACATTTTTTTTGTTGTATTTCAACACGTAAGTAACTTTAGTCTTTGACCAGGTGAGGTAGATTTTTTCAACATTAAATATAACCTCAAAAATCAATATATTTCACTTATGTATTTATCAGGCATTCAGTGTCATCGATCGGCGCTTTGCAGATAAAAAAGCAATCACCGGACTACCGGGCCGAGACGCGATGCCTTTGATGTGCCGCCATCGGATAACACGAATATCTTTGGCACTTCTAAGCGTATGGTAGCTTTATATAGTGCGATAGCTAACGAGGGTTATAATAAGGATTTTTAAAAAGAGATATATTTATGCTGAAGTAAATTTATTTCGATTTCGGTCGGTCCAAGTGTTTCTATTAGGTCATAATTCTGATGTTTTTTTATGTATTATGGAAAGAAACAGAATTCATACGATTAATTTTTTTTGTCAAGAGTTTTTTTTATTTATATAGGTACATCGTGAATATTATAAAAAAGAAATATTTTTTGAATTTCGTAAATACATATTACGTAAAACTGTAGCTTGTAATAAGAATAGAATTAGGCGTGAATATATTAAAACTATGGATCCACTTCGGGACCTTGCGCCAGAGGAGTAAGTATGTAAGTAAGTAAGATTAAAACTGTTATATATCTATCTTTAGTTAAAAATGATCACAAATGATCTCTCAAATCAGCATTTCTTGCGTTAATCATTTGTAAATAAGTCCATTTACTACTATAGAATTCGACGCTATCTGTCGCTCCGGTACCGTCTCAATCTCATACATTGCTACTATCGTGTGAAAACATCCACTTAGCAATCCTTTGATGTGCCGCCGGGGAAATGTAACGTGCGGAATGTTTATATTTTGCGTTAAGGGTTGCTTTACGATAATCAAACTAGTGCTTGTTTTATAGCGGTTGGATACATTCATAGATACCTTGACGTCAAATGATTGAAGTTTGATTATAACGTGTGTAGTTTGTAGTTCTCGGTTAAAGATTTTAATTGGTTAATGTTAATACTACTGTTATGCTTTTGGACGAAATTGAATAATTATTATAGTCGGTTCCTTTAACTATTGACAAATGAAGAATGGTTAGGATCGTCTTCGATTAGATTTCAAAAATATAAATAAAAAAAATAAAAATAAAAATATATTTATTAGTTATATATTAGTTATATAATTATATAACACTAGTTTTTGGATACGTTAGATGTCAAATAAATCTTGGAAGTAACACTGTTGCTTTCATTTTTAATGTATTCTTAGCTATGTATTTTCGATAACACTTTTCCCAATTATAAACAAAATGTTTAATAATAAAAACATAACAAATAAAAAAAAAACATTAAGTTCTTTATAATATACTAACAGTGTCCCCGGTTTCACACGCGTGACTTCTGATTTCGTGGCAACTCCGGGATAAAAAGTAGCCTATATGTTATTCTGACCTTACGTATACCAAGTTTCATCATAATCGGTTCAGTTGTTTTTGCGGGAAAGAGTAACCAACATACATACATCCTCACAAACGTCCGCATTAATAATATCAGTAGGTTATTAAAATATGAGTGAAAACATATTATCTCAACCCGGACACGTAAATAGCCCTTAGTTTAATTGCATTATAATCTCAGCGTTTTCACGCATGACCAATACGTACAATTACTATGTCGATCGTAAACAGTTAATATCGAGCCACTTTCTCTGTAACCACCTGCTAAGTGTGTGGAATATTAACCCAAAATAAAACCGGACAAGAACGACTCGCATTCACTTAGCAAGGGTTCAGTATAAATTTATTTCATATACTGTTCCAAGGTTTTACTTTCTTCCTGTTAATTAACTTGATATTAGAACATAGGAACGGCCACCCCGTTTTGTATGCTTTGTAGAATAACAACATAATATGTAAAATAGGTACATATAGCATTGATCGTGTTGAACTACAAATTTGGTTTTTTCACAGTGTAAAACCAAGTAGGTAGGTAAGCATTTGTTTTTTTATCCGTTTAATAACTCCGATTCTAATAAACAGTCTTGGCTGACACTTTTTATATTATCTAAACATAAACTATCAGAGAGGTAAATTCCACTTTTTCCTATAGAAATACGGAACCCTAAAATTTAAAACCAAATATGACGTAACAGTAAAAGCTGATATATTGATTGATGAATGAACACCTAATCTAATTGAGTTGGCTCATAAAATATTGGTGCCATTAATTATAAATATTTATTTTTAACTTAATAAATACTAAATGAGCGTACCAAATCGTATTTTTATTAGTCAAAACGGTAAACGGTTTTTGTTTTATTCGTAATTTATTGATATTAAATCCAATATGAGATTATTAATTGTTAGAGCTACCAGCGATGTATTTTTTTGTTAATCAATAACGATTTATGATGTACGTTAAACTTTCCGACTAAAATTTTATTATATTAACGCTTTTTACAATAATTATTTATTTAAATAATTTACACTTTTTTAAATAAATAATTATTGTAAAAAGTGTTAATATACTGGAAATGAAAGTATAAAAATGTCTTAAAATAAAACTAATATGCAATTCCATCAAGAATTATCAATAGGTACAAAGTATAAAGTATATATAAAATAATAATACGATAGATATTTATAAAGCTTACGGATTAATTTAACTTTACTGTATTTTCATTAAATTAAAAATATTTCCGATTCTTGATTGTCACTAATGAACATTATAATAATATCACTTAGTTTAAAAAATAGGTAAGTAAACTCACCCTCCAAAATAGAATCCATCGTTTGCCTATACAAATTATTCCTCATCCTTACAAAGAACAATTCTTCGGGCCTCTCCGGTAAATAGTATACCACCAGTTCTGTATGAGGGGATATCGCTTTCACAGCTTCATACACCGGTTCTCCTTTGACCTTCGTGCACACTAGGTTTACCTAGAACAATAGACGTGATATATAGGCTTTGGGAGCTATATTTTGATGGCAATGTATTGTTTATGCGTGTTATGTACACAATGGTGAGATATATCGGTTTGAATAGTGTGTTGGTTGAATTTAAACAGTGATATTATACAAAAAAGATATGAGGAGCAAGTTAACGGTTTTCCAGCACCACCAACTTCCAGACTTAGGGCTGCTAATTGCTATTGACCTTTTGTAAGAAAAATCTCAAGAACATTATTTTATGGGCCCCTCCTGGGAATCAGACAGATAATCAGACAGGTAGACAGTAATCATAATTAAGATTTTACTAATTAATAATATCATCAATTATAACACTCTTACGAACGTTTTCAATAATGTATCAAATAATATGGATAGATTGTTATGTCAGATTATATGAAGTAAGATTGTCAAAATTCATAGCAAAGGTTATCCATCGATAGGATATTGAAATCAAAGTAAGTGCAAATAGATAGATTTGCCTGTCTTTAGTAAGCAAATCAAGGGATAGATAGAATATTGAAAACGGCCGTTAATGATTGGATTGAGATATCTAGTATTACCTGTGGTCCATAATTTTCGGAAACTCGCAGGAATCGAACCCAATTACAGTGCCTAACTTGCACTCCCCCAGACGTGCAAACTTCATCAAACAAACCGAATCTATGCCGTACCTGGAACAAAAAAATATATATTACTAAGATATAATTATACTAGTCACCTTATTGTAAATTTAAATCAATATCACACGCAATCAATACCAAAATTCCTTATAAAGAAAAAAAAAACATATCACCAAAGAGTCCGATATCACTGCTGTTTGGGAGTTAAAAAAAAGAAATTACTGGTAGCGCGAGTGCATTGAACACCTTCGTTTTGTATTCGCCGAAACACATGCTGAGTGTTTAAGTTCACATCTGAATATCTATATTATATTTATTATTAACTCCTAAATTTAATCAAATAAAGCTTTCTCAATTAATCTGTATATAATTCAAATTATGTATCTGTAATTTTTTTCTTCAAATTGGCGTCAAAACGCTTGCGTTCTATCTGACATCTCCCGCCATTTTTTTAAAAGCCAATGTTGTTCAGCATACAGCCAGTTATACAATTGTATTTTTAACCTAAAATCAATGAATCTTACGTGATATTACAGAAATAGATATTTTTTGTCCGCTATTTCTTATACTAAAGTCACTACTTCGTTTTTCGCGTTTAAACTCAAACAAAAATTTGACATTAAAGGCAAGATGTGAAACTGTGCTATCATCGTGAAATAGCTGTGCAATATGCATATAACATCGTTATCATAGCAGACTGATGCAAATTGCGTGCATTTTCTTACTA
Source organism: Phoebis sennae (assembly GCA_001586405.1). Classification (NCBI taxonomy): domain Eukaryota; kingdom Metazoa; phylum Arthropoda; class Insecta; order Lepidoptera; family Pieridae; genus Phoebis; species Phoebis sennae. The sequence goes on along the minus strand of LQNK01000173.1, from coordinate 161,366 downwards.
ATCATAGATTAATACACAGATGCTTCATAAAGTTTTTGGTAAACCGAATATGTTTAGGTTATATTTTTTTTAATATCTATTTGTATGGTATATATTAGTAAAGAAAACCAAAGAGCATGTGTGTAACTTGAATTCGAGAATTGAATATTGAATCGTAAATACAATTGTAATACTGTAGAGAAGTGTAAATTATAATACTAAAAAGGTAATAAGAGCTTTGCTGGATAAACAAGTGTTCGTATTAAATTAGATTCAAATATAAATCAATGTCAACAAAAAAACTATTTCTAAAAGAAAACGACGTTCTTTTCCACAGAAAGGGATGTAAATGACAAAAAAGGCAGATTATGCATCGCAGCGTGTGGTGGATACTAGCCAAAAAGTCGTAAAATTACTTTATCTGTATATTTTATTCACTGGCAAGCTTTTAAGAAGCCGCCGTAGATTATGCATGACGACGCGAAGATTGCATAACTCGTTCCTTGATTCAATTTACTGTTAGCTAAGTATTTACACGTTATGGCTCGTTAATGAATATTATTGAATGTGAATTTTTTAGCTTTTTTAGTTTTACGCTATAGTATTACATATTTTTTTATGGAAGAGCTAGAAAAGGAGCAAGTGGGTCACCTAATATTAACTGATCATCGCCGAATAGAGCTTACTGGAGAGTCTACTGTCATTGAAAATTCGAGCAGCCCGACGTTGGATGGGATCAAAAGGAAGGAGTTGGTACTGTGAGGCTGTGTCTTGACGCATTGTCTGTTAGACGCTTATTATCTACAGGCTGTTCCCGTCGCTTCACGAGAGTATAATTTTCTTATTTTGTGATAAGAGTAGTATCGTAATAGATAACATGTAGCATTTCTAATGAAACAGCCTATATACTAAATAATTATACAAATGATAAAAAAACATTGCCCTTAACAATATTAGATAACATATTGTTTTAAAATATGACAGATTGCTGGAGGCTAGTTTTAAATTTACTCGGTAATATAAGTGTTCTAAAGTATTATACACCTACCAAAATTAAGACGAGTGTCTTAATTTTTATAACATTATTAACGCGTACATAAATGCGTAAAATATAATACGATTAAATATAGTAATGAATATCCATTACAGTGACATACAAGTATTTTACGTCTTCATAAGATCAAGATTTTATCCGAGACCTTCGTCAATTTACGAAATAATTAATTTATAATGTTATTACACATATTTACACATAAACCGATCTGCTTATCGGAAAATAAAAAACTTGTTTATCTGTTTATAATTGACAGTTTCGTAATTATAGAAACGAATGGACACATAAAAATTATAAATCCATATCTTAACTAAACATTAACTATTTAGTTGTAAGTAAGATGTTACCGGGGAATCATTAACGTCACCATATATTGGAGGCTAATAAAAATGTAAATTTTATACTAATATAACACCATACCGAGATGAAGATTCAAAATATATCTTTTATATCTGACCACACACAGAGTAAATGGCTGAATGAATGAACGGCTTTTTAAAACATCATTATTAAATGTCTAAAATACATAATCTAAAATTTTGATGCTGAATGAACTATATAACATCTTTGGTTATATTATAGAGAAAACATTTGTGTTTTTGTATGATTGTTACGTTTTCACACTAAAACTACTGGACCGATTTCAATATTTCTTTTACCATTGAAACTACTGAGTGACATTGAGTATATAATATAATGCTACTGGAGCGAAGTCACGGCGAGCAGCTACACGTATTAAAAGAATTACAAAACTATTTTTATGAATTAAAAACATCTATATTTACATATTATCTATCATTTATCTCGTTGGTCTAGTGGTTGCATCTTTGACTACAGATCGAGGGGTCTCGGGTTCGAATCCCGGGTGGGGCCAAAAAAAAAAAAAAAAAAAATGTTATTGGG
>LQNK01000173.1:114644-159306 GCA_001586405.1 Phoebis sennae | reverse complement strand
ATAGAGAGTGCACTTGTGTTTGCGCACACACTTGTGCACTATAATATCTCCCGCGCAGTTGGCTGATCTCTGTAGAGATTGGCCGCCGTGGCCGAAATTCGGCTAGGAGGAACGTTTTATCTATCATTTAATAGTATCGTTTAGTAGTTATTACCTGGTTTATTTTTTTAAATCTATTCTATTGACATTTATTTTTATAGTGTACATTATATAAACGCCGCTTGAATAAAATAAATACTTAATATAGTCGAAACGCTTCAAAACATATTTAAAAAGGTACAACAGCTTTACAGCATTTTAAAGCAACACGTATATCAACAAATTGCTATTATTTAATTAAAACCGTCAAATATATTGTTTCAAACTTTACAATGCAATAAAAAACAATTTAAGATTCCACAGAACACAAGTCGATTTTATTACGTTCACCAATCGATTCAGTATCGATTTTTAATCAATCTCCAAAATGATCTCAATCAACTTTAATTGACGTTCGAGGACTTAAAAAAACAATGTTAAAAAGATGCTTTCGTTGTATTCGATACTGAACAATTATTTATTTATTGAGACGTAAGTAATGAGTATAATACCAATTACTCGATTTTTTGTCGTCATAAATCAATTAGAGTTGACAAAAGTCGATTGTAACAAGATTATGCCTTGTACCGTCTCATTAAAGTTATGTTAGATATTTCATTATCATAAAAGTCCTTATCGCAATCGTAATGAAAGAAAACATTTTTATGTACCTCGACATTTGGTTTACAATAACTGCCCAAAAATTTTAAGATTATAAAAGAGAGGTAATCTAAACAAACCTAACATATCCTTTGCTCCTTCCAAAAAAAAATATTTTTAAGGTTTTTACATATAGTAATTAAGATTTTTATGTGTTCATAAAAAACAGATATATTAGTTTCAAACGTTGAAGATTTTTAGACAATATTTGAAATGTTTGAAACACGCTCATCGCTTTTATTACTATTCTTACACGACATTACATTGCATTACAAAATAAACAACATAAAAATAATACAATAACTTAATGATCGCGTTTTAAACAGAAGCCCGAACGAGCGTCCGCGCCTCGGGCTCGCATTACTGACGTCTCTGCATGTTGGGGAATTTTGTGTGTTCCCAATGTCTAACACGATACGAAACGATTTAGTTCACTAACAAAGTAAAAACAGTTTAAAGATGGTAACGAAACATAGTTCACTAAGTCAAACTGGTTTCAATCATGGTTAGAAAACAATATATTAACAGAAATAAGGCTTCGTTTAGAAATATAAAACATGTTTGTAAGTTTCAAACTATTTTGGTTACTAAATGAATATGTAATTCCATTAAAAATTTAAGTTAAACATTATTGAATAATTAAGGCTTGTTTCTAGATGCAATGTTATATTTATTTATTATACTTTTTCTAACAAAAATTACAAGGAAAACAATTTAGGACATTACATGTTAAAGTTTTGTACAGAAAGGTGGCCTTATTTCCCTATTTCATATCATGATAAAAATATCTTATCCACATACATTTAAAACACCCTTCCATAAGCAATATTTAACTATAACTACAATCTAATAAGATACGTTTATAAACAAATTGAATACAATTTCGAACACCTCTACAATTTCCATCAATAGAAAATATGAAAGTCAGGCAATTTAACAATCACGGTATAATTTTCGCGTGACAATGAAAACGGTGCACCGTGATTGCGGCCCCAGGCGATTATTTGCCGCACTTCTACCAAATTGCGCTGCGCACGCGCAAATTTTTTAAGAATGTCGAATGGACACTCGTTAGATGTATTGAGTTTAATGGCTAAGTACGATATAGTAATTTATGGTAGCAATGTGCTTCATATTTTTGTAATAAATCTTTATGTGTAGATTTTTTGTGTTATTTTGTGTATTAAGAATACGGTGGAAATGCTCAGTGACATTATTTTAACAAATAGCAAACTTGGATGTTATCAGTTTGTTGTTGATTAAATACATAAACCCTAAATTGTTTTTGTTTTGTTATTGATTGTTTGCGTAGAAAACATTGTCTACAAAATTAAGCTCGTATATGATAACTCGAGCACATTTCAAAATTCAAAGTCCATTTCAAAATGTCTATCATACACAAACATTGAAAAAATAATGCAGAATAGAAAACAAGTCAGACAGAGCAGGGTATTTCGTAAAGTCTGTGGCTTTTAAATCCGCAGCAAAAACTATCACACATAAAAATTTTCAAACAACAATACAGTTACATGTTCCTGCGTAGAAAACACTCAATTTGTCTACGGATAGAGCACGTGCCCGAGCGGTAATTCGAGCGAAGTCGTGAAGGCCGCAGGTACGCAATAATAATACAACATTACGCGGTTCAGGCTGGTGGGGTTTGAGTTATAAGCGACAGCGTTTTGCAATTGAAGACTTTATTTTATTAGTAAGAAAATAAAAGAAAAAGAAAGAAAGAAAAAGACATTTATTTAGCAGTGAACACATAATATTATAATTTTAAATGTATGATTTTAAATAGTTATCACGGTTTGTTCTACTTGCGTATTCGGTATAGGCCGATAGTTTTGGAACGTTTCGGAGGTCCTTCATCATGATGGCTGGCTATATATTAAAGACGTTTTATTATCTTAGACGTAATATTCTTCAAGTTAAAACTGTTTATTTTATCTGAAAGTAAATGAATTGATATTTGATTTCTAGATGGAAGCCAAATCTTAATATTTTATTCTCTTATTTGATTTCAGTACTTAATTATTATTAAAGAGTATTATAATGACACAAAAAATAGGTTATATTTGTTATTATCTTTGAAATATCTAAAATAAGTTGAATAATCCATTTAAATGATGTAGTCTTCAACAATTCGTGGTTTTTTAAAGCAATGTTGTTTAAAGTTTGCTAAATCTTCAAGAAAACTTACGAACAATCCTTACCATAACCACTAACCTAAGCTTACAACTTCAACCACAAACGTCTTCGAGGCGTCTGCGGTCCAAAGTCGTACAGTCATGATCGAAATTGCATCTCATTTTATATACGACCCACCGGTTGATTGTGTACCAACTGACAGCCTGTACCAAATAATAGTGTAAATATAAGCGGAGGTAACTGCCCCTGATTCTGCTCTCCATACAGGTCATGTTAACATATAGTAAGCTAATAGGTGGGCGAGACGAGAAATTACTTCGCCCGGTTATAATGGCTAACGTGGTATTATATATTCATAGCATTTGAACTAGTTTAGACCTATCGTCTAATAATAAAATGAGTATAAGGGAGAGTGGATGATCTTTAAGTATAGAGTTTTTACTAGAAATTGGAAACTCGTTAAACTGAATATGTTGCATTGCGGTGTAATTTTAGGGCATGCAAAATGTAAAAATATATTATAATAAGTGCAACAATAATGTAAATACAATGTCATAATGTAGCTTGTGTGTATAAAGTACAAGTATGCTTAGATTAAACATTAACAATATTAAACCAGTGTCACGGTCCCTCACGCTCCCTCGCAGTACACATAAACATCATTTGTCACACAATTACATGCATACAGTGCACTTTATTAAAATTTTACAATGTTTACACTGGCTATCACCAATGTCACGGTCCCTCACGCTCCCTCGCGGTACACATAAACATCATATGTCACACAATTACATCCATACAGTGCACTTTATTATAATTTTACAATGTTTACACTAGCTATCACCAATGTCACGGTCCCTCACGGTCCCTCGCGGTACACATAAACATCATATGTCACACAATTACATCCATACAGTGCACTTAATTATAATTTTACAATGTTTATACCTCATGCTCCGTCGTGGTATACCAAAACGTCATATGTCACAAAACTACATTCATATAGTGCACTTAATTATAATTTTACAATGTTTACACTGGCTATCACCAATGTCACGCTCCGTCACGCACCCCCGTGGTATACCGTGATACGTCACGGTCAATATTGCACGCAACGACCGTGACATACACTTGTAATTCGATTACCACTGTTTACTGGGGTTGTTACGGTATTGCACATAACGAAGTATCCTTTATTATGAGTTATGTTTACGTTTGATGGTAATCATATTGTACACTTGTATACTCTTGTATCGTTTAATTTATTAAATTTTACTTCAATTTAAAAATTCAAAGTCGGAAAACTTTTTATCTGGTTTGAGAGAATTCAGCCTATGCATCTAAAAGAGGTTCTTTAAATGCATTTTATATCGTTTTATTAGATAAAAATGGCTGTAAGTGGAATTCATTAAACAATCCTGAACGATATAAAATTTATCATAACTTTTTTATGCAGACAAGCTATGCACAAAAGCTGTAAACTTAAACTTAATCATATTTGAATATTGATAAAGTTTTACAATCTAACTATCAATCCAACGTTAATTGATTTATTGCTCCGTAATTTCCATAACATGCTTTTAACATTAAATTATCACGTCAGAGCGTGCAATACCGTGACGTGGTCACGCTTGGCTCTACCACGCGGTTTTACTCAAGCGATACAGCCTTTCGTAGGGGTCTAGTGGTAAACAATTAAACGCTCATTACACCCATATTACAAGGAATCATTTAATCAAGTATATTTTGCGCATATGTGCATAAATGGGGACATTTGCAGGTGTTTCTTGTCAAGTAATTTGCGTAATAATTGATATTAAATAATAATAATATCCTATTTTGCACTAATACTACTTCCTACTTATATATAAATGTGATAGTTTGATTTCTAAAGATTGATGTTTAAATGTTTGTATGTTTGGATGTTTGTGTTCTAGATTTGTATTTATACTTAACTAATTGTGCCTCGCGCTATTACCCGCGTTCAACTCCTGTTCCCGTGGGATTTCCAGGATAAACTATCCTATGTAAGGGTATGTCCCTTACATAGGATAGTTTAGATAGTAAAAACTACATAAAGATAAAAATCTATCCTATGTCCCTTACATAGGATAGATTTTTTACCCTCAAGTTTCAAAATATCTCTGTACAAAATTTCATCCAAATCGGTTCAGTGGTTTAGGCGTAAAGAGGCGGCAGACAGAGTTATTTCAAATTTATGATATTAGTAAGGAGTAAAGATTATTCGCTTCCAAATCTTCAGACGGAAGCCTTTTATTAGCACATATTAGTTTATCCACCGAAAGAACGCGAAAGGCTCCACAATCAACCTGTCACAATTTTAATCAAGGACTTGGATTCTATCGCCTTTTTACTCTCGGATTCCTCTGAGACGTAATAATTGCAGTAAATAACAGGGTAAGCAAGACGTTTGTACGATTCGGTTGAAAAGTTAGAAACTTAAATCTTGATATATATGTATGACTAATGACCGGTTTCTGAGTATGTAAGTTCAACTGTCAATAGTTATGGATTCATTAAAGTTAGCTGTCAGGCAAATTTCAGACGAGATGTGATTATTTGCGTTGCACAGAAATGCAATTGTCACTGTACCGGACGTTAAGCGCTATTGAATAGATAAATTAGCGTTAGTGACCCAGAAACATGGCATAAGGATGTTAGATTTAGAGTCATTTAAAAAAAGAACATTTAGAAAAGGAAAAAGCTAAAGACGCGATTTTTATCAATATCCTACTAATATTATAAATGCCAAAGCTTGTGATGATGTTTGTTTGTGACTCTTTCACGCAAAAACTATTGAACTGATTATAATGAAACATAGTATACAAATAGGAAAAGGTTCAGAATAACACATAGGCTACTTTTAATCCCGGAATTGATTTATGTGACAGTGGGCAAGAGTTGCCACGGGATCAGAAACGCAGATGAAACCGCGGGGCGCGGCTGGTATTTTATGATAATGGGTCTAACAAATGTTTAAAGAATATTTTGATAAGGCTAAAAAGACCTTATGTTTGCACTACACTCTTTGCTCCTTTAGCATAAAGTGTATACTTTATAGTTTTCCTCGCTTAATGGTCTATCTTACACATTTTTCTAACCGGACCAGTAATTTTAATAGTGCATTAAAACAAACTCTTCAGCGATACATTATAGTATAGATATGAAAATGACGTCAATATAAATTACTTTTTGTATCACATTTTTGCCAGCACAAGCTTTCTATTTTTATAATTACTTCCTAATTGTTAACTGTAACAACTTTTAAATATTATGACTACGTCTTTCAATTTTCTCATTCCGTACAGTCATCACGGAACGTTAGTAATTATTTTGTAATTGGTGGGTTGGGAAGTGACCCGGTAGCCCATACATCACGATGGAATATAAAAAGCTATGGACCCAATACACTCTACACCTTTAATATTCTTTGAGGGTTATTGCTTGAGGATTTGATTTTCAGTAGGGAATTACATATATGAAATTACTTAGAACAAAATTTTACAAATTCACGTAGTATAATTATTTGACAAGTTAAAAGCCATTAGTTTTATTGAAGACGGTTTATACTCACTGGATTTCTAACTCGGTATAGACTGACAGTTTCGGACCGATTCGGAGGTCCTTCATCAGGGGGAGTGAGACGGTTTAGCGGTTACTCTCTCCTCTCACACAAAAAGCACATTAAAAACTATTGATGAATATACTATTTTTAATTAATTAAAAACACATAGAACAGCCTAAGAATTATTTGAAATAAATAAAACGTTGATTAAAATAAACTTTTATATGAAAAAGTCTTTATATTAATCATACGAAAATTCATTTAATATTTCAATTATTGAAAAAAACAAAATCCGAGAATTTCTAGCAATAACCATGAAACAAGACATTAGTTAAATGAGATTTTGTGTTTTCAAAAAGATTAAGTTATAAATAAAATTAATTTTCTCTATAAATTGTTTTACCTCATTTTGATACAAACGTCCATTAATTTAAAATGCTGATAATAACGTAATCTTTATGGATGTAAAATCATCTTTATCACATGTGTCCGAACACATTGCTTTAAATAATTCGATAGTTTTTTCGTATTCCTTAAAATTTAAAACAGGTGTTCAAATATCCAAATCCGACTCATATTTTAAGTTTTCATGTATGTGTACAATATCCGTTTTTGTAAAATAAAAAAAATGTTATAATGTATAACATTTTTTTTATTTTACTGGTGCTGAAATTAATTTTTATACCTTTATACAATAAAGAGTTTTCATCATCATTCATCATTATGTATGTATGTTTGTTGCTCTTTTACGCAAAAACTACTGAATCGATTATGATGAAGCTCTATATTGGTAAGGGTTCAGAATAACATAAAGGCCCCGTTTAATCCCGGAGTTGCGACGGGATCAGAAGTTACGCGGGTGAAACCGCGGGGCTCGGCTAGTATTATACAAACTTTTGCATACACCGTTTTACGGTAAATCAATTTATATTCATAATCTTGGATAGATTACACAGGTAAATTATATTAAAAATTTAAAATATTTTTCGAAGTTAAATACAATCAAATTTAAGCCTTGTTCTGTAACTATCAAAATAAACTTTTGCATATTCTGATGAATGGTTATTAATTTGTATTCATATTTTTGTATTAAAAATTGAAAATTCGTTTATAACCTACAATTAAGTTTGAATTTCAATCTATAAAAAACATTCTTATAGCTACAAATTAAGAACATGTGCAATTCTAAAAATAATAAGAAATAAAATAATCTATTTCCATTAAAACAGCGTAAATGCATATTCAGTACTGCAAAGAGTTCATTAAGATATTTAACAGACACCTAACACAGCAGAAAACTGCAAACGATCCAATAAAATTGTCTACGTATTATTGGCTCCTTAAGTTAATGAACGATAAGGTAAACTGTTTCTACATACTTTTATATGTACATACATTTCTTAAGTAAAGTGTATCTAGAAGCAATAATAAACATTTTATTATATGGCATGGATAACAATTATATGAACGAAGAAAGATTAAAGCAATGACTATTTGTTTGGTGAAATCACTCTGTTGTTTTTAGTAAGCAAAATAGGGCCAAATATTTTCTTACTTTCATTTATTTTTGAGTGCTATAAACATTTGTTTTAGTAGAAGTAAGAAACAAATGATGCTCTGTATGTAAAACATGTCTAAAACAATTACTTTAATCGAAATAACCATATCATAAATCTCATTAAATTAACTGAAGTCACTGCGCTATGTAAAGCTCTTGGCAATTTCGTTAACTTATAACATAATTAATCGAACGAAGAACAAATTATATAACGAGCCAGAGGCACCACGAGAAATCCATGGAATTCAATTAAGAGTTTTATTACATTGGGAGTAAATACAAAAACATGTTCCAATCTCGTTGCGTCGGAGCATAAAAAGGCTTAATTTATCCACAACGTCTGATCAATTATGCTGTACGACACGAGTACATTATCCGGTTTAACATACATTACTGGTTTTCATCTCATGTCGCCCCATACTCCCCTGCTATTGAATTAGTAGAACGTGAACATTTCGATGTTACCGTTACATGCGATATTGAATATTAAAAAGCGTAAGACGTTCATTCATAATAAAAATTTTGCACAGGTAAATCTTTCGCGTTTAATCTGATGGCATGGTGAGATAATCTCACGGCGTAAAAAATATGGATATTAATATGTATAATTATGTCGTTTTAGTTGAACTGTTAAATAAATCAACGAAGTATTGTAACTGAACTAAATTTAACTAAAGACAGCGTATAATTCGTGATGATATCTTACCTACATATTCTAGAAGTGTTTCTCTATTTATCTCCTACCCAAATAACAACATTACTGAAAAACTTCTGTCATTTATATGGTAGAGATTGTTCTGTAATTTTGATTATGTATAGCTTTGTAGAAGCGTGGAAAGAATTAATCGATTGACAAGCATCATAATATTTAAATAACACTGTTAACAATCCCTCACAAAGTGGAACAATTTTTACGACCACAGAAGCGTAGGAGCCTCAATTTTGCTTCCTACATTTAATCACCAGCAATTTCATATCGAGTTATAATTAAGAGAGTACATAAAGATAATCTATCGAATTAAAGCATGCACCAGTTACCTATGTTTTAGAGATAAATGAGTATTGCTTCGTATGAACGTATTACCATTCCGGACTTTACCGTTAGCTGATACAAATTCTTTGTCGGGCTTATTAATAAGTAAATCTAGAAGACTTGTAGGTACATTAATGTACACCTCGAGGCATACTGATGTCATATTTAATTTCAATGATTTAAACGCGATATGCATTACATTAGGTTGGCAATTAATGCCTTCGTTTTGATATATATCGGGTATATTTTATGCTTTCTAGTCGGTTTATAAATATTGAAATGGGTATGTAGATGATCTTACTAAGATTTATAAATTGATTTTTTTAATAGTATACCGATCAAAAAGTAATATCTTTTCATACTGAAATAAGATTTTCTTTCTGTTAAAGTAAGCAATAAGCAATATTTAACGTTCTTTTGATCCATTTCTCTTTGCAACATTTTAAATATACATTGAAAAAAAAAAGAAGAAAATGTAATTTATATTAAAAGTGTGATTTTCCTACTATAGTTGCAAACGTTAAGTAAAATCATTTAAAAGTCAATACAAGGGCATACAAGATAAAGTCATAAATTGTGACCGGCACGTTTGGTGAATCAAACAAATTAACAGACGATTAAGCTACCGATTTCGGTGAGGACCCGATGGGGCGTTAATGGGATTCTACAAATAACAGTGACAGAGCTACTGTCGCGTCGAAATTTCGAATTTAGAACTTCGAAACTTATATCATAGTAGATGTAACCCGCAGTTTCACCTATATCTTCTGTTTCCGTGGGATTTCCGAGATAGCTATTTATTCTATGTCTTTCTCGGGTGTCAAATTATCTTTGTACAAAATTTCAGTCAAATCGGTCTAGTGTTTTAGCTGTGAAGAGGAGACAAACTGACAGGGATACTTTCGCATTTATAATATTAGTAGGGATTTTGTTTTCTTAGTTGGAAATACTCACGGTTCCAACGGCTTATTCTCCTTTCGATGCTTATTTTAGGGAAACTTAAACGTAAATATATCTAAATAACTTTCGAAAAACATGTTTTACATCCAATTTTTTCGTTTTCATATTAGTATAAAATTTTAGATTTTCATCTCAAGAATAATCTTAATTACAAGCATTTGCAATTTGTCATCAACCTTATTTTCTATGAAAATGTTTCTAACGTAAAAAAGGCGCACTACGTATTTTAAAATAAATATCTACTTATGGTAGCGGAAAATTATAATGGTTTATTTAAATGTCATGTTTTATGTAATAACGTGTTGGTATTTAAAATAGTAAACTTGAATATTTAAAAATATTAATAAAACATCTTATAAAAAACAAGACTAAGCTAAAAATCAAACCTACAGCTATTTGTTACAAGAAATTTAAAATTGATGTTGATGCATATCTATAATAGTTATTATTTTTATCTATAATTTGTAATCGTCACTTGCTCAGATTAAAACTGGACATTAGACAGTACTTCTATCTCTAATTTTTATCATGTTTTTTTCGTATTTTTAAGGACAATTCTTTGCGACTGTACTTTTCAATGTTAACATTATCGTACTCAAAACCAAAATGAAATACTTATATTAGGTAAAACTAAATAAGATAAGCATAATAGCAATAATTAATAACTTGGAGCGCATTGATAAAGTTGTCTTACTAAAGTATTCAAATCGGGCCATTTATTTTATATGTTTGGCCATTACTACACACTTTGTAAATTTGGTAATTCGAGTAACCGGTTAGTAACGTATTTTTAATTACTAATTTTATACGAAATTAATTATCTTCACATATAATTAAAACATTAGATATAAGAGTATCTGTTTTATGTGAGTTCGTCACAGATATTTATTAAAAGACCTAGACGTCTCTATTAATGCTGGTTAAACTTGAATTTGACTTACAAATTGGTTGGTTATATTGTATTTTTAAAAGAATTTCATGCAATTTAGACATTAAGTTGTGAGTCTGTTATTAAAAGCTTTAATACTTTATTTGCACATTTTTCCAATGAAGTAATTTCTTGTTCCTTGCTTGCCTTGTTTTAAAAGATATCGATTATTTAAATATGTTGTGGGAACGCATTAAAATGTCCATTGTACATTACGCTATCTAATCTAGCTCTAAAAATGTTATAGCTGTTCTATTTGTAGTGGATGTAGCGGACCAAAGCAAGTATCACAGGAAATGATCATGAAGTCTCGAACAAGATATAATGAATTGATGTAAAAAAAAACACCGACAATCCGGTGACATTCAAAAAAGTCAGCCATGATTCATTAACCCGTTGAATTATAATTAGTGCCAGTTTTGAACCTAGGCATTTGGTCTGAATATCTATGACTCATATGTGAAAAATAATATTTTAAATGTTAGATCTATTAAATCAATTCGTGCATATATCTGCATAAAATAATGATTTTGACGTAATCATAAATACCACAAGCATAATAATAATTATCATTGAAATTACGCAAAAATTTACCGGATTAAGAATTAAAATTAGAACCCAGTACTTTTGAAAATAAAATCATCCATTGATAGAGTACATTAAATAAGGCTTATTATATAAAGCTAAAGTACAATAGTAAATAATATATTTCGCGAATCGCCAGTAATTATAAATTTAATCGGGGTATCTTTTTTAATTGGCTTATAACAAAAAAAAATTAAGACAGAAGAAAAAATAATCAGGGGGCTTGCCTTCCCAAGAACAAAAAATACTAAAAAAATGTGTAATAACCAACTTTTTGTAATGTCGTTAAGTTTCGGTAAAGACATGTTACTCCAATGTCTTGCAACAATGTTGGTCGGCTGTTTGATCAAGCAAGCGGCTAAATTGAATATGTGGTAGGACCATTAAGCTCAGGTTGTGCTCATGTATGCACATAATTGCTTGATATATCAATGTTCTGCACGATAGCGAAATATTACTATGATAAAACATTTTTAATGTAATGGTAATTTATAAACAACTTACGAATAAATATAGGTAATATGATTTTTTAACGGTAAGAAATACGTTTATTGAATTATATGTGTCCCCATTAATTTATTTGTTGAGTTTTTTTTTATTAACGAAACTAATAAATAAATAAAAATATGCACAAATACAAGCGTAATTAGTACTGATTCGAATCTACATGTAAATAGTTAAACCTATAAAAGAGTACTATAAAATTATTTCAATAATTATCGCTCACGGAAGGCAATAAAGTAGAACAGTTTTATTTTCTCTTAATTCAATTTAAGCTTATCATGATTTAGCACGAAACCGCAGTAGTTGCTTCGATTACATTCAATATTTACGAGGAATCCTGTCACGAATGAACACAATTTAATTACAATCGCTTTATAAATGGGGGCCTTCGGGTGTTTGTTCAATCACGTTGTAATAGGCGATAAAGTGTTGTTGGATCTGGGTTTTGTATGACAGGTCAGGGAACTAGTTAGCGACTGGTAGCAACGCTGATTAAATTATATTCATGTTATATTACTTTCTTTTACTATGAGAGACAAAGGAGATATCACGTGACCCGATGATAGGGTGACTATCTGATTATCACTACTATCTATAGCAAAGGTGTGGTTAGAATTTCTTGCTCAAAGTTAGTGAAAAATTCGTCAAGATACGGTGATTGAAATAAGAAATAGGCTGACAAAATTAATAAAAGCAATTAATAGTAAATGACTGGTAGACTACTGTTTTACGCCGATTGGGGGATATAAAATCTCTAGTACAAGCTTGGCCTCTGATCTACAACGCTCATTTAAACGTCATTAACTTAAACATTCATAAAACTCTGCCCCATTTTATAAAGGCTGTATTAGCTCAAACTCTGCAATTATCAATTATTTTTTTTAATCTACCACCAATTCGGAAAGTTGATTATATTGAGAACTGAGAAGGATCGGCAAGCAACTATTATACAGATGCACAATAAATACGAAGACGATGAATAAAATATTAATATCAAGTCGCAATGTGGTGAAATATGAGTGTAACTTGCGGTGGCTCTCACGCTAAGGTTACCTTGTGGGATGATCCTATACATAGGCAAACCTGTTCACTACTCAGGTATTCTTTAAATAATTAACAAATAATAATACATATCATTATTTTAATTAATTTTGAAATTATTACAAGAAATATTAATTTAATCATATACAGTACCAATATTTCCTCCCGAATTTATTAGACAAAACAAATTCATTTTATAAACCTAATTGCATTTGAAGAAACATCTCTGGATCGTTGTACATTATTCTCTCATCATTTAACAAACCAAAAATACAGAGTAAGAAATAAAAACTGAAAAAAATCCAACTCTTACAAACCCGTCATTGATTATTCCATTAGTTGTAATTTTAATTAGATTCCTCTTTATGCGTAATTAAGCGTTAAAACGTCCAATAACTCAGGCCGATAGTGGTTTAATCAATTTTTAATTAATTCTGCAAAACTCCGGCCTACTCAATCAACCTGTGTTTATTCAATTAGCGGCTCTTTATTACAATTCTCATACAAATCACTCTGAATAGGACACTTTTATACGCTTATGTGATTATACCAGAATTTATCCATCATCATCGGTAAACTTAAAGCGAAGATTGAAATCAAATAGCGAAATTAATTTTCCATTATTTAACACCGCTGTAAAATATAATAGATAAACTTTACTTAAGAAATTATAGCGAGGCAAATTGATTTCAAGACACACTTAATTCTAATTTATATTCATATGGCAATCATGTTTTTAGTAGGTGGATATGACATAATTTATACGCTCCGATTTAAAACAAGCAAGGTTTAATTAAATCTATCGTATGTTATATTTAATGACATTTCTTCAAACGCAAATAAAATTAAGGAAGCTAAGATAGACGCCGATACGTCAATAAATCCGGTGAAATGTAAAACGAGCTATAATTTATTCTCCAATCAAGAATTATTGGAATCAATAATTATAATATGCATGATAGGCGCCATTGAATACACATATAAAAAGGAATAATAAACTACAAATATAAGACACAAGTATTTCTTGAAGTGAAATCAACTCTCAACAGATGGAAGAAAAAAAACTGCGTCAACTCGACCCCTTTTTCAAGATTCTTATAAATTAAATGATACAGAAAAAAAGTCCGCACACTAATCAATAGCAATATTTCCAAACGTCAAATTATCGGCAATAATAATTTCTCGCGCAAATTATATAAACGTTCCCATACTAGTTTTAGAAGTAAAAAACAAAATGTTTGATTAATAAAATTTATACAAGCCCGCTAGGTGGCTAATGCATCTGACCCTCTATCTACGGGTGTTAACTTTTGAACTCTGCTCTCAAAATTCAACAACAAATCACCAAGCGTTTCCCATTACCCATCAACTGGCAGTCACGACAAATTTTATTAGCATTACCACCTATCGATCCAAATTCTTATTTCTTTATCCATTACACGCTGGAACATTAAGGTTAACGTTTAAATGCGTTTATGTACAGCATTAGTTTAAGAGCAATTTGTTAAGTTCGTAGAAGTGATTGATTTAGAAGTAGCGGTCATAATATGATGTATAGACACACGTCAGCTTTGAGATTTTTATAAGCATAAACATTCATCTATTATGGAATATTTATATATTTCATGTCTTACTACAGCATCATCATCGTAAATCTAATTATCATTATGTAGTATTTAATTCACATTAAATCTATAAAATTAATCATTATTTTTTACAAATAATTATTATATGCTTCTGTGACAATTTTTTATTGTATGTAGGTTTGGTTATGAATTCTTTGTTATTATATAACATAAAACGTACATTTTCCATTTTTGAAAATAGCTCCGTTTCGAACATTGTGTAAAAAGCTATTCTTATACAGGTTCCATAATTGCGTCGTATGTTAATATCGTAGATAAATTGGAATTATATTTCCGACTTGAGGCAGTAAAATTTCACTAACGTGCTATCTGTATGCGCTTCCTCCCATAGTGTCTGGGAACCAGATCATTTCGACAGCGACCAACGGACGTCCTGTCGTTTCCAAAAAATTATCATAATCCATCTGAATATTTTAAGTTCAAGTTCTGCATAGTTCTTGTTGATTCTATTAAGAAAGTGAAATGTATCAATGAGTTGTGGGTTAACGACCAGAAGCGAGTGTGAGAACTGGGCACAATGGAAGTTCATGTTGACGTTTATTTATAGATGGAGAAAATTTACATAACTCGATAGAATTTTGTTAAATTTTATATAATCTAGGAGTACCAGTTTTGATAACAGACATCTATAATAAAGAGGAAGTCGTGGAAATGGCCAAACCACGTGTGTTAATATCTTAGTTAAACATAACGGTTCATGTGACTTTTTTCCCATTGGTACAATATAACGCACATTAGGGAGTACCAGCCAAATATTACTAACTTCATTTTAGTTAGTTAAAATAACAATATTATATTAAAATTTAGTTTGTTATTCATAGTCATTGAGTTTAAATAGTTTATTTTTAAAACTAACCCAAATCTATTAGGCGCGTGTTATTCGCTTACATCAACATTATCTTATTTTAATTACACACTCCAATCATATTCGACCCAACATATAAAGACTCGTTCGCTTACGTCCTTAGCTACCTAATCAAACGCTCTGCAAAAAACCTTACACCATGTTCCCATGTTAACGGCCGAATGCTCATACACTGATAGGTATTTGACAAATGATATCTTGAACGTAATATAAGACGTCACGGTCAGGTTGTGACTTTTCAATTCCCATGATAGTGATACAGTAAAAATGGTAAATGATTCGTATTGGATTTCCCTATCGTTTTGAAATGAACTTTACGGTGGAATGAAATGCTTCTAATGATGAACTGTTTTTTGTATATTAATTCTAAAGATGGTTGGTAAAGTGCTATAGTGAAATCAAGCATGTAATTGCATAATGTAGTAATAATGCTTGTTTTATCATTACAGTAAATTTTCAATACACTTTTAAGGTTTAATTTGTTTCTTAGTCTTTTATTGTCACAGAACAATAAAAGACTAAGAAACTTAACCACAGGGTTAGGTATAAACTATTTTATATTGCACTAAACCTAACTTAACCAATTTCTCTATTATTAATTAACTTGAGTCAAACCTTTTAACAATCGTCTAACTTCACCTGTACTCTTATCTAGTTCAACGATTTTAGAACGGGCCTAAAAACATCAGGTAAGTCATTATCATCAAATTATATCGCATTAACGCAACCTTCCACAAGCATTCGTTAGACTTTTTTATAAACCACATGTCAATTCACTGCTCCATTGATAGTTTTTTTCTCACAATGTTTGACTTTTTTAAATTCGCACCGGTCTGATTGTAGTTTTTATGGTTTTATCGCAATTTCACTAATGATCTATGGGATGGTGTGTTTCCGCTTTTTTGTCACGTTGTAGGATCAACATTAACAAGTATTTAATAGGATATGGTTATAAAATTATTTTTACATTAGGAAAAAGGCCGGCAAAGTCTACTATTTTTGTTAAAATGTGAAGTGAAGGCATAATTATTTCACCATAAAGGGGAGAATTTCAATAATTGTGAAGCACATTATTAACTGTAGTATTTTTTAGATACCGATTGTTTAAAACGCGTACCGTCAATAAAGTATACACAATATATCTATCCAGATTAATATCGCAACTAAAAGAAACAAGTGCCATAAAATTCGTTATAAATACTCCAACAAGGCAGTCCTTTAGTCACCTGCATAAAATAGTCTATCAAGATACTCCAGTTATTTCAATGCAAACTTGCAACAAATCACACCAACAAATTGGTTTCCCATAATTATATTTTATTACCTCGCCTGTTGTTCAGATAACGTGCGGAACATAATTCTCGGGCTAACTAGTCTAACCACTGAACCATAGCCGAGATTCTGTCGGAGTTAAATAAATAATAAATGAAAGTTGCATTTGTATATAGTCTTTGAAAGTCAGCCTGAGGTTAGAAAAAGGGATGTTAAATTAAAGGAGAAAATCATGCAGTCGTTAAGTTTAATATTAATTGATTATATGGATATCTATGAATTAGCTATATCTATAGATACTATGATGAAGCAAAAATTTTTTTTTTGTTGTCTAATCGGACTGATCTACAAAGTCTAAGCTATTTTTTAAGTTTAGGACTGTACTAATGTACAGTCCTAATACGCTAGAGTCAGAAACAGTTCGTACAAAAAACATTTTATTAGTCTTTTATAGTATATTAGCTGTGCCCCGCGGTTTCACTGGCGTATATTTCTGCGTTTAAAAACTATCCTATGTCCTTTCCCATGTTTCAAACTGTTTTTGTACAAAGTTTCATCAAAATTTGCAGTGGTATAGGCGTGGAGAAGACATAGTGTCTTTCAAATTTAAAATATTAATAAGGACTAGCCGCGCCCCGCGGTTTCAACCGCGTAACTTCTGATCCCGCCGCAATTCCGGGATTAAAAGTAGCCTATATAATTCTGAACCCTTGCCTATATGTATACCAAGTTTTATCATAATCGGTTCAGTAGTTTTTTGCATGCAAGAGTAACACATATACATAGATCTTTACAAACTTACGCATTTATTATATTATTATGAAGTTATCTTTTTTTGGATTTGTCTACAGAGTATATTAACCTCACTAGGTATTTAGCATGTGGGCAGATAATATTGTCATTTACGCTATCTTCGTTCTGTAGACTTCGATATTATCTGTAAGCCGTAAAAATAAGCATGGCTACGATATCGGGTGATTATCATACGGGTTATCTTAACTCGTATATGATGATGTATTTAATTTATTATCGGCTTCCGCCTTCGTCTCTTTCGAAATAAAAGTGTCTTATAAGTTAATCAAGATTATAAACTGTGTGTCAATTTTATCAAAACCATATAACTTTATATAAACAATAACGAAAAGTATACAATTAATGTGGAAAGTCCAAATATTAAAAATATATTTTAATGAAGGTACATTATACACGGTGATGCCAAATTTAAATTTAAAATTCGCATACATTATATTATGTTTTATATGGTTGTGAGTTATTTAATTGTCCATTTTTGTATGAACAATAGGTGATTATGATAGAAAGCCGGCGACTCCAGGAGGTCATTGTGTTTGGTCCCAGGTTATCGATGCATCGATATCAATTATATATCGATTCAATCAGCTAACAAGGAACCATCTGTTTTCAATTAATTAACGCGCCGTGTTTCAAGATCAACTGTTAATGATATTGTATGCGCTTTTGTTACGTACGCGATTTTAGGCAACCTTAATCGATTATTGTGATCGGATAAAACATCGATTAAGCATCGAATAAATCAATGGAAGTAATTAATCAATAATATGGATTGTATGAGGGAGGTACTAAATTATAATGTGAAGGAAGTTGGGAAATGGAATAAATATGCTTTCGAATATAGATTCCTAAAACATAATTAAGAATTGTTCTATTTCACTTTTTTCTGTATTATTACTATATCATCTTCTATGAATTGATTGCTTTTATTTTTACTTCCTGTGCCCCGGAGTTTGAACAAAATCCTTTCTTAGCGGATACCTACGTCATAATATCTACCTACATACCAAATATCAGCCCGATACATCCAACAGTTTGGACTGTTCATAGATCACTATATCAGTCAGTCAGTCACCTTTTAGTTATTTATTTAGATTAAAACTGAAATTTTATTATTTTTGTCGAACCAATTTTTCCGTGTTTTAAGTTCAAAATCAATAAATGTTATATTAAATGCTATGTAAGTAAAGACAGTTCAAGTTTGCAAATACCCCCATACATATAATTACATACCATTAAAAGATATTCTATAAACGATACCGCATTACTACCATTATATTTTATGTAGTTCAATATGGTTTCAGAGGTAAGTGGTATAGATAAGCTACTTTCCGTTTGTTACTGTTTTATAGTTGAGATAATATTTTAGCCTGATTATGACCAATTTGCATGCTCTTATCATTTATGATAGTCCTGTATTTATGTTATCTGGTTTTATCGAGTTTGTCCACAGACATGATACTAAACGGTTGCTCCGTCATATTTAATCGGTTTTATATTTTTCATCTGCAATATTGTTGACTGGTTTGTTTTGTTTACCTATCTGAATATATTATAAAGAGGAAAGGTTTGTTTGTATTGAATAGGCTCCGAAACTACAGAGCCGATTTGGATGAAATTGAACAGACATTTTTTGAAACCCCAAAAATTACATAGGATAGTTCTTATCCCGGAAATTCTACGGAATTGGATGTAAATGTGGATGGAACCGCGGAGGTCAGATAGTTTTATAATAGAAGCAGACAGTTTCCACAGTAGATTTAGGGATTTAGCACGCAATTCCCTGAATGTAATGGGATCCGATCCTATGGACACCCAAACAATGCAGGTCTTCACCAGCTTAACTTTAGAAGAAAAATCAAGGCTATTCGCTAGTCTGTTTGGATTTGACCTTTTATTGATCTATAGACCTCGATTTTTCATGCCAACGAAGCCGCGAATAGAAGCTAGTGTGAAATTATGCCTCACATCATACACACCAATAATAAAAAGTTCAATCGTTGTTTAATAATACTTTATTACCGATATCATATATATTCAATCCACTTACAGATACTGTCAAAACAAATAAAACCTCCAAAGATGCAACCATCGAATTATTTATTGATAAATTTAAATATTATCTAATCGAGTAATAAAGTAAATCTTCACACATTCTAACGAGACTTGAAATGTACAAACATACATTATAAATCAAACGTTGATTAAAATCAACTCGCGTGCGCTAAATATTCATAGTTATCTCGCGCATTATACCATCCACATGAATAGCTAAAGACCTGAACCGCTGCTGGCTGCATAACATCTTCCAGAAAATATATGGGCTCCTACTGTTTATGTTGCCCTGGTACTTGTAAATTAATCAAGTGTTGATGATTTTTGCTTTTAAGGACGTTAGGTTGTTAAAATTTTGTGCTTTATTAATTGAATAAGATCTAAGTAAGAGATTTAAATCGATTATTTGCTTTTTTACTTAGAACTCCTTTAATTCCTTGCCAAATACTTACTTTACTATTTTCTGTGAATTATCATCCAGATAAATAGTTAAAAGATCTGCACCGCTGGGATATTGCAAAACATTCTTCAGATAAAATAAGGTCTCTTGTCGGTTATGTTACCCTAGTACTTGTAGTATAATCAATGCACCGAGAATATTAATATTTGTTTCCTTTAATAGTTTTAAATATGTATTGAAATGGAATATTTTTTTACTTGATTATAGTTTTTTCATAAAAGGTTGTTCTTACTTACATATTCTGTCCTCTGGGCATGTAAGTTTATTAAGTTGCATACTTAATGTTACATTGAGTATAAAAATTATATTTGTCACATAAATATAAAAAAATCTACTGCGCTATATTGAAAAACCTTTACAAAATATATTAATTTCTATTAACTCACAGGGACACATCTTAGACAAAAAATATAGGGGTTGGTTCAGTTCATGCTATCCTAGTACTTATAAATTAATACATTCTTCATAATTTTTGGTTCTACAGAGGTCAAATCTCTTCAACAAAAGGTATTTGTTTACGCACCATCCACCCGTATTAATTTCAAGAAAAACCGTTCCACACGATCGAATGTCTTCCGACAAATCACAAGACAATATGCATATAAAAAGATTTTCCAAAGTTCATCGGCCACTGAAAAAAGTCATGTGACGCAATACACGGTGAAACACGTAATTATCTCAAGAACTTTCGCTTTTGTGTTAAAACAATGTGCGCTTCTAATGTGGTAACTTATTCGGTTTTTACTTTGTATTGTTTAGAATACCACGCCATATACATTTGTTAGTTGATACGTGATTGTTGTAGCCGGAAAATTGTTGAAAGATTTTAAATTGAAATATTGATTTTTTTAGGAAATGTTGGTGTTAACTTCAATTATTTGTAATTGGTATAGAATATACAATTTGTTTCTCTGGAGTTCATTTAGCTGCTCATATTATTTTTGATTTACCGTAAAAAGAAATATTAAATTAATAATAAATATTAATATTAAAATCTTCAATGTATATTAAAAATTGGGGAATGCCTTTTTTAATAATAATGATTTTGGTACTGATGCTTTTATAATAATAATAATTTTTGCCGATGCCTTGAACTTCAAAATGAAATGCATTTTGCATATTCTATCGAAAGTTATTTATAATACATTGATTAATTAATAACTTAATAAGGAATCTATTTTTCAATGTTAAATTTGGAACCATTTCGAATTTGGAAAAAAACAATTCAAAACGTTTATTTGCAAATGGTACCTTACAATCTAACTAAAAAAATCTCGCATCAATGATTACATCTTCTAATCGACGAATCACGAAACTCATAATATTGTATGAATGTTGCCGTATGACTAAGAAGCGTTCATTTATTATCGGACTATGAATTATTGGTTTTTTATTGGAATGGATGAGTTAAATGTGTTCTTAAACGAGAGAAAGTGTTAGTTTTGGATTGCAATATAATCTTTAAACGTTGCGTACGATTTCATAGTTCAATTAGCTAAACGATTTGTTTAAAAAAATACACCCCGAATAGAGAATTTTTCGGTATCTTTGAAGCCGGTTGAAAAAGATCAACTTTTTCTTTAAGTAAATTCAACTCTAAGTTATAAGAGTCCGTTTTCAAAGATAGCTTAAAAAAGGTTACATGAACTTCTAAGATTATATTTTTGGCATGCATCAATATCGATCCCAAATCACAACCTGATAGTTATTTTGGATATATATTTCATAAACAGAATTGGCCTCTCTACAGTTTTATTATAAGTATAGATAGATGATTGTAAATGACCAAAGCGCGCCGTCACGTTACCACTTATTGTATTACCAAGCTAATTGCAATATTATTACCAAAATTTATTCACAGTATGTCATCGCACGATAATTGCCTCATTTTGTGTGCAGCGAAGCTTATGTTATAATAACTTCACACGTTTTCTTTGCTTTGTCTCCCGAACAAAAGAATATGGTATATTTTCTAAATAATTTTATTACGGATTATAAAACCGCTATGATACTAGCAATTTTGAGTCTCGATTGCTGTTTGTCTTTTGAAAGCTTTGTGATTATTGTAATAATGAGTGTTAGATGTTATCCACCTTTCTAATACCATGTTTAGTATTGTTGAATCGTTTGAAGTATGTAACAATAATATTGGCCGAACAACTTATGACTTTTTAATGATCGATTCAAGGTGACAAAGATGTTACTTTAAGTAAACTTATGTCAATGTATGAACGATAACTGTATTTTTATGAAGGCAATTTCACGCTTTTTTATGATTAAAAAGATTTATTTCATTGGAATAAATATTCAAAGCTTACTGATTATTCCGAACTTTTTAACTGTTAATTCGTCCGCCCGGCTTGTAAGAGTAGATTGATTTGAAATCTGAGGAGTTTCTCACAAACTTTTTTCTTTATTTTACTAAAAAATACAAAAGCTTAATTTCTTGGAATAGATCATCATAATAAATCTAAATGTATTTCTAGCATTACTTGAGTAGGTTATAACTTATACACTGATGAATCATGCATCGATTATACTCCACAAAAAACCAAAATCTCTTTATAAACCATACAATATTCCGATAAATGAATCCATCAGTGACCTCAAGTAAGTAACCCGGAATTAATCTTAATAACTATCCCGGCTTAGAACTCAATCTTGAATCGGCTGTGGTATTATTATAAATGGCCGTTGTCAAAATATCTCAGACAATTGTAATTAGGCTCTTGTGTGGAACAAAGATGTGGTTGTAATGAACGCGTGCGTAAGATACAAAAAGCTACTAGGTTAGGTGGCCTGAGTTATAAGCTGTCAGCTTATTTTTTTGAGACGTAATAAATAATGCTAATAATTATGTTACTAAAAATAATAGTTAAATTGCATGGATGCCCTAATGATATATAGAAGTTATAAGATATTAGCTGTGTCCCGCTATTTACGTGGGATTTCTAGGATAAAAGTCCTATGTCCTTTCTCGGGTTTCAAACAATTTCGGTACAAAATTTCATTCAAATCGGTTCATTGGTGTAGTTAAACGTTAAGATAAGACAGACATAAAGACACAGTTATTTCTTAATTGTAATATTAGTAAGGAAGTAAGGATTAGTCTTATAAATTTGTGAGTATCTGCCAAATGCATAAATGAGAAGGGTTACAAAAATATTATTATATTTTGATTTGTTATATAGCTTTTGGCATGATCCTTCGCTCATATAATACTTTGGGACGTTATATATACCAAAATAGAAGGCTTACAGTACAACCTATTAAGCAAAACACTGTAATCGAAATACACATTAAATTTAATATAAAATGAAAATGATTTTATTCAATTTAACGTAAATATTTTTCCTTATTACTTATCATAAATTTCTTTGGATAATTATTGTAGAAAATACTTTCGCGTCCTCTTACAACACAAAACAGGTACCAAGTGGCGTTCTTAATAAAATACTAACGAAGAGAAATTAATTATGGACAATATTATAAATCCAAATATACTATTGTGTTTTTTTAATACATAACACACAAAAAAGCAACATGCTTTTCTTTATAATGATTTGATCTTTACAACTTTTTACACATCACAATATCTACTGCAATGAATTATTTTTCCAATAGAACATTGAAGCGTATATTTGTATTTCATTGGTTTTGGAAAAAGTTAAAAAGAAAATAGTATTGGTATATAGCCGACTACCCGATTAGCGCAGTAGATATAGCAATGGTCTGTAGCGTCAGAGGATGTTAGTTTGAACCCCACGAGTAAAAAATTATGATGTGACGAAGATTTAAATTTTTTACTATCTGTGTGTTAATTTGTCTATAGTATGTATGTATTTACAAATAGAAGTATGATAAGTATGTCTACCAGTTAGCTTCAATATTACAAGCTTTGCTTAGTTTGGAATAACATGGCGTAGTTAATTATTTGCATGACCACTAAAAGTACGTGTTTGGGTAAGAAATTTATAGATTAAGTGCCATATTAATTCGAAGTTGAAGGTTCTCACAAGAAATCAATCTTAAAACAGATAATACCGTACGCATTATGGATGGATATATCTCGAACTATTAATGGGCATAATTTTATTTTAAATGGTCATTATAAGTTGCATTAAAAGTAGTCGGATGGAAATCGGGTTTTACGAGTGGTTTGTGGAAAAAAATTGTCGCGATTTGCGTTTTAATTATAATTTTTATAGCCGTTAATAATATTGGGTGTGAAGTTTTTAATTGGTATTTTATGGAGTTAGAAGTTTTGATTTTAAGAGGTTTAGTGTGAGAAAAATGTGTAGTAAGAAAATACAACCTACTACGATTAAATAATTGGTTGATAAATTTGTTATTGTTTTAGTCTGAAAGTACTAATAACTTTTTTATTATTACTCAACAAAGTAATTATAAATAAAATTTTTAATGTAAATAGCCTTGTTCAACGAACCTGCCTATCATAAACAGTAATAAATTTCAAATTCATCCGATAGTTTCGAATATTAGCGCAGTTTAACAAACTTTGCCGCTCAATAAATTAGTATAGATAATAATTCCATTTTAAATCCTAATCCTTACCTTCATCAAAGTCATCATACATAACTACATACATTACATTGGTTAAATTTTATCTTTAACTCATCGCCTCAATTCTAAGAATAGTCTCAAATATTGAATTATAGTAATTAACATGTTTTACACCCGATATGTAAACCAGTTTATTTTGGTGAAAGTATGCTTGTAAATTGTAGTGTGCTTCCGGCAAATTGTGCTTGTAATTAAAACGAAGTAATCAAATCTTTGTTTAGAATTGCTTTTCGAATTGAGGAGTATTTCGATGCTCTTAATTTGTACAATAAAACAGAAACAAACGACGCTAAAGTGATTAAATTAATCAAAGTTTCTTGAATTTTCTTATATTTTTATTTAATACCTTCATTATAAAGGATAGATAACCGTTTGACCTCCATATATTAAGTGGCGATGCAGTCTAAGATGAATCAATTCATAAAGCCTTTACATTTTTAAACAGACAAAAATAATTTCATTCAAACATATTGTCCTTCATTGAACTGCTTAAGCTTACCTTATATATCTACGTTAAAAAATTGCATACATTAAATTTATTTAGTACTTAATTTTCACCATCATTTTGTCGATAATTCTGCGATGTCCTTTCTTTAAAAAGTTCCAAAGATTTCCTACCTACAAACAAGTATAGTATATCAAAGCCATTATCGCAGTAAATGACTTTACATCTCATACACCCATAAAACAAACAATACAATCGAATCTAGTTTTGAAACAATCATGCGGTCTCCAGAGTAATTCCGATTATTGATAAAAACCATCTCGCTAACCGAGGTGGTACGTGCATCGATTCTAACTGAGGCAGTTGTGGTTTGCATTTTTTTTTTATTCAATGTAATACAAATTCATATTTTTCTTTAGAATAGCCTGTTGGGTACAAGTCATAGCGTTACTGGGAGTGTTTCATGAGTTTTTAATTTTTTATATCGATATTTTTATTTCCAAGTGATCAATCAATTACATTTTTTGTTCGGAGATTGATAATCCGAAAAATAAAATTCGGGGGGATGGAAAAAAGCTTATCAGCTTAGCTTAGCTAAGCCTTACATTTAAGCCAAATACATATTTAAACAATGTATGACATATATGTAGGACTAATTTTATTTATTACATAATTCACGGTGCTAAATAAAAATAAGGATGCTATGTGTACGTTTAAAGAATATAAAATAAATAAAAAAGCATATTTCATGAAGCAATTTCCTTAGGCGTGGGGCAATCATATCGTATAGCTACAGAAAATAATAATCTCTGAATTAATGAGAACTACTGCAATTTACGCAAAAAATACTATCAAACAAAATAGTACAATTTTCTAACAATTTCCTATAGTTTATCTAGACCATCGTAGAAACAACCTTGGTTGTACAATACGGCAAGCGATCAGGAAAGACTTCTTACAAAAACTTTTATGCAATTGTTAAGTAAGAATTGTGAATACAATAAATAAGAAGTTACAGTGAATTATATATTTAAGTCGTTTTATGTCCATTTTTGTTACACATTTCTCAATTTTTATGATTATTTTAAATATTCGAATATAAATAAAAACACAAGTTTACATCAATTGCTCTTACATCTATTACAATCCAGCCCGAATTACCTATGATTGAGATCAAAAAATATGGACTAACAAAGTTGTAGTAAAATATCCTATTTTATAATTATATATGCAAATACATTCTCGTCGGATATATAACTACAATTTTATTATATAACCAATGCAAAAATTTATAAAAACTCACAAAAATACTTCTGCCATTTGTTTTTCCTGTATAGCTCTGTTCTTGGGACATATTTTATAATTAATAATTTAAATCTAGTATCTGAATTATGACGTACAAATAGAATACATAATAATTAATTGTGCGACTCATTTCCTTTACAACAAAACAGCATGAACTAAAACTCGAATTATGTCAATCGGATACACTTAATTAAACATGTGATATTTTAAATTTTATCTCGAAACTAATAAGTTCACACGGGCTTTCATGGGATTCAGTTATCTATTAAATTTATGGAACATAATTAATTACAGATGTACAAAATGATTTTTAATGTTTTAGCAAGTTTCCCATACGACTACCGAAGTATAAAATAGCAATTTAATTTGCATATTTTGTTTATCGTTGTAAGTTTTCGCGTCATATTTATAAATTATTGTTTGACAACTTTCAATTTTTATTTTAAAAATACTTAACAAATTAATAAATTAATAAAACAAAAAATATTTTATTAACGAACTTATTGTTTTGCAGTACATTTGATATATTAATAAAAAATGGAATATTGTCATGAAGACCTTATTTTTTACCAAATTGTAATATTATATCCATATCTATATAAAATATATCTACTATCATAATCCAATTTATTCAAAATTGGACAAGGCGATTAAAACTTAGATTTTATCGTATATTAATTCGGTAGCATTTGTATAAATTCACACATAAATTTTATAGGATTAGATGAAAGCAAAAGATTTTATTGTTTAATGTATGCCTTAATTTGTTTTATTTTTATAGTTGAGAAATTCGATTGAAATAACACTATATAACTGATATCTAAATTAACAATTAATTTGATAAAAAACTCGTATGCAATTAATAAATATTTTTTCATCAAACAATAAATTTTAATCATGTTTTTGTACATTAGAATTGTTTTGTTATTGTTATTAAAAAGCAAAACAATTAAATTACTTACGTCATGGTCTGGCACGTACGAGTAGACGTGAAGCTTATCAATCCTTATCGTGCCCTGGAACGGGTACAATAAAGCACCCCTCTGAATCTCCGTCGAGGTCCATACGCTCACAGATGCCTCCCGACCTCTCGCACCCCCAGGCCTCAAAGCCAAGCTCAACTCCTGTGGAATCAATACCAGAGTCTCCATCCTAGCACATTCCAAAATCAAGTCCCAAAAAAACTCAACGCCTCATAAATGAGTAATCACGGGGAATGCGACTAATCTCGTTCATCACAATTAATGAGCATAAATAATTTATCGGGAAAGGATGTCTCGATGTCGTCGATGTGATCGATCGTCCTGACCAACGTCGCAATAAATTACACAGTCCTCTAAACATATAACACTGATTTTCGGTAAAGTTCGTTCAACTTTACCGATATTGTCCGTATTTTAGAACATTACCGATGGGGCGGTTGCTACGTAGGATGCGCGCGCGATCTTTTCTGAACGTGCACTGAAGGAAGCGCTAACATTGACCTTAGGCACGGCCGTGATCGCGTTTACAGTTCATTTTTTGTTCGATAAAAAGGAGAGAAGTAAGGCCCTACCGCGGTGTGTTGCACGTGGGGAGTGGGAATGTGGGCTCTATTGTGTGGGTGGTAAGGGTGTTGTGCGTTGTATGATCGGGTTTGTAAGACGTAGAGTAAGGTGCCCCCTCCATAGGCGGCACCTGCCGGCTCGCGCGCCGCCCGGCAGTGCGCCAGAGGCTTCGCACCGCGCACCTGATTCCAACGTCTTTTTAATGCTACCTGTTGTTTTTTATTTTATTTTGACATCTGCTCTAATGCTTTCGATAACGCGCCGTTTTATTAGGGTTCTTTGTATGTTTAATATGGGTGATACGTTTCATTTATACACAACAGGTACACACGTTGAATTCTTAACTTAGTAAACTAGTTAAATTTTTGATAGATTCGATATTTAAAAAAATACTTTAATGATGATTTATTGATGATGATTTATTAGGAATAATTCAATCTTAAAAATAAATTAATAATTTAATTTCGATTCATTATTATTAAGGATTTCTGAAATTTTTTAAATTTTTTCCTTTAAAATTTGTTTTTTAACATGAAATTTATTAAAGAATATATTAATTTTCTTGATATATGGTATACTATACCAAGTACAACCTTTTCCATTATCCGCAATATACAAGGCTCTCACAATCATGGTATCATTAAGATATTAACAAGATTACATTCCTACACTATGACTGACTGCCTATACGTTACCTAACTAAAATCAAATAAATAGGCATTCATTCCAAACAATTATATTTTAATGAATTAATGCCATTTTCATACGGATGTAAGTTTTATACATGCCTTATTCGTTACATTTTTACGTAGTTTCTAAAAAAATGTCCAAAGTTGTGCTGATGTTGTATGTTTTTGTTGTGTGGTTTGTTTTGACGTATATTTAAAAAAAGTAAATTCCTGAAGTGGGATTAATAGGTATGGGGTATTTAATAGGTAAATTTTTATAGAGAGTGTGTTACAATATAATCCCATACAATAGTAAATTTTTGTATGATAACTTGTTCAAATCATATAGCAAACCAAAGTGAATTTATGAATATGATTAGTATGAATGACATTGAGAAAAAATGTACCTTTATCAGTGATTTTTTTCAAGATATCCATGACTGTTGTGTTTGCAACAATAATTTTGTTCTCATTTAAATTTACAAATTATTTAGATTTTTGAAGCTATTCAATATACCTACGCTAAAATTCACAAATAAATAATTCATTATATAATAATATAAGCTAGGTATAGTAGCGCCGATCTCAAAACTACACATCAGTAGCACATGTCAATATCGGATTTCACTTTTCGTTCGTTGGTTAATTGGTTGCATCTTTGGCTTCGATTCCCGGGTGGGGGCAAAAAATATGTTATTGAGATTTCTCTTAAAAATGTCCTAATAGCAGCCCTAAGTCTGGAAGTTGGTGGTGTTGGAACTCACCTGGGTTTGCGCACTTACTTGTGCGCTATAATATCACCTGTTGAGATTGGCCACCATGACCGATATCGTTCAGGAGGTTTTATTTATTACACTTTTCAGTCGTAAATTTATATTTTTGCATTGAAGAAGCCGACCATTTTTTATCATTATTCGTATCATCATAGTCATATTTTCAGGGCAGTTCTCTCTTGGAGATAGGAAACTACATTTTTATTATCTCTAAAAAAATCTCTGTTTTATATTATATTGTTGACTGGGCAGGTTCTGGGTGATCTCTTCTTCTTGTTAAACCCCAAAAACCAAGCATCAGTTCGATATAAATTTAAGGTTTATTTGTCAAAAATATCACGTGATCAAGCGGAATTTGCGGAAACAGGATAATCACGCTCAACCTCAGCAATACATCATTAATATAACACAGATTAGTTACGTTCTTATAACTTATAAGACATACGTCAGTGCTTGTAGGATTGCGGTTAGCGCCAGGTGTGTTTAGGTCATCGACATTTTCTGTATCATATACGCTTGTTATCGCCAAGCTGAAACAAACCTTAAGACTGTAAACTAAAGTTCAAAGTTAAGACGCAGAATTACACGCAATGGTCCTTAGCATCGTTCGTACAGGACATCAGTATTTTTAATTAGCATTCATGTATTTGTTGCTTAATTTTGAAGCTTTTTATAGGTAGGAATTTTGCACTTTTTATAGGAGGTTTATGTTGTAATAACTACGAAGATACCTTTTATTCGTACGTAAATGAACAGGAAAAATGTTATTTAAATGAAGTTAATTAGTTTTTGAAGAAATATGTTTAAAGAACTCTATTGTCATTAGGTATAAAGTTTTTACAATGGAGAATGTTACTAGGTATGCCAAATAGGTTGAAAGTTTGTTTCAGTATAGCTTGTACCTATACAAATACACTGTTTTTGTTGCAGTCAAAAATACCAAGTAGTTTTCATTTTATAAGCTTTTAAACTTTCGAGTTCCGCTAAAGTCACGTGACCGCTTGTGACGTCACAAAACAGACGCCGCGCGGGCCGCGCAACTTCGCAGCAACTGCAGTACGTGTGGGGAGCGCTATAGCGAGCGCATGAGCTGTCTGTTTTATGACGTCACACCGCCGCAATCGCCGCGTCGGGCGGTTACGATTTGTTTTGCTTATAAATCAAAAACTAATTGACGTAACAAAATAATTTTTTCAACAGTATTTTTTAGTTAAAAAAAACAATATGAAAAGCTAAAAATCAAAATTTGTTAACATTCTTCATTGCATACAAAAAATTACATTTAGGAAATAAATTTTAGATTAAAGAATAAAAGGTAGATCGAGTGCGCCATAGACACGAGTGACGCTGAAAAGCAAATACAAAATTTAAAAGCCGAAACAAAACCGTTGTCTAGTTTGACGTGCTACTTAATTTTTTTGTTAAACGGTTCCCAAAAGGTAAATTAACACGCACACAGATGCACGTGTACGTACGAGTAGTGAGCGTCACTCGAGTCTTCGGCACTCTCAATTTACCTTTTATTCTCTAATCTTTGTACCTACTTTTTTAACAGTAGAAGAGTGGAAATAAAACCAAAGCGATTTATATAGCTTTCAATTTGATTACCCATTGTATAGAACGAATAAAACAATTACAATTGCAAATTAAGTATTAAGACGATACTTTATTTAATTTCACTTAAGTAACTAGCAATAATACTTATTTCACATAGCTTGATAAATTGTGACGAATTGGCGAATAATTTATTAATTTAAAAGTAAGTATAAAAAGGAACTGACAAGAATACGTTTAAAATACTTTACCTCAGTTTATGTTTTTATTTAGCTGTGTTAATTTCGTTTGATTGATTTTAAATCAATATTAAGATACATTATAAATGATCTGTTAGTGACTAGGAAGTTACGTGTTTGAAAGATATGTTAGAAATGGTTTTAATTATACAATACTTTTACATTTTCAAGTGTTTTACTTCTGTAAACAATTAATATAATCTTAACAATGTATTTTTATTAGATACAATATGTATTAAGTTAATACTGCCTTCGAAGCCATAATTAATTCGAAAATAAAGCCGATAAATTTGATGTGCATAGAATTCATAATTATTGTTGCAAAATAAGGAGATACTTTTTAACCAGTAATCATTCCTAATGCAGCATTTAACAAATACGCAGTACCAATCCCAAACGCCAACACAAAGGCAGTAAAAACCAAACAAAGTACGTCGACAGATTTACATTATTATGTATTATTTAAAAAATGTGGCCATAAATCACGTGACGAGCTTAAAGGCGGGGTTTGGGGGGGGCGTGGCCGGCCGGTGCCGCCTCTGCGCGCGCGCAACGTGCATTACCGTTGTATTGTTTGGAAGTTTTTACCCGCCATTGGCTGCGTACGAGCATTGTTCGAAGTTCAAAAATTGAGACGTGATGATACGATCGGCGATATTTGAATTAAGGATGTATTGTTCCCGGGTAGAGTAAACACGCTGGATATTAATTTACAATACTTTACAATAAAATGCCTTGTAATAAGGCTTTACTTTATTACCTCCTTTATTTCTATTTTCTAAGCGTACCTTTACCATTCCTTTATTTTTTTTCTATTTTATGGAAGTCTTACATGATTAGGTATTTCTGATTGAATAAAGCCGATCCATAAAAAAAATAATAATTTATGCTCTACATTACAGAGCACATTAGGATAATAATAACTGTTAATATTTAAAATACTGAATACAATAAAGAAATATTACCTATAAGCTATCATGTTTAAAATTGCCTTTTCATCAACTATTGGAATTCAATACGAATAAAAATCATTCATATATCACATTAAAGAAAGGAATATCGTTCCGTTATAAGTTTAATCCTTATCGATGGGTGCCTTCACTATTATTATGTATTGCTAAAATATCCAATAGGTATAGAAACCATAAGTTCATACATCACTAAAGTTAAATTTAAATAAAATGGTGTTGTTACCGATACAATATTAAAGGTGGATATGTGTAACTAACATCACGAATCGCATAATATACCATGACTGGTGGAAACAACAAAAGGTTAAGCCCTTAGAGACAACACGATCAACTTTAACGTGCGGTGATCCCACGCCGGACGGACACTAAGCACGCTTAATCGGATTTCATCCTCTGTCTGATCACGCTGACGTACAATGAACGACCGAACGCGTGAGAAACGTCATGTAACCGCTCCATAATAGAACTTTACGGTTGTCTGGAAGAGATAGCTCATTAGCTACAAAACCGAATTCTGCCCCGAAATCTCTATATATTTATGTTTTAAATTTATGTATAAAATGTGCAATAAAGGATTTTTATTATTATTATGTAGTGGGAATCGCATCGGGGAAACACCCCCACTGCTAATCAGTGTCAAACATAATAATTATACTATGTATCGTGTGATGATGGTAGGCTTATATAGTTATACTACTCATCTTTTTCCTAATTAGGTATATTCCTTTCACTCCTTCATTAATCCTTTCCTTGTCCTACGCAGCTTTAAATCAATGAATACTCTCAGCTGATCCCTCTTTGTACGGACACTAAGCACTGCCCATTCAGGACGGAGTACAACAAACGGCCGAACGCGTCAGAAACGCTGTGTAATTGCTTCATAAAAAGTCTGAATATAACTTGGTTTTCAGTAGGAATTTTCTACAACACATATTGTTCACATCGGAGAAGCGTCTACCGCCAGATACAGAAAATCAGTGATTTCTACACTGATGATCATATTATGTTTCGTATATTTATATTTACCCCAAATTTACCATTACATTCATCTCTTTCCCTGTTATATTCCAGTTTAATAATCGCCACCCTTAAATCTATACTATAAAGCCTTTAAAAACAGCAAGTCCATCTCTAATATGCGATGATATGTCGCCAGATAAACCAGCACAGAAAATAACATTATTATACGTTGGAGTGTAGAAGATTCATTTTTCCAACTCATTCCTATAGTTTCGTGTCCCATCTATAAATTTATATTCGAAAATCATTTCGAGACTTATCAAGTCTTTAGGCTATAAGTATAAAAAATATAACCTATTGCCCCTTCCCCGTTCTTTTCCTTTTACTTCGATCATTATTTCCTTACAGAACGGGATATAAATTCGTCCGTCCATTTATTATTTCTAAAATATACATTTCCATTAATGATCTTTTAATCTTACTGCTTGTCTACTTAAAAATCGTTATCGTATGAATAATACAGTGTATAATCCACAGCGTATTAGTCATAGATATTATCGTAATTAAATAGAAATAGAATGCGGAAAAATTATATTTTTGTTTTAGTCATCAGTTATTTATAGTTTTAAATTATAAAACATTCATAAAACATGTATTCAAATTCAAAATATTTATTTGGCATCACAAATCTTCATCAAGACAGAGGCAACTTACACATTTAAATTAACAGTGCAATGTGATGTCGAAAAGGTTATCAAGTCAGTATATATTAGAGTACCAAGTCTTCAACTTTAAGCTTCTCGATTGACCTTTGGACCTTTTGTCCATACATAATTTTCAAATATTTATGAGAAAAGTAGCCATAGAGATAGAATATGGATTAGAATGAGTGTTGCTACTCCATTTCTTACTGTGGGTGTCGAAAGAGATGTCAGACGGTAATTCTGATGCTTAACATCTTCAGCAATAAAAAAGTGGGAACCAAGCATTGCATAATTGGGCCAAGCTTACACCATTGAAATAATCACCCACCAGCAGAAGATCGGCGTGAAGCAGTATTTTACTCTGTCAGTTAATACGGTGAGTAGGGCCCGGAGGCCTGTATCCCCATTCCATTCCTCTTCCATCTTATTCTAGTCCTCCTCCAATTTTCATCATTATTCCTCTCCGTATTCCTCGCCTTCCTTAAAGCCGGCAAGGCATCTGCGACACTTTGTTGTTGTAAATGTTCATAGTCAGTCACTTAACATCAGATGAACCGCATGCTCCGCTTGTTTGCTGTAATATAGGAAGAAAGGCTATATTAAGGCTATCTTCGTATAAATTGGCTCTTAAGCACAGAACGCGTTCCCCGCGCTTCGTGTATGACGAGCCTGTACTAGCACTTATTTCAACTCGATTTAAGCGAGTGATATAAATCCGTTATAACACGTCATATTGTTCACTTTTAAATATTTGGATCGGAATTAGTGTCACACATTGAAGTGTATTTTTTTATTGCATTCTAACATTAGAATTTCTATACATATAGATACGTACCTTACTTGTTGTGTGTCATATTATATGCATTTAGCTATATTTTTTTAATATAACTTCTATTTCATAAAATTTACCGTTATTTCGACAGACTTTAAGAAATTTATTATTACAGAATATGTTAATTGTTCATTAATTTAAGTAATATTGCGAGGCACAATGAAATACATTTAAATCCATGGATATGTAATAATATTATGTTTGAAAGTCATTTATTTTTTGTATCATATATGCATCCATTCAATCATTTAGTATTAAGTGTTTTTCCCATGATAAGGAAATCATTATTTCATTTACAAGTAACAAACACTTGTTTTTTAATTCTCACGAAACAAAACACGTTTGCAGGTAGAGTATAAAGTCTTCATTCAATGAGGAATTCTTTGTTGGAAAATGTGAACAATAAAATTCAATTTTCAATGTGTCAGCAAGGTATAAGGAGATATATTCAGTTAGAGGTTTTCCATTTTCTTAAATAGGTAAAAAGATCGAAGCGTTCATGTTTAAACTTTAACCGCAACAAAACTATGAAAATATGTGAAACCGAATAATTCAGTCGAATATTCGGTTCGGTAAAGTTGAAACCGAATAGTTTTCTGTATTCAATTAATCGGTGAAACCACTATTGGGCGCATTAAAAATTTTTCTACTTTATATTTTACGTATATTTTCATGAAGGAATTGTATGACATTTTTAAATCATCAATTTATTGATATTGATAATATTGTGGAATTGAAAAGTAAATTTGTGTTTTTTTCCATCTAAAAAAAAAACATGCATAGTTTTTATATGCAACGCTGCGAGCCATTATCAAAATAATCAAAATAGCCTGTGCTAATATAACAGTGGAGACAAAATTTACATTTGTAAAGTGGGTCTAAGCTCTTAGCTTTTTATATTGAACGCTTCGAGCCATTCTACAAAATAATGGCCCAGCTTCTGTTATTACGCGGTCGATTTGCGTGCAGCGTTTAATTCGGTCCTTTCCGACCCTACGGCGACATCATTCCGACATGCTACGTGAATTCAACCTTTAAAATGACTCTTAAGTACGTAAACTTCAATGTGGAGTCTTTAAGAGCATTGTTCCATTTAATAGTACAATTTAAATGTTTTTCTAAACCGTGAAAGATACAATTTTGGGTACAAATTTAAGCAGGTTATTTTTTAATGTTGTCCATTCATGTGGTTTTACTTGTACGCTTCGATGTGGACGAACTTTTCATTTCTACAGAAAATATATTTTATAAAACATATTGTGTGTTGGTATGTATTTGTGTATTTATTGATGTTATCTTGGTACTCAATACAAATAATATTGTGAATTCTCATACTCTCAAAGGTTGTCTGGCAGAGATCACTCTTCAGCTATAAGGACGCCTTATGTATATTAACTCTTTGCGTGTTTGTACTCTTAATTGTTGTGTTGTGTACCTTTTGTAATTTAGATGTAAGTATAGTAGTTTTTGCCTTAATTTTTATTAATGTTGGTAAATCGAAATTAAAATTCATTCAAAAAGGAAGAAATACTGGTTTGTTTCTTTGATATATCGCAGTGCTTATTCTATAGAATAGTCAAATTTTAGATTGTGTACACTTATATTATTATTTCTACTAGGTACTTAAGACTAGATTTTCATGATAAATTCAGACGTATAAAGTTCGTTAAATACTATGTTACTCTTTACACCTGACATTCGGAGTATAAATAACTGTAACTTACGATAGCAAATAACAATGCGGGGCAAACGCCAACAATTAGCATGAAAAATATCCCTGCGCTGGACGGAGGCAATGTTTAATGAATTTATAATTTGCGGCCGTCGACAATAAGGTAGTGACGCGGTATGAGCGATTTGAACGAGATGACAGAGCGAAAAATATGTTTACATTTTGACATTGGTATGCAACTGTGGGTTGATAATTAAAAGCTCATGTAAAGAACATGGGCGTTCAGTATATACATAAAATGTTCAAGACGTAATCTTGAGGGCAATGTTACATAACAGGTAAGTTCTAATGTGTATTTATTAATCCTGCGTAAAATAATTAGTAACCGCTGAATGGACGCAATATGTCGCTTACAAAGCCTTTTAATGTACGCAAAATCGTTTTGTCTTAAGTCTAAATTAAACTCATTCAGCCCGGTCGTAATGGTTCACCTCACTCACCTATCCCCTTATTTTCGCCTTACTCACGTATCGCCGCAGGATCCAACCGGCCGGCTACTCATTCAGACCGATCGTTATGGTTTTCTATAGGGTTTCGTGTCTGCAGAAGATACGCAATGGTCCTGCTGATCAGATGCCCAAATAACGTTCATAAGTAATTTTACCTGGTATACATACACAAATAATTACTACCTGTCGCCTTACTAGTTACACTAACGAGCGTAAATGCTGGTTTAAGATACTAAAAAATCGCTTCCACCTATCCCTATATTCTTGCCTTACTCACGTATCGCCGCAGGATCCAACCGGCCGGCTACTCATTCCGATCGTTATGGTTTTTTGTAGTGTTTCGTCTCTGCCTTTGATTTGTTGAGCCGTTTATATGAGTTATCCAAATGATATAGTACGATTCGATTGAGGCCAGCTTTTATAGGATGGGATTGGATTTCAAAGATAACGAAGTTCAGAATAATTAATGAAAGGACTTTGCAATTATAGATAGTAGAAATTGCAACTTTATTTTAATGGAAGTTTAAGCTGAACTTTATTCCCAAAAATTATTTTAGAGAAGAAGAAAATTTTTAATTTTGCCAAACTATATCTACATCAATTTATAATTAATCCAAATAAACAAATGCTGAAATAGTTTTATAAGTGTTTTATACTAACCCTTCCTTCCCTTTCTTCCTTCTTTCACTTCCCAAAAAATATTAAAATTGTCTCTCTTTTTTTATTTAAAGAACCTAACATGTTTTGAACGTTAAAAAAGAACATAAGAGCCGCTGGGCATATGTGAGACATGGACATCCGCACAGACGTACCCATATTATACATACCTATATTAAACATAGCCACGAGCGTTTCCCGGGAACAGGAAAGGGGTGCGTATGGATCCTTACTGAAGGCTTTTGTTTAAAACGTAATGAATATGTGCAGATTTCTAGGAAGTATTCGCTGATATAAATCTTTACGATATTTCGAATGCATTGGCAAGGCCCGGCAGCTGTATAGTAGAATTAAAGGTAATTTTTAAGTATCTCCCTTGACAAATAAAAGTATAGATCTCTTTGAAAAGTAACCAACAATTCAATAGTCAATATATTGTTTTCGTATTGGCTATAAACAGTGTCTAACAAAAATGACGTCATGAGCACAGAATCAATTTGATCAACGTAACTCATTTTGACAGACATTTTGTATCTATTTCAAATTGGTTTATTATTCATACGTTGTATGTCGAAGAGAAATGAGCTGCATAATATCGATAAAAAATAGTGCTGTTCAAATGCGAAGATTATAAGGCATCATTAAACAACGTATTATGATGTCAAGTCAATACGCAATACTGAATCTGTTCATTTTTCATTGACATCAAATTCCGGTGTACAGCCAGAGATAGTTGATAATCAGATGCCCAAATAACGTTCATAAGTAATTATAACCTGGTACATACACAAATAATTACTACCTGTCGCCTTACTCGTTACACTAACGAGCGTACATTATGGTTTGACTGATTGTACTTACCTACTGGTTACTTCAAATAATACTGATGGTTAACAAGGTTCCGAACATAGATTTAAATGAAATTTTGCCCACATAAAAGTCTTGAATTTCTAGGCACATGAAAACGAAGTTGGGTGAGGGCTAGTATATTGATACTGTCAAGTCCTAGCCTTGTTATTGAATAAGCTATGTCCCGCGATTTCACTAACGTAGTGGATTGATGTTTGTCTATATCCTACATTAGTCGCCTATCGTAATCAGACATAATTTTTCAAAACCATTTGGTTGTTTCGAAGATTAGTACATTTAGACAATCAAACAAAGGAACAAACCTTTCTTTGTTGATTGTGTTTTCAATAGTCGTATAGATCACATACTTATATCTTAATCGGACTTCGCTCCCGTAGCATAATGTTATAGTCTAATACAGCCTATATTACCCGTGGATAATGTAACTTTCGAATGATGAAATAATTTTTAAAATCGGTCCAGTAGTTTTTGAGCTTATTCATTACAACCAAACAAACAAACAAAGTTTTCCTCTTTATAATATTAGTATAGGCAAATATAAAACTATCAATAATTTACCTTCACCTAACTCGTTACACTAACGAGTGTACATTATGGTTGACTGATAGTTCTTACCGGTCGGTTACCCCGCGGCGATCAAATACTTTACGAGGTTTCCAATTGTTTTAATCAAATATGCATAGCTTATACATTTCAATGCACGTGTTGCATAAATTTTATAATTATAAATAGAATATTAGTCGTTGAATTAATAATAATAATATAATAATAATGATTTTATTTCAAGTAACCAGGACTCATTTTGTTAGTATTGTGGTATAAAAACAATCTGTACGGGCTTCTGCAAACATCCCTGATTAATAAGAAATTATCACTAATTCATTTTTGTTATAAACTCATTTTGCAAACAATTCAAAAGCTATTAAAATCCTCATAAGTATTCAATTCCTAGTGGGTACACTTACGTCATTTAAAGCATCAAAAAATTAGTCTATAATGAATAAACTTACGCTGCTTATGAAATGTGATCAATCCTATAAGTAAAAAAAGTTGCCGTGTTCGAAAGCGGAATCTTATTTAATACTTTCAAAATTCCGAGACTTACATATTGCAAATCATCATATTATATCCTCAAATATCACTGAAATTATAACTAAATTAATAACCACTCTTCACATAACTTAATCGTACAGACCGATTCACCGTTACATCCAAATTTATATTCATCCTTTAACAAACAGCTAACAAAACTAAAACCTTGCGTGTCTAAAAAACGATTAACGAATGCAATTTAAAAGGATTGCCTACGGAAACGAAATGAGAAACAGCCATTTAACAATAACTTGATGACTACTGTTGGGATTGGAATTTAAAATTGGCAAATGAGTCGAAACGAAATGTTTATTTCGTATGCAAAAGTTTAAACGATCCCTTTAAATAAAGTGTTCCAAATTGTCGGTGGAATTTTCGAAAGTGGCACCTAACGTTTATACGTTGGATTCGATTTGATAAATGTTGGTCTGGGTAATGATATAATGGAGGTTTGTATGGAATTTATTAACGAGAAAAGCATGGGTTAGTAGATAGAGTTAGACAATAAAGTTAGATTTCGTGATTTGAAGTTACTTTTGATTTCAGATGCATTAATATTATATGTATATCATATAGAATATTAATGCATCCGCATTCTTATATTATGAGTATATCAAAAGATTAAGTGATAAAGGTATTATGTTTATGCATAAACAAAATTTTCCTTATTAACCTAATTACTTCAAACATATTTTTAGTGTAGGTCTTTGACCGTCTTATTTGTAAATTAATGATATATTAATCCTAGTGTCAACTTTGGCATGATCGATTAAACACAAGTACTATAATGGTAGGTGCATACAATAATTATAGTGAAAAGCACCAATCTTGCTGACCTTAAATTCGAATGGCATAATGCTCAAGATTCGTGTCGCTAATCATACTGAGTAGCGCAAAATCTTGTCTCAATTTTTTAATGTAATAATTAATAATAATTAATGTTAACGTTGTTTAGGTCCTACATTTAGAAAAATGATTTATTGATTTAGTAATTTTATAATATATTTTCAACTACAACAACTGCATACGAGTTAATAGGCATTTATTCCATCCTCCTGGAGAGTAGTAATATGGATTGAAAAATAATGTTCAACTCCAGAATTTTCTGACACGTGCACTAAAAAGTAAAGCAATGTTTTTGTCGTGTGTACACACATGTTATCACCCAGCAAATATATCTAGTAATTAAGGTAATCTTTGATCGATAACTGAAATGACAACATACATACACATAGGTG
The DNA here is from genome assembly GCA_001586405.1 of Phoebis sennae. NCBI lineage: Eukaryota > Metazoa > Arthropoda > Insecta > Lepidoptera > Pieridae > Phoebis > Phoebis sennae. The sequence continues at coordinate 118,494 of LQNK01000173.1, read as the reverse complement.
ACAATATACATAACAAATTGTCAAAACAGTGAAAATGTTCAATAATACGAGGTGGCCTTTGGAGTAAATATATTTAGATACAAGCTAATAATACTTTTTTTAAGTAAAACTTTGAACTAAATGCCCCGGTTGGCCACGCAGCATAATGTTACACAGCCTCTAATATAGCTCATGACACTCAGGCTTACTAATAGTAATAATTTTTTTAAAATCGGTCCAGTAGTTTATGTGTGAAAACATTACATAATACAAATACACAAATGATTCCTTTATTATTACTAGTATAGATTTTAAGTAAATTTATTTCTTGATGCGAAAACCGTTAATTATTATTTTCAATACAAGTATTAAATTAAATAAAAATTATTTACACTATTTCCACTATTTATTTTAAAACTTTATTTACTTACAACCGGTTTCGAGAATTCGTCATCAGGTAGTAAACAAATCATAAAAATATTCAATACATATTTTCTTTTCACTGGAATTCCCCGCCAATGTTCTGACTTTATGTTCCAAAATTTGATCTAATGATAGTTTTACGCCCAATTACATAATACCTTTACAGTCAATCCTCATATTTCTACATACCTAAATAGTATACCTGTTTTTGTTTTAAATTCCGATATTGTCTTATCTTAACAATTTTATTGTTGCGGTTTCTATTATATCAGTTTTTAATGACGGTTATAAAGATACTAATAAAGAATCTAGATTATTTCTTACTGTATTCCTAGCAACTATATTTAAAGTAAAACAAATTTAAAAGCACGTTTTTGTTTTTGATTTCACAACATTTTAGCTTAGACTTTGGAAAATATTAAAACAAATCGATAAGATACTGTTAATTCCACTCTTCCTGTCCATTATCGTTATCTTAAAACCATTCATAATTTTCAGATTATAATAATCATAGGAAGTTTTAAATTAGTATTAAGGAATGTACGTTGTTTATTCATAATTTCAGCCAAAGTTCGCCGCAACTTAATTGTAACCTTTGGATTAAGATTGAAATAAAAATCCTATATTTAGAAAAATATCGGATTTTTCCATTATAATTAAACATCGACCCGCTCGGCTTAGCTCTTCATATATTATTCATATTATAAACATAAAAAGTTTTTGTTGAATCACTCTATCAATTGAAAAAAACACAACAAAATCCATTGGTTATTTTTCAAGATATAAGCCTACATAATAAGGCCGGACAGCGCGGTGCGACTTTGTTTTACATTTTGTAATGATTATTAACTTATATAATAAAATATCTGAGGCATCATTGCTCCATTTAAAAGAATTGTCCTTGCGAGATACTAGTTAGGTATTTCTGTGTAAATAACTGTAAGTATTACCAAATATAAGGAAAATGAGCATAAATGATGTAGAGATAGAAAATTACGTTAAAAATTTCACTTTGAATAAGACATGAATAGATTTTGTTAGAGAAAAATCCCTTCCACAACATATTATGGCACGGAATACTGTTATTTTTTAAGATGTTGATGTTATAAACAAAGATCTATATGTGAATTGGGCATACCTTTAGGACGTATTATTAACAGGATGTGCAATGATTTAAATTCATTTTGTAGTATTTCCACATAATTGGCCCTTTTTTAAGGATAACAGCAGACTTTTTTCTTATATAACTATACGTATACATAACAGCTATTATAGTGAAATAAAATATATTGTAGGGCAGACTAACTACACTTTCCATATTATACCTAAATATGATCCAAAATTTTCAAGTAACCGTTTATATGAAAGAATTTTATCAGAATCGTCATTGAATTATATGCAATAAAAAGTATTTTATGAGTATTATTTAACATGCGTTTATTATCCGTATCGGGGGCCATATTATGGCCTTACTGCAAGTTAGCTGCAATCATTTGTATTAAAACATTGAAATATGATACTATATTGAAATTGAGTTTCATCCAATAACCAAACTTGGAAAACATAATATACTAAGGCCCTATGCTATGAGGAGTTAAAATCTTCATTAAAACCAACTTTATTTATGTAGTATTATATGGGTAAATTATAATATGTTTCGTCAAATACTTGATTTACTCCCATTTCCTTATTATTATTACACCCTTATTATCAGTCTTCTAATATCTTCCTGATTATTGTGCATCTACGATTTGACTAATATATTATAATGTTTTTTGATACCTGTCGTTATTTCTAGTTCATAACTTATAGTACAATTCTTAAAGCCAAAGAATATGCATTTATGAAATTGTTTGCATACTGGAAGGACTTACTACTGAGGAAAACAAAGTGCAAAGTGAAACTGAAATGCAGGACCTTGACAGTGTAAAACTAGACAAACAGACCTCGATAAACGGCGTAAAACATAAAAATGAACATAAAACAAAAATTAATTTGTGCCTTATTATCTAGAAATATTCGTATAATGAACAGCGATCCTTATCAATGCAGGGACCCGCAGTTTCTCGTCGCGATAAACCGGAGGATGGCAAAGAGATCCGCCCGCGATAGGCCGCTAACAATTAACAATGAGACATTATACTTACCGGGTATGCCGCCGATAATTACGAGCAGGGACGCATTTGTCGTATGCTGAGTGGCCCGATATAAATCCTGGAGAATTGAATACTAATTTTGAATACGACAGGCATTAAATATTAGTAGTATTTTATGCACTATATGTGTGTTAGCTATTTTGCTTTCATTATTAATTTGTTTTCTTAAATATACATTAAAACCTTATTTTCAGTAACCTGCCTTAAATAACTGGCCAGCTATTGCAAGTTCGACGATTAAAAGGCAATCCGGCATTGTGATTGGCCAATGCGGATTGCCGCGCTTTTGGACTCTCTCTAGTTTTTTCGGCGTGGTAGAAGGAAGATGCAATTATTGCGAGAGCGTAATTAATATTGTTATTGAATATTGTGATAAATGTAATTAATATAGAAACATGTAAATTATACGATGTACTACAACACGAATTGTATCAGTCTTTATGTGTGTGTTCATGACATTTAATAAATGTTAGTACATAGACCGGTGGGGCGCTATTGTGTCACTTCTGACACTTCAAACCTGTCATCTGTGGCGTACGGACGTATCCGTTGAACTGTGTGCCTACTTACTGATATTTGAGTCTTTTATTTAATGCTCAACTATAACCGTAGAACATAATAAGCATGATCATGAGCTCCTGAAAAGCCGGTTTATGGTTGGCTTGCCCCACGGTTTCACCCGCTTTTATCATCCGTTCCTGTGAGATTTCTAAATAGAACAATCCTGTGTCCTTTTTTGGATTTCAAACAATTTTTATACGAACTTCATCGAAATCGGTTCAGTGATTTAGGTTTACTAAACGAAACTCTGTCTATCTTTTCTTCACGCCTTGTAATATTACGAGTGTGGATAATTGGAGGTGATAAATTAAATCTGATGACTCAAATGACCCTGAAAAATTCTTATAACTAACATAAAATCAACGTTTATAATACACACACTTAAGCAGTCTCATAAAAGTCAATATTAAATGTTAAGTATGAAGACTACAATTGTTTAACAGCTTTAAAATTTATCGTAAAATCCATAATTGGCAATAAATAGAGGTGTGTTTAGTTATTTTCGACTAGCATAATGTTATAAATCCTATGTTCATCAGGGATATAATAAGAATAAGAACTTTTATATAAGAACTTTTCAAATCGGTCTCAGGGCCTATTTATTTCGAACAAACAAACCAAAATCAAGCCTCTTTATAATATAATGAAATGAAATGAAATGAAAATATACTTTATTTTACAAACCACGATTAAAAATAATAAATGAAACAATAGGCAACATGCACAATAGG
>LQNK01000173.1:94403-114261 GCA_001586405.1 Phoebis sennae | reverse complement strand
AATGCATTTTGTCGATGTGCATTTTTGTATGAATGGCGTGTATTGTATAGAGTTAGTTCGTCGGCAACCGGGCGCGACTCATATCTTACCCCATTTTAACGTTTAAATCTTTTTATAATCTTAAATTTAAATCTTATCTCTATAATATACTTTATAAAACAATTTAGATATTTTTAATTCATCCCAACCCCGAACAACTAGCATAATGTTATAAATCCAATGTTCATCAGGGATAATATAGGATTCCAATAAGAACTTTTCAAATCAGTTCAATAGTTTCTGAGCCTATTCATTTCAAACAAACAAAAATCAAGCCTCTTCATAAAGTGTAGGTACTAAACATGAATGCCTCTAAAATAACAATGCACCTCTGTGCTGAAGAACTTCGTCGATTTGCTTCCCGTCTTGAGTTATGGCGACGCGTTTTAGTGTTCTAATTGGTATGTTCGAATGTACATTATGTCTGCATATTTGTATTAAACGTTCGTAAACAATTTACATATAAATAGAGGCACTTTACGTTCAATAGAAAAATTCTTTGAAACAATAAGACATTGTATCGTTAATTATTCACGTTTATTTTAAATCGTTTAGGATTAAGAAAATATTTATTGCATTCGATAGCAAATGATTATTGTGATAATAATATTATTTAATTGTTTGACCTATGCCGTTAACAATTTACGCAAAAAGGCTCTCCGACGAATATTAATCATATCAAATCTAATGTTGTAAAACAATCAAACATAGTTAATTGATTATTATAGGTAGGTAATACACACTAAATAAAAACACGGACATCTGGTCTCAGCATTCTCTCTCTGGACTATTATTAGGAAATATTGATCAGTAAATAATAATAAAAAAATTTACTGATTCGCGTTGACCAGAGAAACAGCGTAATACTACATAGCCTATAGTCTTCCATATTTCTATCATAACCTTAAAGATTTCATACGTTAGTTTTAAAGATCTTCATTATCTATGGTATCGTCTCAAAGATTATGAGCGAGTTCAAACAAATATTTTTCCGCTTTCTAATATTAGTTTATATTACAAACTAATAAACAAAACAGATCATATCGACTCCGAGGCCTTGAACACAACACAATTCATTCGTACAAATTTCTTTTATTAGCAATATCTTATCTAGATGTATATTTAGTTTACTACTGTTTTATTGTTATGACGTTTAACTTACAGCTGTAGATTACTTCAGAGTTAATACCAGAAATGTAACATAGGATAAGATTAAAATTGAAATTAGCGTATTCTTCAGAATCTAAGTGCAAAATTTGTATAGCAATTTAAACATAGGTAGATTAGCTATAATTTGTTAAGCTAAAGTATTGAACTGTAATGAGACGTAAATTTGTATTACATAGTCAATTTTAAAAATGGACTTGGAATGGCTTTTAATCTTGTTTATAGCAGTGCAACCAAATGATGTTTATTTAATGGTCATAGATGTGACGTCAAAACATGTTATTATTTAAAATGCTATTATTTAGATTTTTTTATGTTAGAACAGACAAGTGGAGTATGCGGTTCACCTGATTCTGCTTCTGCTGGGAGGGTGGTATTTACACCGGTGGAAACTTGGCCCAATCGTGCAGTGCTTGGCTTCCACTCTTTTATTGCTCAAGATGTTATGCAGCAGAATTACCCTCTATCCTTTCTTACGACACCCACACGTAGAAATGCTAGTTCAAAATTGTTCGGTTTATTCTTCGCTAGTATACGCTATTTGATAATCTGTTATGTGTTTTTCGTTTCGTAAACAAGTTTTGTTCTCTTTCTATTAAAATTGTCCTACATTTTGAAGAAACTTAAAACGATAGTTGCTTTTAGGAAACTGCAACAAGAAGGTAATAAAAAGTTCAATTTAGATAAAAAAGCGAACTCCGGAACCAATGATCGTTTCGTATATCTAAATGCACCAATAATAAATTAAATAACTTAATTTATTACGCGTGCTGATTATACCAATTTAGATTGGAAAGTAAATTTGAATAAGTTCGGTTCCAGTATACTGCGACACCCTAGTAATCGTTATGTATACTGTTAAAAAATGTTGAATAATAAAGATAATTAAATGCCAATATTGGACCGTTAAGTACCTATATGTCAAGCCAACTGTAAAGGGTTCTGTAGGCGTAGGTCACATAGAACAGATCCTGTTTTTAATAGCTTATGTTAGTTTAATAAGCATTATTTGCAGCTTGACTTCTATTTAGCGACGACAGTTCGTTTATAAAATGCTTGACTAACGGCCTAATGAAGATTGGAATATCAGATTAAATCACATTTGATTTTCAAAAGTCATAGCACAGGCTATCCGTCGACAGCGTATTGAAATCAAAGTAAGTGCAAATAGATAGATTAGCCTGACTTTAGTAAGCAAACCAAGGGATAGATAGAATATTGAAAACGGTCGTAAATGAAAAATAACGTCCATGGTTGGCCCAAAACTAATAATCTATAATTCACATCATATTTTCCTGATTTTTGAGAGGAAGGATCCATCACAATTTTTTCAATAGTTTGTATTTCCCTTAATATTAATTCGAGTATTTGTTATTATTTCGCAAACTTTTTGATACCAACAGATTCTGCGTAAATTGTCTGTACTTTGGTATATTTATGTAGGTTCCAATAATCGTGCAGAATCCTACAAAATAGTAGAATTCTGCACGATTATTGTATTATTGTAATATCACTCAAATTAAAAGTTAATATCCCAATCAATAATCCCAATGTAAATTAAAAAAGGCGTCTTAAGTTTTTCCTGCATTTAAGCGCGCGTGAATCCACATAATAAGCTTTTTAATTCCTTATATCTAGTTAAATACTTAATCATCAATTTAAAAAGATAAGACAGACTTTATTAATCTAACTTGACTAAGTATTTTCCATTGTTTTTATAATTAATATTATAATTTAAATGTGGTGAAAATTAATACATGATATTTTCATATTTTATTTTTAAAATGGAAAATTTTGAATATATTTTATATCAATACTTATAACTACGGATCACCTTAACTATTTAATGTTGTATCAACACATCTTGTAGTGACTTTTGAGACAAAATGTATAAACGAATCTAGCTTGCGTACCCTATCGTTCAAGGAAGTAAAACATAGACCAATGATAGTAGCTCAAGCTTCCTATTAGTAAGTTAGTACTTATAGGCTAGACTACTTTAAGTAGGTTTTCTTCTGTCCCTTTGAACACATTTCAATAACGATCAAAAAATTGTACCATCATCTCATAAAATAATTTACACGGATCTCTGTTATCAGTCATAAGTCGTAACAAAATTTATTTGCAGGTTTAAAAGATTTAGTTTAAGCAGGCTCTAAAGATTAGCTTATCGATATATTTAACAAATATTTGTTTATATAAAACTTGAATGCAAAGTATATTCCAGTTCTGATTTCATCGATGGCTACCGTTTTGATTATGGTTTTTGAAAAGTAATTCAAATTATATAGTGAATGTGTAGTGTATACAAAATGGGGTTAAAATTTATAGGGTTATTGGTGTGTATTATGTGTGTGGTTGAAGGTCAAATTATTGATTTGGATGAAGTGCCTATAAGCGTGTTCGATGCAGAGTTGTATGAATCTGTGTTGGATCCAGTTCTGTGTGAACAGCAGATCGAATATATGACTTGGAGGAACCAATTGATATTGCTGGAAAGTAAGTTTGAACCTAAGCCGTTTTTATGAGTTACATTTCGGTACATCTACAATACTTCAGTATTTAAAAGTAAATTGTTAATAATACTAAAAACTTCTGTCGAGTCATGCCTCGATGGGTTTCGCGTATTTTACGTTTTATACAAGGTGAATCAAGCTAAATAATAAGGACGTAAAGTACGTTATGAGTAACAACTACACAAAGCTTGAAAAAAACATTCATTGTAAACTGAAAATATCTAAAGATCTAAATTTTTCATCTTAAAAAATAATTTATATTTTAGTGCAGTAGTTCAACTTATGGCAGTAAACGTATGATATAAATTTAATTTTGTAATTAAATATTACAAAATTAAATGTATTTACAAAATTAAACTTATATCATACGTTTACTGTCACACAGATCTTCAGATTTTAAGGGACTTGACTAATCTCTGCATGTTCACCAAAAATTAGTTATTACATAGCTTGGAATACATGTAAAATGCATATTTTACCCTTTTCTAACTTCTAAACTTCTGGACGGATAAATAAAAAGTTCACTCTGTATAATATTTTTTTTTCTGTAATCTTTAATGTTAATCATTGAACTTTTGTATTGAACGACGTACGATATGAATACATCTCTAAATTTTTGTTTATATTCCTGTTTGTTTTCATTAGCTTTTCTTTTTTTATTTTTAAGCGTTTCTTATTTTTAACAAGTAAACTAAATTATACGCCACTAGATGACTACCACTTTGCATTTTTCTTTGCCATTCGTCTGATAATATTTCCAGTCTCATAAAAATACCTCAAAATAAAGTGAACAAGGTAAACTACAATATTTTATAAATTTATTTTTAGTGATAGACTCCGGCTTTCGAATACCATCAGGAGTTTTGGGGGGCAACGCGAACCATCTAGGAAATTATTTCCAATGCCTCAACATTCGGGAAGAATTTGAGAATGGTCCAGATATTGTGGGAAAATATGCTTTTTTAGTAATTCCCCTTGATCAGACTTTTGAATTACCTTTCATTGGTAATGTAAACGGAAGGCAACATATGCTAGATGAAATAAAAAGGAAGGGAACGTTCTCAGAAAAAGCGATACAGCAGTTAGATGAGTATGTTGATTTACTAAAGATCTTTCTATTTAAGTATACATTGATCCAAAAAATATCGGTAGTAGAGACGTATGTGTTAGCTGTATAATTGATTATATTTGAATTACCTAATCGATTTTCTCAGTTGTAATATACTCTTTACTTCTAAATAAATTTCTTGCAGATATGATTCAAGAATAGAAAGAGTAGAGATTAAGTTAAAAAATAATAATAACTGCTTTTTTTTCTAATCGAACAAGTTTTTATTTTTGATAAATATTCAAACTAAAATGCTAACAGTTTTACTTCAAAACAAATTAATTAAAAATATTAACTGATTCTGAAACAACATTTATGCATAACGAAAATGTGGATAAAAATACAATAGTCAATAAAGTATATCAATCAATTTTATTTCAGAGTAACCGATGATGGAAATATTCTATCAGGTGTCACATTTAAGCTTGGTGTGTGCATGCCCCAAGCATGTACCTCAGAAGATTGGATAGCGCATAACCTCTTCAATGTATCTCTTTTGGGGATTGAGATTGAGGAACAGTTTGTGCGACTCCTCAATGACAAACCTTGGGTTGTTGCTGATTGGGTTGCTGTGTAGGTACTTCCTATACATACAAGGGAAAGTTGGTTTGGTTTAGAATAAATAAACATGTTCCATGTATTCCAATACAAGAAATGTAATTTTCATTCTAAAAGTCGTTATAGATAAAGATGGTACAGTATTAATTAGCTATCATAATATTAAAAAAAAAACAAGTATCATAAGTTAAAGTAAAATTTTGTTTGTTTATATGAGATGGCGACTAATAATTACTTAAGGTTATATCATTTTTAAACATTGTTTCAGAATTGTCTTTGGAGGGATTGCGCTTTTAACGATTCTAAGCACTGCCTATGATCTTCACTACACTTTTACACTTAAAGGAGGTGAATAGTTTTTATTACTGAGAAGAATACCTAGTGTGTTTTTTTATTACGAGATAGTACCTGAGCAGATATGGTCGAGACTTTGCCTTTCAATGGAGACACTTTCATAATGTTTCGTTTGTCACAATTTTGCTAAAAAAATACAATTTCTTGACTTCAATTTAGAATAAAAGATTGTGAGCAAAGCATAAACAATCAAATTGATTACTGATAAATAATTACTAATATAACATTTTCAGATCCGAAGAAGAAGAGTCAACTAAACAGTTGTTTTTCTGTATACACGAACGCACGTCGGCTTACGACGTTCTCCAAAAATAGCAACGCTCTCGAATGCTTGGACGGAATCCGTTCCATCTCCATGATCTGGGTCATCATTGGACATGCCTTCTCCATGTACAACCATTTTGTGAATCTCTTAGATCTACTTGAAGTAAGCAGCAATTGGTATTATAAACCCACTGTCTTTTGTCACTGTCGACTGACTTAGATACAATTTTGTGAAAAATAGTTTGAAACATTAGGGTAGTTTTTATCCCCAAAGTTCGTCGAGAACAGGAAACGTACCCGCATTCAACCGCTGGGCAAAATAAACTTTTTCATATAACAATTGAAAAAATTTATACAATAATCTTAAAATCTTATTCTTTGTTAAATCGTGTTTTGATATCCTATGTAAAAAATATGGGACATGTTTGTAAAGTTGACCTTTACAAATGAATCACAAAATTCTGATCAATCAAACAATCTTAAATAAAATAAAATCAGTAATAATTTATTTAATTTTGAATGTAATTAATTCAAGTACATATTTATTTCAGTTTTTGGTATCTAGTCAAGCCCCGTGGGTTTCTACCGGAGTATTTGCAGTAGATACGTTTTTCCTAATGACTGGTATTCTCTTAGTCTACACATCTGTTGGCCGAATGAAATCAAGTAATTATGTTTAATTATAAATACAAAATCTATTAATGTTTATGTTTACATTTGTATATATACAGGGTTATTTTTTACTAGCTTTCCGCCCGCGGCTTCGCCCGCGTAGACTACAAATTTCTGTCCTTTGTGGATTTTCGAAGTAGAGGTTATGGGGGTATGACAATTTTTAAGATCTAAAATATATCTCGTAAACTGTTTAAGTTCGAAGTATATCCTACATTAAATATAACAAAAGTGTCACTGTTCAGTTTTATATAATTCTAATAATTCTATTTTACTTTTTTTTGCAAAATATTGAAATTTTGGAAATCTGTCGTGTACTCTCAGAATAAAAGAGTTGATGTTTCCACGGATTGAACACATATTTACTTATGGACGCAAATAATATCTTCTACGTGTTGGTTAGTCTTTGATGTGATTAGCCGCCATGATCGTAATCTACTTTCGAGATCAAGAGAAGGCTACATTTATCAATGAAAAGTGCTTTAAATAACACTTAAAATATTACATTTAATATACCTACGCGCATTGATGATATGTTTTGATGGATCACTTTGAACCCCCATATCTTTTTTATTTGTTAACCGATTTGAATGAAATAAACACTAAAACCTTCGGGGGTCTAGCCGTAATACATAATCGAAAACTGTATTTAAATCGGTTAAGCCGTTTTGAAGTTCACTGCGTACAAACGCCCGACAAACAGACAAACAGACAAACAGACAAACCGACAAACAGACAAACAGACAAAAATTCTAAAAATCATTGTTTTGAGTTTAGAATCATAAATGAAACACGACACACTATTTTTTTCTTGAAAATATTAAATGTACAGACACGGCTAGTCTACGATTTTATTATATGTATAGATAAGTGGGCTTTCGGAGCCATCGCAAGGCTCCGCACTACTCCAAACAATTTATGAATGTTTTCTCAATTTTAGCCTATAGCATTACTTTGCAAATAGTTATTATAATTAGTAGTACTATCGATTAGTGAAATAATACAGGACGTTTATTTTTTTGCAAAATCAACGGATTCGATAGGTTGATTATGCAAAATGGCTGGTAAACAAATTTTTCACTAATCTAATGGTATAGTTTTGATTTTCGTAAAAAATGGCTTAGGGACTTCTTTCAGCATTTTTTGATATTCCTCATAGTTTCGGATTTGGTCCTGAAAGCCCACTTCAAAAATTCCGTGTATATTTATTATATAGTATGACATTTTGTTTAATTGTTAATCTTTAATATATCATCTATTTCATCAATTCACGCTACCATTTCACCGACCACAATAACAAAGGTTAACTGACAAAAAATTCAAATTGAGGTATTAAGTTCGCCTTTCTAAAAATGCAATAAAGAATTTTCTGTCTGTTTATTTGATTTATTTACCCATATTTTTTTATCGATTAATCTTTTTTTAAATATTAAAAGTCTTATAATTGATTTCAGTGCAATTATTAAAAGGCCTGCACATGTTCTACATACATCGAATACTGCGACTCTTCCCCTTGCTGGGGGCATTAGTTCTTCTAGAAGCTTCGGTATTTCATAGAATAGCAGATGGACCATTCTGGATGAATGTGGCGAGGAACACGGAAAGATGTAGAAAATATTGGTGGACAACCCTTTTGTATGTACAGAACTATGTGAACCCAGAAAAAATTGTAAGTTGAAATTAAAGTATTTCATCTAGTATAATGTTTTGAGAAATTGGTTTAGAAAATGGCTTTTATTATCTATACATATAATAAAATCGAAGACTGGCCGTGTCTGTGCATTTAATATTTTCAAGAAAAAAAATTGTGTTTCGTATTTCATTTATGATTCTAAACTCAAAACAATGATTTTTAGAATGAATACTAATATCCTATCGTTACTAATATCGCAATACTGTAGGCAAATTTGGTTTTCGAAAACCAACGATAGCTTTTGATTCCATGTTATTTTACTGTTTCATTTTAGTGCGTCGAACATTCTTGGTACTTAGCGATAGATATGCAACTGCATATTATATCTCCTATAGTACTATTTTGGGTGTTGACCGGGAACAGAAAGAAGGCATGGATGGGCCTCTTAGGAGGTCTATTGGTAGTTTTGACAGTTTCAACGATATTCATCTTCATGTTGAACATGCCGTCGACACACGCAAGTCTGGTGTACGTATTTTGTGAATTATGACTATTTTTATTTATATTTCTATTATTGTTATAAATTATCAACTTTTCTTTTGTCGTATAAAATTATTCATTCAATATTTTATTTATAATCTTAACAAAAGATTACAAATAAAGGATAAATGCGCGATTCACACAGAGTGCGCGAATCGCGCGCAAGTTATGACGGGAGAACGGCGGTTTAATTTCTTTGTATTTATAAGAAAGACTTCACACTGAAAACGTGTGCAGGTCGGGTAAACGACACGCACCTGCTCTATGTGTGAATCGCGTTTAAGTAAAACTATATTCACTGCAATATTTCCGACAATCTATATATATTCTGCTTCTACATATAAATATGTTCAATTAAATTTCAGTCGTCTAGATGAAATGGACTTCTATATGAATAATTTCTACAAAAACACGTTAACCAGAGCAGCACCATTTTTCATTGGCATGGTTGTAGGATACGTACTTAATATCAACAAGGGGCAAAAAATCAGAATTAACTTGGTAAGTTTACAAGCATTAAAATAGTTGCGTTAAAAAATCTGCTAAATAGAAATAACAAATACACGTTGCCTCAATGTCGGGCTTAGAATTGATGTATTTTTTTGCAAAATTCATCATACACAACTTCTTTTACAATTTAATAATAAAAGTTATTATTACCTTAATTGTCATACACATTACAAACGTGATGTTGTAAGATTATAATGACTTTGATGTAGTGTACTTATAAATTAATATATAAAAGTATGAAACACATGGTCATTTAAATGAATTGTCATTTCAGTTCATCGTAGGACTCCTATGGACAGCAAGTCTCGGTATTTTTGCGTCAGTATTCTACGGCCAGTACGCCATATTACAATTAGATTGGGATAACCAACTAGCTGATAATTTCTACAATGCTTTCGCGAGAGTTGGATGGGCTGTAGCCCTATCCTGGCTGATTTTCGCATGCGTACATGGATATGGAGGTAAAATGATTAGTATGGATAATTTTACATTTTAAACTTTAGTAGCTTTTTTTAAAATAACAGCAGTATTCTATTGGACGAAAGAAACCTTTTTTTCTTCATCATTTGCTAAAATTGTTCACCAAAATTCGATTCTATCATACCTTTCTCGATCTTTTACAGTGTGTAATAAATTTAATATTTTGTCAGAACACACGTTACAGCAAACACAACTTAAAAATATAAATAACTTTTCAGGACCCATTAACTGGTTCCTCTCATTGTCAATGTGGAAACTAACGTCTCGGATCTCATACGCTATGTATCTATACCACTACATCTTCATGTTTATCGCCGCTGGTGTTCAGATGTCGCCAGTTTATTATACTCCGATGCAATCGGTAAGATTTTATATAAAACCTTTTAAGTTTGTTGTTCAAGGAAAATAACGAAATTTAGGATCATTTCGTCTATTAACACTTTTTTCTTAGCAATGCAAATGAAAAGGGCTTATTACGATTAGTTTGAGATATCTTGTGACTAACGGCCGTGTTCAATATCTATCGCTTGTTTTGCTCAAATCTATATGCACTTACTTTGATTTCAATATCCTATCGACGGATAGCCTTTGCTATGACTTTTATCTATCTAATACGTCATACAATCTGAGATAATCAATCCATAATCTTTGATATCATATTGAAAATGGCCGTAACATTTACAATTCTCCAAATCTCCTGTCAAATTAATGAATGATTAATTGTAAGTATGAATTTTAAAATGACTCAAAATATGAATTATTTTTGAGTGGACATTTACTTACAGATTTCTTAACAGATTTATATTAGGATCGATTGATCAATGAAATTATAATTCACGTAAAATGATCTTTTAACTCTGCTGTTCCATATGTTCAATGAACTACAATTGACATCGATGATTTAATACAAGTAATTTTTTGTTTCAGCTTTTCACGTCCCTCGCCCACTTTTCGTTATCTTTCCTGGCATGTTTCATTTTGACTGTTGTCATCGATGCACCATTTTCAACTTTAACGAAAATAGCATTAGGTGGAGGTAAGCATCCTAAATAACATTAAAACATACTTAAAATAATTAGTTCTATTTTTTAACTATAGTTGATGTTGAAAATTTTATTGTTCTCTTATTAAAATTATAAAGATGTTAAGGATCAATTCATCATATTATACGCTTTGAGTAGGCTTAAAAATATAATTGAAAAGGCTCATGATTATTTTCAGGAGCAAAGAAAAAGCCCCCGGCGCCTCGAAATCAAGTTAAGGCAGAAAACCAACCTGATCCTACAAAGGAAATAATGGCTGAACCTACAAAAGAACTAAATGCTGAATCTATAAAAGATGTCGAGGCTGAACCTATAAAAGATGCGAAGTCTGAAGCTATAAAAGAATTAAAGGCTGAAAACAAAGTTTTATAATACTTGAAATACGTGTAAATTACAGAACATTAAAAGCGGTGTAAATATAATATATCAAAAGTATAAAGGGGTGTAAATATAAATATAGTATATCCTGTGTCAAAGTACGGTTCAAAATAGTCTAGAATTATATTGCTATTGGTGTCTATAGACATAACTAGTGCGTTAATTTGTATGAAAACTGTCATGTTTTGTAATTATATTACCCGTACTCGGGAAAAATACTAATTTAAAGAAGCAACACTATGAGAAGCAAGATTTCTTAATGGCAAACGGCGAAACCTTTAATTCAAAATTTTAGTGATAGACCGCAACTCAAGTATTGCATCTAAATAAGTCTATGGGACTTCGCGCAAACTGTGACAATTCATAGTATTGTTTGTGTATTGTAAGGCAGGTTCGGTTGTAAGGCGTCAGGGACTATAATTAAGTAGTTCGCCGAAAAAAAAACATTATGATATTGTAAATATGGGTCTGCTACTACAAAACGAAACACCATGTAAATATTCTATAGAAATTGTGATTGTTTTACTAACTAGTTGACATTGAGTTCTTCTTATCGACTGCATGCTAATAATCGAAACTTAATTCGATTTAAAGATAATGAATTAAACGGATATTATGCTATATGCTATATTATGCTATGATCTAATAGTTTCAAAAATCGATTTTGAATAATGTAAAAACTATTTTATGTGGATTTAAAAGTTGATTAGATAAGATTTCAGTGAAATGTACATATTATATATCTGTTAAAATATAACAATATTTAATAAGCACAATCTGCAACGAAATAAAGAGATTAAAGTATTGATAATATTTTATGTTCTACGTTACGGCATGTAGTAGAAAATAATCAAGCTATGTATTTTTTTTTACCAGTGAATTTTGACAAATTATAATCAGAAAGGGTACGTGCAATGACATCAATTTAAAATCTTATTGAATTGTTGAGCTGTATCTTCCTTTTAGGTCCTAGTGGTGAAATATTTTATATGAAATAATTTCAAATAGGGATTTAAGAAATATATTATATGCAATTCAATATCTAACCACTGCCAATAGGACGGATAGTGTTTACAATTAGAGATTAAGATTATAGTATAAATTAAGATAAAATTTGTTTAAGTAATAAAAGTAAATAAAATAACCGAATAATTTCTTTTTTTTTTAAAAACCTACTCATTATTATGACATGGCTTAAAAATAAAATAAAAAAACATTTAATAAAAATTCT
This sequence comes from Phoebis sennae, assembly GCA_001586405.1. Classification (NCBI taxonomy): domain Eukaryota; kingdom Metazoa; phylum Arthropoda; class Insecta; order Lepidoptera; family Pieridae; genus Phoebis; species Phoebis sennae. The sequence continues at coordinate 101,768 of LQNK01000173.1, read as the reverse complement.
AGCAATATCATCATATGATTTTGATTTTTTATGTTATAATTGTTGAAAAAATATGATCTAATATTTACATATTAGGTCATATTTACAAATAAAAGTAAAATGACAAACAAATAAGTGCAAATTCCCAGTAACGAAAAACTCCTAATCACTGAAGATAATAATTATTATTGATCGTTTATTCAGACATGTAATATGTTGTTTGATAAAGCATTGTGAACGTTGGACATTGGCATGCACGTGCTGAAACGAATGATTCCCACTTTTATTAATAATATTAATAGCTCCCCTGACCTATTTCGGCCATGGTGGCCAATATCAACAGATACTAGCCAGCTGCGAAGGAGATATTATAGTGCACAAGTGTACGCGCGAACACAGGTGCACTCTATTCCATTACTCTAATAACTAGATGGGACGGCAAACCGACACGACCGGACAGAGATCAGACGAAGGATCGACAGTTTTACGTGCTCTCCGAGGCACGGGGATGTTCCAACACCGCCAACTTCCAGACTCAGGGCTGTTACAGTGATTTCTTTGTCAGAAATAACCCAATAACATTTTTTTTTTTTGCTCTACCCGGGATTCGAACCAAGATCCCTCGACATGAAGTCAAAGATACAACCACTAGACCAACGAGGCAGTCAACTTTTACTAACCCACTTGTGTCTAGACTCATTGGAACAAATACATAGGGGTCTCCAATTTTGTCTATCCGAACCAAAGTAGCCTTTTAATATTACACTAGCTGCGCCTTAGGGCTTCGCTCCCGGTAATATCGGGAAGATATATAGCCTTCCTCGATAAATGGGCTATCTAACACTAAAATAATTTTCAAATCGTACCAGTAGTTCCTGAGATTAGCGCGCTGCATATTATGCAATTATGTATGTACCTTCATATATCCTTTCTTAATTTTTTATTATTTAACCTATTTAGTGTTCTAAATACAGTTTATTGTTAATGATATACAAATCATGAGACGTAACTTTCTTATATATATATTTTTTTCTTTATTCGTAATCTCCGTTGCGGCTGTCAGTGAGTCAGTAGTGGTGTCCACTGAAAATCAGTGTGAGAATTCCAGCAATATACCGTGTTGGAATTCCGTCTATACATTGTGTGTCTATACATACAGTGGAGACCCAGTTGGGACACTCTTTATTAACTTAAGTACTCCGTTTACAACTTTATACGATGTTTGTAACTGTATGTATAATGAGTTGTGTGTCCCAATAAATGATTTTTTATTTCTTTCTATTTCTATTTCCATTTCTTCAATTTCCTATTTCGTATTTTGCAAATATGTAATGCATAGATTCCGACTCAAACTCCTTTTGATTTTGTTGGCGAATTTTAGACCTTTCTTTTTTATGTTATAGCAGGCAAGCGGGGCATACGGTTCACCTGATGTTAAGTGACTGACCACAGCCCATGAACATCTACAACAACAAAGTGTCACAGATGCCTTGCCGGCTTGACGGAAGGGAAGGGGAGAGGAGAGGATTAATGATAGGAAGTATGGAGAGGAGTAGAACAGGACGGGAGTGGAATGGTATGGGTATACAAGCCTCCGGGAACCCACTCACCGTACGAAACACAGTGTAATACTGCTTCACGCCGGTCGTCTGCTGGGGGGTGGCACCGGTGCGAGCTTGGCCCAATCGTGCAATGCTCGGCTACCACTCTTTTATTGCTGCAGATGTTATGCAGTAGAATTACCCTCTGTCGCCTTTTACGACACCCACGGGTAGGAATGGGGTGGCGACACATGTATTCTAACCCGTAAGTCTTTCTAGGCAATCGCTTCACTTGAAACGGAATAGTTGTTTACAATAGAAATCTGAAATCTATACTGGGCCCTACGAACGTAAATAAAGGATTCTGTTAAATAATGAATTCTGATTGCAAGCGCCTGCACCTGCATCAAAATAAATAATAATGCACGGAAATTCCTTGCTTTAATTTATATCTGTACATTGATTGAAATGTTTCTTTACTAATTTTAAAGTGAGTAATATGATTGAACTCCGCAAGCATCATAACATTCCTTATTTTAAATATGGATTTAAGTTCCAAATAGTTAGGAAATTAAAACTTGTTATTTAATTACACAACAAACTTATAATTGCAAAAGAATGTGATGAGATTCTTACCTATTTTTTTTTGAGCCTGTAACTGCTGGGCAAAGGCCTCTTTTCCTTCCTTAAATTCCTGTTTTGGGCTAGAATGGTCCAGTCTTTTTGGAAGGAATCAAGTTCGTCCCGCCATCTTCTTTTGGGCCTGCCACGCCGTCATCCCTTGTTGGGGATCCACTGATTGGTGATTTTTGCCCTCAACTCATCGGACATGCGGCAAACATGGCCTGGCCAGTTCCAGTTCTTACCTAAAACAACACCAAATTTACATTCTGAAAGTTTTAAAAAATTGGAAGAGATGCTAAAGCTATCTTCTGTATCCATTTTTAAAGTATTCGTATTTTTCACAATTAAGCATTATACAAAGACATGTTCAATTGTAATACGATAACAAAAATTATCGCTTTCCTTTTATTTCTTTATTTTTGAAGCGGAAAAGAGTTCGAATTGTTGAAAATTTTACAACATACAACATATTAAACTAGCATAAACATAACTTGTTATGTCTTTTAATTTTTTTTTAAAATAAAGAGCGTTGTTTAATTTCGATTTGCGCAAGTTTTGTGGGACACACTGAACGATACATAAAGGAAAAACCCCGTATTAATAATAACAATAAGGCTATTGCAATACTTCAGACAGACGAGATTTAAACGATTAAAAATTATCGCATGTCTGAACATTAACCTGCATTATAATAAAATATGCTTTAAATATTTAATATCTAGAGATATTCATCTATATTTTGTTTTTAATTGGCTTATTGAATCATAAAACGAATCATAATTATCACTCGATTGTTATTGTGAATCACGATCAAGACCTTTTTGATAACACATTTTCTAGATCACCGATATTTGATTGCAAATTACGAGCAAAAATTACGATAAAATTGAACATGTAATTTTTCCAAGAATGTAATTCATAAGTGGATTACAATATTGTCCAATATTGCAATAATATTCATTACTTAGTTATTTTCATTTTAATATTCGATCGACAATCATAAAATATTTCTAGAAGAAACTGAAATAAATAATATACATATTGTTGGACCTAAGTGTTATGAACTGAACATGTATGAAGGACCAACAGAAAGCTTATTGTGAAGTAACATCAATGATCAACGAAGTAATCAGTCAGTTATTGGTAAAAATTAAAGACTGGCAAACAATAAAACTTGACTTTTGAAATAAATAACTTAGAATATTTTGAAACGTTTTGTAAAGGGACTAAATATCCATTTGAAGTCCTAACTCGACTAATCAACAACAATCAAAATCGAACTCAATCAAATCAAAATCAACTCGATCAAAAAGAAAATGGAAGGCGAACTGTAATTTTAAATTCGTATAAAATGTACACCTACAAATACATATATTATATCTGGTGACTTACAGTTGGTATTATAACACTTACAGTAGGTAATTATTCTGAACATAGAACTTGTTATTGACTAATTGCTATCCAATACTGATGTTTTATAGACCCCTAAAAATAGGCGCCCTCTTAATATATATTTAAACTCCAAATCCTAATGAAGGAACTATCAGACGACACTTCTTATTTGGTCTTCATACTCAAATGCAGTTGGGAGCTGCTGAAAATCGCTGCGACTAACGTTAGGAGCTGTATACGCTGAGCAGTTTCCCTTTCAACGCCATACTGTTATTATTTGTGTCTAATTCTGTGTGGTTCTTGAATAAATAATAAAAAAAATGTTATTGTTTCATGAAAAAGAATAGGAGAAAAAGTGAAATTCGTATCCTCTATTGGGGCATGGAGTGGATGTGAGTACGTATCGATGATTATTTTTATTAGTATTATTGTCTCCACCGGTGCCCGAACCCATAACCTCTCGGTTGTAACGCTTGCCACGCAAACCATTGAACCAACGAGGCGGACGATAACAAACACAAAAGGAGATAACGGGAGAAGAAGGTAGATATTAGAATTCAACAATGCATCCACTTATGGGGTGCGATACCACTATGAGCAAAACGGGTCAAGATTAACATTAAATAATGATAAGAATCGTGTAATTTTACGCCAATATTCTGTGGGATGTTAGGAATAATGTTCATATCCCACTCTTTCCCTACAATCTAAATGAAACAACAATAATTTAAGTAATTATTAACAAATCTGATCACACGTACCCCTTTATCGCATTCGTGCGGAACTCCCGCTTGTCTCATCATTAGGCGATAATTTACCATTTCCTAGATAAGATTATAAACTAATTGTTATTTTTCATTAAATCTCAGTTTCACATAAAATACCCTACTGGACGGTGAACATGAATATTAGTTGTTAAGTGGAAGTGTTGTGAAAAATGGGTTTTAAATATTTTTTCAGTTTTTGTATTTTCATTTTATTAGGACATCGACATGTCAATGCTTCGAAAGTATTTGATGATGACCTTTACGAGTCAGTGTTAGATCCTGAAATATGTCTTCGGGATATAGCGCATATGCTGCTACAGAACCAGATGTTGTTAATGGAATGTAAGTTAATAAAATTTAGTAATTATTGTACAATAAAAAAATAATGAATATTACCAGGAATAATTAAGTTGTAATTAAAATACTTAATTCAAACGTTAACGAAACTAAAACCATTGAAAGTTATAAGGAATGAGTTTAACTGTGTGTAAATGGCAATAAAGCTTTTTTCTTTCTTTCTTTCTTCATAACGTGAGTCAATATCTTTAGTAATGGTAATGAAACTATCTCTATCTATGAAAACCTTCAAAAAGACCGGGCACCTTACACAGGTAACCCGAGCATTGTGGGCGCAGACATCAAATTATTTTATCGTAAGGCATTACACCGATTGAATAATTTAATAAATTACCTCCTTGGAATTTTTATAACATACTGTTGACTATAGGTATTAAGAAGGGACATTATTAAACAGTAAAAATCACACTGTTTTGAAAATAATGAGATTTATAATATTTTGTAAGAGGTTTATTATCTTAGCAACCATCATCGTTTGATTGCATTCTAAATATACACTGCCCACTTCAGGATTGAGTTAAGAACATTATTATTATTTGCACACACAAATCGTGATTTCTTTCTCATAAGACAGGGCAAATCATTCACCGTTGTGAGATCCACCTTCATCGTTGCTTTATAATTGCATCTAATTATAATTTGCATTATTTTTAAGTTTCCATGCCTAAAAGGTAAAAACGGAACTCTTTTTCTAAACTTTCGCTGTCTGTCATCAGACTATATCTTATAAACTAACTAAAGGTATAAAACCTTTAGTTTATTTGCCTATTTTATATCACAATTACAATTTGAATAAAAAACAAATTATGCAACCTATTACCAACGCACAAGCTTTTTCCAATAATATATTCCATACACCTTCTACAAAACACATAATATTAGTTATTGTTTTATTAAAATAACAAATAACGGTAATTATTAATTATACAACAGCTTAAAAAAACTAGTACAACGCGAATTGAAACAATAACTATTAAAAAACCCGACGTTATTATAAATAATTTCTTGTACTTTTTTTTCTATATGAGGTATTTACTAAAAAATAAATTCCAAGCCATAAGATCACTATCAGACAAACCTATTCAAATCACGTACAAATTACTATCTAATCAGTTAATTATATTAGTAGTGTTTTACGTCATTACATTACCAGCAATATTGATTTGTTTCAGTCCTAGATGCTGGTATACGTATCCCAAGTGGAATTCTGGAAGGCAATACGAATCATTTCGGCAATTATTTCCAATGCTTGTCTATAAAGGAAGAATCTCTAGATCCGCCTATAAAGGGCAAATATTGCTCTTTATCAGTACCCATGAATCAAAACTTCAATTTCAATTCGCCTTTCATAAGTGGAATGGGAAAAATAAATGGCAGACAGCTTCTAGCAGAAGAGTTGAAAAAGAAGGGACTCGACTCTGAGATAGTGCTGACGGCGTTAGAGAAAAGTACTGAAAATGGAGCGTAAGTGTTTTATTTATTTTTTTATTAAGGGGGCCTCCGCCAATGGTATCCATTTTCTCCTTTCTTTGGCAGCTTCCCACCAATCTACTGACCTGATAATCTAAGTATTCTTTATCATTAAGGCCGGTCTTATACATCCGAAATTCATAATCTTAAATTCCGGTACCTTGTCAGCAAGCTGTGTGTGAGCAATACAACTTGTTTAATAGTCTCGTGATTCCCGGCACTTACAAACTTATTTATGGAAGAATAATTAATACTAATCACATTGCTTTTGCCCTACATAATAAAAATAAATGCAAACGATAATCCTCTTCATTCATCCCTTACATTAACAATATTAATATTCAGATCCGGCATTAAGAACGTTCGTCATTATTACAGATAGATCTCAGAAATTCATAATCTGAGAAAATCCGAATATGTGTGGAGTATGCAGAAATTGTATGGTATGCTGAATTATGAATTCAAAGAAACATTCCGAATGTGTGAGGCTGGCCTAATTGTTAAAACCTTAACTAATAAAAGGGTATCTATTCGTCTTTATTTAGGGATTCAAAGGCATCATACTAGTCAGTAACAAAAAAGTTCAAACTCGTCAGTCTACAGTCTTCTTAACAAAAGTACTACCAATTGACCTTGCATATTTTTCTGATACTTGCAAGATAAGGTTATTCCTGGCTATGTTCTTTTGATAGGTACATTTGGGATTTCGCTTTATCAGAGAGTGTGATCGATTGAGCTTCATGAATTATTTGTCTTGCTTACCTTTGAACAGGTGTTAAATTTATCAGCGCTTCGGTAATATTTTTATTGAGAATAATAATGGGTATTAAGCGATCATTTGAATTGTTATTATCTATTTATTGTTTTACAACTTCGTCTATTTCAAGCAATAAAATAAGTATTAAAGTTCCACCATGCGATGTTACTATAATATGATCAGTAGAAATAAATTAAAATGAAGTGTAAGTGCATAATAAGCACTGGCAAATAGTAAAAGCCCCTCGGTTTTCGGAATATTCCCTTCTGAATCTCAATAAAAGAGATAAGTCTTTGCAGTCTTGCTATAAAAACGTTTAACAAAGAGTGTATTTTTTTTAAAGTTTCGAAAATATTAAATACTAGCTTTTGCCCGCGGCTTCGCTCGCGTAGACTACAAAATGAACATAGTTGTAATAAAAAATATGACATTAATTATATATAATTTAATTTAACGCTCATTTATACAATTTTAAAAT
>LQNK01000173.1:61258-89002 GCA_001586405.1 Phoebis sennae | reverse complement strand
GATAACATTCTATAAGATGTAACATGGTCAACACTTAACCAAAAAATGGTATTGTGATTTTTCTAACATATCAGAAGCAGTCCCGAATCAGGAAAATGGCGGCTAGTTTTTATGATTATAGATGAATTAAACATTATTTAATTTTGATAAAAATACGCTTTTCTTTCAGTTCCTCGTCTCAAGGGAAGCTAGTTTGATTCAAACCGGTGTCTTTGCCGTGGATACTTTCTTTACAATGACTGGCCTGCTTCTTATCTACACTTCTGTGGGAAAAATGACTCCAAGTAAGTAATAAAATATATAAACAATACCGACCCGGCTTCACACATATGGCTTATACCTCCCTTTTGAATCGTTTTATAAGACTTCATCAAAATCCGTTGGGTAGTTTTAAAGATTTAAGCATATATACAGACAGACAGCTAGGACTGAATTTGTTTTATAGGTACTATGTAGTGATGATGATAGTTCACATAAATATAGTTAAATAATACTTTCGGTTCGTCTGACTTAAAAATGAAAGTTAGCGGTGCTTTTATGCATACTACGGCATACTAATTTAATTGATTTGAATGTAAAGTTTATTATATTTGACTTAAAAATATAAATATGTTTCAATTAATAAGCCAGCCATGATTTAATTCTAGATAAAATACTTATTAACATCAGTATTGTCAATATTTGATGAATGATTATTTTTAATCTAAAATACGGATCTTCATTGTCTATATGATAAAGGAGAATGGAAAATCATGTATGCCATCAATTATTGTATTCTTTGTAGATTCGATGTAGTCCTAAAATTATTTCAGAGAAGTTTTATATCTACTGGTTATTAAAAACATTTATTTCTTTAACTTTTTTTTCGTTTGTGAACGATAAATTGACAATTTATTTTTCGTAACACTTCTATGATCAAAAAATTTTAAACAGTCTGTCTATTTAACCCAAAGCGTCCAATCTCAAGGCATGAAATTAAAGACGAAATTGTAGCCCTCATTAAAAAAGCAAATTATTTTCTTCCGAATACTTGATTAATTTTTCGATAAATAATCGTAAGAGATCTTCTTTAATTTATTTCATTGTCTTTCAGGATCGTTCCTTAAAGGCCTGCACGCCTTCTATCTGAACCGTATCTTCCGTTTGTTCCCTCTCTTGGCCGCCATAGTCCTTCTGGAAGCTTCCTTCTTCCACAGAATAGCTGATGGGCCGTACTGGCTGGTGGTGGCGAGGAACACCGAGAGATGCAGGACTTGGTGGTGGTCGACATTACTCTATGTACAGAACTACGTCAATCCCGATGATATTGTAAGCAATGATTATTTTTACTTACTAATTTCAATGCAGAACAACTATGTTGGACAAAAATTGTATTTCAATTTGTATTTCAATGTCTCTAGATTTAACAGAAGAACAAAATTCAATTCAATAAACAATAGAAAATGCTTATTTGTTTAAACATATATTTTTGTGTTTGATGGAACATTAAGAAAGGAGATATGAGCTAAAAAGCAAGTAGTTAAAAATAATTATTACTGTAGTCTCAACCAACTTGATTTTAAGGTACTCCAATCACTTCGATTTGAATATTGGTTCCAATGGTTCCTACTTTATCTTTAAATTATTTAACCTAGCTAATATAGTGTATTTTGTTTTAAGTATGTACCTAATCAAAAAAAAAAATGTAGTATCTTCTATTACTTTGTATAGCTTTGTTCACGAATCAACTGCTTAATTTTCTTTGTGTATACATATTTTTGGGATTCAATCTAGTTTCAAGACATTTTAATGTCTATATGTTATACTTATATGGTTGTCTCCTGTTTTGTATACCTTAATAAAATAAAATAAAATAAAATAGGAATGCATGGTTAAACACAGGCATTTATCATTAACTTTTTAAAATGATCTCACAATAATTGATTACCTTATTTTTTTCCTATTTCAGTGCATCGCCCACTCCTGGTACCTAGCAATAGATATGCAGTTGCATATAATATCTCCCCTTATCCTATACTGGGTCTTGTCAAAGAACAAAAAAGTGGCCTGGACGGCTCTCATTGCGGGTATCTTAGTTATTGTGACGTCATCCTCAATCTTCAACTTTATTAAAGACATGCCTTCGAATAACGCGAATCTGATGTAAGTATAGTTACAGAGACGCAATTTTATTTTAAGATACCAAGGAGGGATTAGTGTAAACTTCAATATACGTTGGTGAGGTTGCAGTGGAATGCGAGGAGGACGGCAGTACATGGTGGCAATGTACTGCCGTACTAAGGGATATTATTAATAATGAACCAGTGAACGTGCTGTAACAGCAATGCGCGCGTGGGGGGCACTGTGTGCGTTCCTCCAGGAGATCCCAGAGCCCCTCGTTTCTAGCGCAGACGTAGGCCACCGTGAGGTTTTAGTCAGTAGGAGTCTGACATAACCTAACCGCTTCCCCTGAGTTGGTTAGGTATCCATGTAGGATTTCCTCACGTTAAAAAAAAGGTTGCAGTGGAAGGACCAGCTATAAAATGAGTTACAAAATACTATGTTCTTTATAGTTTATCTGAAAAATTATTGGTTTCTTAATAAATTATAAAAGAATAATATTTAAGATCGAATTGTCTACAACTTTGGTCGTATAAAACAATTTGATTTTTTTGCAGACGTTTAGAGGAACAGGCCTATTACATGAACTATTTCTACCAAAACGCCTTGACGAGAGGGTCTCCATTCTTCTTCGGTATGGCGCTTGGCTATCTACTTAGCATTACTAAAGGAAAGAAAATCAAAATACATTGGGTAAGTGTTTAAATATTTAAATATTCCTGGACATTTTACACAACGCCATCTAGTCCCAAACTAAGCAAAGCATGTACTACGGAAACTAGATAACTGATAGACATACACAGACATGACACATACATGACAGTAGAAAATTATAATATTCATCACATCATAATTTTCTGCTCGTGGGGATCGAACCCACACCCTCCGGGGCAATAGACCATTGCTGAACCACTGCGCCAATCGGGTCGTCAGAAATATCGTCGTTTAGAAAATAACTTCTTTAATAATAATATTTTACGTTAAAATCTACAATGTCGAACGCTATATTAAGCAACGATTAATGTATACCATACATTTTCAAAGACATAAAACTACTGTATTTTATTACACTGCGGTACAATAAACTATACAATACAATATAATTTATTGGGCACCACAAATATGAATTATAGAACATTTAAAATATAATATAGACATAAAGGTAGTGAATATTAAAAAAAAGAATAGAGGAATTCCTTTTAAAAACGCCGCCCTCCGTGACATGAACACAAATAACAATAACACAAAGATTTGTTAAAAAATCTTTTACTTATACTAAACACTAACTTTCCACCCGCGGCATCACAAGCGTGGTCGACTATGGACGACGACGACCGGTGTGTAAAATTTGGTTAAAATCGGTTAAGTAGTTTAGAAATCCATCGCGGACAAACACTGTGACACGTAATTTATATATATTAAGATCTATCTGACACCAACTTTTCTATGCGTGTAACCAAAATGATACTGAATCATGTCTCATCTGCTTTCAATGTTTCAGGCTATTGCAGTTTGCTTATGGATAATATCTGTAACGATATTTGGAGTCGTTTTCTTCTTGACCTATAAGATAATGCAACTGGACTGGGATAACCAACTTGTTGATAATGTGTACAACTCTTTTGCTAGACCTCTGTGGGCGATGGCTCTCTCGTGGGTTATTTTTGCCTGTATTCATGGGTATGGAGGTAAGATTTGAGTGTTTAAATCATTTATAATGAACATTAAAGTGGATGTTTGAACTGTAACTTCTGAACAGATATTGATGAAATTTCGTATACCTACAGATATAGTCCGGTCCGTTTAGACATTCGAAGCTACTTAAACAATTTTCTTAATTTTAATTCCATTTTAAATCCGGAAAATCTATTTTTTACTTCCGTTTTTTTTTTGCTTTAATCACAACAGAAAAGGCCTACTGGGGACACCACATTAAAAAAAAAAACACGCTAAGTACACTACCTCCGAGGTGGCGTGGAAATGTGTGCATATTATGGCAACTCTTTACTTCTTTATATCTTAGAAATGGTGGTATTTAGGGAAAAAATAATTGATACCTTATTTGTAGATAATTTTATGATCTACAATTTTTGTCACAGGTAATTTTGCGATAAAACTAACCGTTTTCGATAAATTCACGAAAAAACCTTTGACCACGGGTCAATTTTTTTTGCCCCGGTCAGATCGAGTGGGAGTTTTAATATCTTGTTTATACATGTGTTTTGAACAATTTTATCCATTTTCAGCTTGTTTTGAATTTTACGTTTTGGCCTAATTTGAACGGACCAATAATCTACTGTATTAGATGATGGCGTACCTTTATTGATCTATGGAATATGAACAGAAGCCGCGAGCAGTAGCTAATGTTTTATCACCATGACCGATATGGGTCGGGACATGAACTATAATACTAATATACAGTATACAAACTGCTAAAAAAACTATAGACATGCGCATATATCACTGATCCTGCGATCGTAATTTTTTTAAACCTTTGTTGTGCTCCTCTAAAAACACAGAAATTAGTAGCCCACGCGTGCGAAGCCGCGGGCGGAAAGCTAGTATAGAATATTATTATAACTGAAATCTCATCAGATATCACTTCTCTCTTCTCGATTTTGATCTCTTCGAGATTCTCTAGATTTTTTTACTAAAATTATATATATTCTTCGCATAATTTAAAAAATTGACAATCCACCTTCTCAGTTATATAATAATGCAATTAGTTTATAAGTTTTAGTTGACACGTTTTACGGACTGCCCTGTAATGTTACTTCTTGTAATAAATGAATAATTATATTTATACTTACAGGTCCAGTTAACTGGTTACTCTCTCACCCAATTTGGAAGCTACCAGGCCGCATCTCATACGCTATGTACCTCTACCACTACTCCTTCATGTTCATCGCAGCTGGGATGCAACTGTCCCCTATATTCTTCAGCCCAGGACAGTCGGTAGGATATTCACATAATAATAACATAATATTATATAAATTTTTCCTCTCTCTAAATATGGAAAAAGTCTAATCCTTGAAATATATTGAGCATAGTATTTTGTTTGTATTGAATAGGCTCCGAAGCTACAGGACCGACTCAGGTGAAAATTTGTACAGATATTGAAAATCATACGGAAACGGAATATAATATAAGGTGTTTCATAGCTAGCGTTTCATATTTTTACAGGACATTCACACGTAAAAAATACTGAAATGTCGAGGCTTTGTTAATTCAATAAAGTAATATAATTAAGTATTAAAATTATTATATTAAAAATAACGATTAATAGGGATTAAATAGTATAGAAAGCAGTATTTATTATTATTATAAAAAATAAATTTTCTTTTTTTCAGTTATTCGAATTCTTCGGTCATTTCATGTTGACATTTGTGACGTCGTTTGTTGTTACGATACTGATCGACGCTCCCTTCTCAACAATCACAAAACTCGTCATGGGAGGAGGTAAAAATAAATATTCTTGGACATTTAACACAACGCTGCCCAGTCCCAAACTAAGCAAAACTTGTACTTTGGGAACTAAATAACCGATAGACATGCTTAAACATACTTTTTTTTTGTAAAACTGTACTGTAAACATACTGTAAAATAGATAAATTAACACCCAGACAGTAGATAATTAACAATGTTCATCACATAGCAATTCTCTACTCGTATGGATCGAACCCACGTCCCCCGGCGCAATAAAACGTTGCCACATCCACTGCGCCGATACGATTGGCGCAGTGGATGTGTAGTCATTTAATTTGTGTAATTTTATAAAAAAAATCCTGATGTCATCAGATTTCACTAAAATGTTGTTAAACATAATGCATAAGGCATTATGTATTCTATGCTTCATACAGAGGCAAACTTTTACCAAATAATTATGGATTTTAGTATAAAAAATATTAAATATCTTTAAAAATACACTCGATAATCTAAGGCAGGACAATTAACAAAATATTTTTATCTACAGGACCAAAGAAAGGACGTCCTCCACGAGCCGAGGTAAAGCCTACAATTGAAGTACAAATTGAAAATGGAACAGTTCCAGACGCCATAGACACAACCACAGATGCTAGAATAATAGAAAAATGTAGATTATAAAATGAACAAAATAAAAATAATTAGGATAGAAAAGTTATTATATTATAAGGATAATTAAGGTTTAACTAGTTTTAAAAGGTAGGGGAATTTTTTGACATTCATCGAATCGACAAAAAACCACCATAATATTATTTACTAGCTTTCCGCCCGCGGCTTCGCCCGTGTGGACTACAAAATTCTGTACTTTGTGGATTTTCGAAGCAAGAAGTAACAGACAAACAGACAAAAATTCAAAAAATCATTGTTTTGAGTTACAGACACGGCTGGATTCTTCGATTTTATTATAGTAGTATTTTGAGTACTGTACCTATGTAAGTGGTTGGATATTAGGTACATATTTCAGAGTGACTGAACACATATGTATTAATTTGTCGCAAAACTTATAGTAAATCATATAATTTCAAATTATTAGCTTGTAATATTTTTATTGATTCTTACTTTTAATTCTTAATTTGTATTTGGTTATATGAAACAATTTATTATTGTAATCTCAATATTAATTACGAATTAGTGTTATTTTTTTAAATAAAATTCTAATAAGAAGCCTATGTTGTTTGTTATTAAATCTATACCACCCATTAAAAAAGCCAACCTACAAAAAACAATATTTTAAGATATGATTTCTTGAATGCAGCGCCACCTCTCGCAAAACGATATGACTAAGTCAATTCATTACATAAAGTGACATCTATAAATTTTTGATGAAACTAATGAAAATGTTGGTATTCTTAATTTGTTAGTGTAGCTTTTTTATTTTAAATAGGATTGACTGACTTGATTAGAATTGAATCTCTTTTTATTTGATCTTTAATGATTAATAACATTTGAACTCTCGAAAATATTATATTAAGATTTATAAGTTGGTTCATAAAAAAAAACTAATGATAAATTTATTAAACTCGCGCCATATTATAATTTATAACTTCTGTTAGGTACTTTTATTTCATTATTTTGATGTCATTATACTTACCTTCTATCAATAATTCTACAGCGAATCGGCAAACGAATATTGTTTACCAAAATTATATTTATACGATCACAGTACTAAGCTATTTCGAAAGTCTTGATTATCAATAATGTAAATCATAACCCTTAAGTAGATTAACAATTAAAATATAATTTAATTATCCCAGTTTAATGAGTCTTTATTTTCTTATCGAAGCATATTGCTACCTGGGTAAGCTTAGGCTTAGGGTAAGGATTACAAAATCAGTAAAAATAATCTTTAGCTTCTTTATATCTGTAATCTTTACTTTAATCAAATGAATCTTTTGTTGCTGGAAATTTCAGGTTGATCAGCTGATCGGGGATTATGGTTTACTACTATTTTAGATAACTTTAAACTACGTCCGCTAGATGGAGCTACATTTCGCAATTGAGTCATAATATTATGGATATTCAAAAACAGGACGGATAATAAAAATAAACAAATCTTTCACTTATAAAAAAATATGTATATTCGGTTAGTATCGTTTCACTTTGAATCAGCCTGTACATATTGCGCATCAAACCGGTTTCTATGCTACAATTAAGATTGTGTATTATCATGTACTACGAAGTATTCAACTATTTTTAATTATTAAAGAGTGCATGCATGTCATCACAAACATTTATGTTTAATGGCATCAAAGAAGTAAAATAATTATGTAAATAATAAATAAATAAAATAAATAATAAATGAATCTCGAACATTTTACACAGCGCCATCTAGTCAATCTAAAGAAAGCTTCAATTACGACGACCAGATTGGCGTAGTGGATGTGTTAACGGTCTATTGCACGGGGGGGTGGGTTCGATTCCCACGAGTAAACAATTATTATGTAATTTTCTTCATCTGTTGGTTTATATGTATTTACAAAAAAGTATGTTTAAGTCTGTATATCAGTTGTCTACCTTCCATAGTACAAGCTTTGCAAGTTTGGGACTTCGTTGTGTTTAATGTCCGATTTATATTTATTTAATTATGGAAGCTAGATACGTAAATAACGCTTGTACTTAGTACATTTGTAGTGTTTTAGTACCAAAAGTAATACAATTATTTTTAAATCTTTTTGTGTGTTTATATTGTACTATTTTTCCGCCCGGTATACAAAATTTGTACTCAGTGGATTTTTGAATAACGCCCAGTATGATATTGTTTACCTCTAAACAAAAACTTGTTTACTAGGCATTATTTGAAATAAAACCTATTTGATTTTTAATACCTATCGTACGAGTACGTATCTATCCCATGTATTGCTTACTAAAGTCAGACAAATCTATCTATTTGCACATACTTTGATTTCAATATCCTAACGACAGATACATTTTCTATGACTTTTGTCTATCTTTTATCATATAATTTGACAAAACATTATTGAAAATCTATACACAATCATTGAAACATTATTGAAAATGGCCGTTAGTCAGTCCACCCGACCGCAGCTGCGAGCGAAAAGCCAGTTTAATAAATTTTTTATTGTCAAAAAGCCTTTTGCATCATCATCTGATAAGTATTGCTATCATTGTAGAATGTGTCGTGGAGTAAGTATAATCTGATCGATTTTTATTATTTAATTATTTGTTTTATTTTGATTTAATCATTTCAATTGTTATGAGTATGACTCATTTACTTCAATGCCTTTAATTTAAAAATATAACAAGTAAGAAACATAATATTATGTGTTTATAATAATTAATGAACTACGTGCAAAATTCTGTATTTTGTAGTGAGCGCGCTTCTACAAAATACAGAATTATGAGTATGAGATTTTAGTCAACCCTATTCCATTAATTAAAATTAATTGTTAATTGTATAAAATATTGTATACCGGTAGGCGTCGGACATTCTCCCGTGTTTATGCAATAAATGATTTAGATAGATCTCATTGATTTATTCAAAAGCTATATAAAAGATACTGTGGTAAAAAATGGGTGACAAAATATTATGTTCAATAAATAAATCATATTATATTAAAAAGCCTCGCCGTTCTCTTAGCCGATTCAATAAAAATGAGATCTATCATATATTTTTAAAACATCATTAATTTCTTAATATTTTTTAAATTGTCTATTAAATTAAAGAAAATCCAAAAATTATAAATCATTTATTGCATAAACACGGGAGGATGTTCTGAATGTCCTGTAAAAAATGAAACGCTAGAAATTATGCTATGAAACAACTTATATATTTGCGAATTAATTTTTACCCTCCGGTTTCACGTATGGAAAGCCACCGCCACCAGATTTCATATCCTTTTTATATAGTGTCACACAAGATCGTCCTTTGATCTACAACGTACAGTTCACATTTTCAATACAAATCATGAATGCGATCCGTACGACATTATCCATTCGTAGCTGCTTAGCATTAAGTAATATGTGATATGTATTGAGCGATAGTCATCGCTCAAAGGCTTTCCTGCTAATCTATTTACAGTGTTCATTAATGACACTCGATTATAAGGGCCATACACGTGTAAATGAGGAAAATAAAACAGCATATTATATATCACACATATCAAAACAATACAATAGGAATACTCTTTATTGCACACACACATAAAGGGAAGAGTGTACACAAATGAAAAATTACAAAACAAAACAACAGAAAATTATGTGATTAAATCATTTCAAATTATGTAATTAAACAAAACAACAGATAAATCCTTGTGTGTAAATATATTTTTTTAGATATGATTTTTTTTTATATAGCAACGGGCTGTTCAACGATTTAACCACAAATAGAGACATAGATAAATACAAATTTGACAATAGGTAGTTACAACTTTTCTTGTTAGGCCTGGGGATTTTGGGAGAGATTAATGTGATGGGAATACCATCACATTAATCTCCCACCATGTCCTACTCCTTTCCAATTTGCCATCATTGATCCAATGCCTATCCCATCCCCTTCCTTCAAGCCGGCAAGGCATCTGCGACAGTTTGCTGTTGTGAATGTTTACGGGCTGCGGTCAGTCACTTAACATCTAACATCCCCTTCCTTCAAGCCGGCAAGGCATCTGCGACAGTTTGCTGTTGTGAATGTTCACGGGTTGCGGTCAGTCACTTAACATCTAACATCTCCTTCCTTCAAGCCGGCAAGGCATCTGCGACAGTTTGCTGTTGTGAATGTTTACGGGCTGCGGTCAGTCACTTAACATCAGGTGAACCACATGCTCCGCTTGCCCGCTGTTACATAAAAATGTGCATGTTTATTTAGTACTTTATAGTGCTTATTTGTTCATCTTATTTTGGTGTATACATTAAAGTGTTTTCATTATTTTTTTTCAAGGATAAGTGTAAAGTTAAATCCAAGTGTATGCGAGCCTTGTCCGCCATATTAAAAACTTGCAATGGCTCTCACAAATATAGGTCTCATATTGTGATTCTCATACTGTAGACAGTATAGTAAATCTGTAATATGAACCTGATAACGGACTTGAGGATAATTTAGAATATTGATATGAACATCGAAGTTAGTGATTTCTTTGTTCTATTTAAATATTTTTTATGCTGTGTTAATTATATAGAGACTTTAACATGATGAAGAAATATAGTAGAGTTTCGAAAGGACTGTAGTTCAATATTCATTTTACTGAAGAGACTTTAACATGATGAAGAAATTCATGAGAGTTTTGAAAGGACTTCATAATCAATATTAATTTTCTTGAAGAGACATTAAAATGATGAAGAAATTCAGGAGACATTCGAAAGGACTCCATAGTTCAATCATCATTTTCCTTTTGCGTTAACTTGGCATAGATACATTTTAGTATAATGAGTGAAATGAAAGTCACCCAGAAAAAACTTGAGATAGTTCTGGTTCTGTTTTTACTCAGGATTTATAAATGAAGCGATTTTAGCGAAATTCTTTACTAACCCAACGACTTTATTTATTTAACTCTTTAATGTACTATACATTAACATAGTTCAAAAAAAACGTTGACTACAAATTATAGTCTATTCGGCGGCTTTATCACTTAGTAGTGATCTCTACCAGGCAACCGGGCAGAAAGTAATGAGCGAGGTAGGAGAGGCAGGTTAAAAGAGTGTAAAATTTCACACATCTTCAATACAATTTGTGAAGGTGTTCAAAGTCGATCGTGGTATGCTCGTCTCCAGTCCCTTGGCTGGAGTCGCTGCAACGTGTATATTACATACTTGCGACGCAGCTGGTGCTTACTTCGACAACAATAGTTTGAATATCATAATATCCTTGATTCTTTTCGTAAAACTATTGACTAATCATAGTTGTGATAACAAGATAACGAGTGACATATGAGTAATGATGCCCACAAAACAAAAAATCACTGCCTATCGAAGGATTAGCGATCGTTTATCAAAACTTTTATCAGATGCGTCTGATGATAATCGATATTTCGGGCTATAAAAGATACATAATTATTACTAACTAACTGATTAAATTAATTAAACGATTAACATTTGAATTATTTTAGATGACTCATATCATTAGTGTTTTTCCGTTAATAAATCTATTCAAATATTTTAATTTTCCATTCGGGAAAACGAAATAAATCAAAGAGATATTTTAGTCGCGAGAATTAAATTGACTTAATTAAGAATTGAATCGAAGCACGAAACACAGTGCAATACTGCTTCACGCCAATCTTCTGCTGCGGCGGTGGTATTTTCACCGGCCAAGTCGTGCCATGCCGATCATTTTTATTAGTGAACTCGTTATGCAGCAGAATTACCCTCTGTCGCCTCTTACGACACCCACGGGTAGAAATGGGGCGGCGATACATGTTTTCTAACCCACACGGGGGAGATAGTTTAAGGCAAAGCCACCTTCCAGTGTCTGTCCCTATGTATACTTAGGCCAGCCTCACATATTCATAATCTGGATTCATATTATTAAGGAAAGGCTAAAATACCATACAATATCAGCATGCTCCACACACATTTTGATTTTTGTATTACGATTTATTTATCATAAATTATTATTACCCGACTGCGACAGGAGGGTAACGTTTTTTAAATGTATGTTTGTATGTCCATTTTTTGGCATGAAGAAAGAACCAACTTATGACAGATACAGATGTCACAATACAGTGATAGTATTCATAAAAGACAACCTTATCACCTCTTCCAGGCAACACAAAAAAATAATAAATAAAAAAAAATAATAAAAAGGTAGATCGCAAACACAATACTTATTAAAGGACTAAAGAACTGACGACTGGTAAAATATTTAGCTGAACGAAACGAGGTCTCTGAGTCAAGACGTTTGTAAGTCCTTTAACGTTGTCCGACGATGACTTTATTTTTACTTAATATTTATCCCGTCTTGATTAAAGTTCATAGGTAGTTTAAACAAAAGAAAATATCGATTTTGAAGATGAGTGAAATCGGTGAGGGGGGGAATAGATGACATTCATATCAATATAGCCGAGTTTGAGATCAAATGAAAGGATCTTGATTTTATACATTACAACGCGAGGTCTAGTTATGCCAGAATTAATATAATAAAATACACATATTATGAATACTTAAATATGAACGACAGACTTACTTAAGAACGAGAGACATACTGACAGTATTTAAGAACGTGAGACATACCGTTTGTGGAGAAGTTTGTTTTAATTGAGACAAAAATTGTGCACGTTTTATTTTGTCAGGTATTAGGCCATTGAAATGTTACATTTTTTTGGCCTAACCTTGCATTTCTCAGAGGACGCAATTTTTTTTTATAGATGTCTAGGGGGGGTTAGTGAAAGCTTAAATCCAAGTTTGTGGGGTTGCAACCCTTGTCCCTCGGCCGCTATCTTTGAAAAAGGCTTGTATATGATTTTTACGGTTTATCTGACAAACTATTGGTCTTTCAAAAAAATGAAAAAAACTATTTTATGGAAAATTTAATTTTTTACAACTTTAGTCTAGAACTTTTAATCGTACAATCAAAAATAAAAAAGATATAAGCGAAAAACTATAAGAAAAGTCGACAATATTTTCTTTTCGAACTTTTTTTCTGGTAATATTAGAAAAAAATAACATCAGGGCATATTTATAGAGGAGTTTTCAAGGAATATTTGTGGTGTATAGTTTTCAAAAATTATTCATTAATTTGGGTATTACAGTGCTTCGAAGTGAACACTAAGTTTCCAAACTACACGAATTTTAGTAATGATTTTTCATTACCATCTTTTATTTCTTTAACAATCTTTTAATTATTAATATTACAACATTGTTAAACATTTTGCCTGCCTCGTTGGTATAGCGTTTGCATCTTTGACTACAGAACGAGAGCCCTCGGGTTCGAATCCCGGGTAGGGTCAAAGAAAATGTTATTGCGGTTTTCTGACAAACATTTCGATAGCAGTCTTGAGTCAGGAAATTTTTGAAAACTATACACCACAAATATTCCTTAAAAACTCCTCTATAAATATGCCCTGATGTTGTTTTTTTCTAATATTACCAGAAAAAAAGTTAAGACGGCGAAAAAAAAAATGTTGTCGACTTTTCTTATAGTTTTTCGCTTATATCTTTTGTATTTTTGATTGTACGATTAAAAGTTCTAAACCAAAGTTGTAGAAAATTACATTTTCCATAAACTAGTTTTTTTATTTTTTTGAAAGACCAATAGTTTGTCAGATAAACCGTAAAAATCATATACAACCCTTTTTCCAAGATAGCGGCCGAGGGACAAGGGTTGCAACCCCACAAACTTGGACTTAAGCTTGCACTAACCCGCCCCTAGACATCTATAAAAAAAAATTGCGTCCTCTGAGAAATGCATACCCAAATGTAACTTTTCAATGGACTATATGTTATTCCACAATTTCACAACACAGACGGTAAAAGACGTGCTAAAGAATCGCGACTTGTGACTAAGCGCCAGCAGCAAAAGTTCTTCAGAGGAACGTACAGGATGTAAGGCAGAAATGACTAAATGCATTTTATTTTTAAGGTATAATGGAGAATAAGGATTGAAAAGGAAACAGTAAAGAGTAAAGACAGGCAGTAAAGACAGATAAAATTAAATTGGAAGCCACTTGAGTTGAAATCGAAAGTCACAAATGTGGTTGTATTTGCGCAGGCCAAAAACGTGTTAGGTTCGTTTTTGGCAAATCAAATTTTGCAAATATGGCGTTTTTGGCGCCGCAGAAGTTTTGAATCCGCTCAAGGGCCTCCATATGATATCCATAGATATCGATATAAGCGTTGTTAGCATAATCAAGAATTAATAAAATGATTTTAGTAGGTATTGGTAGAAAATGGCGACGTCGTGTAAGGAACTTACTGCAATGAACAGCTATTTCCTTACTTTATCTGCCTTGACCATGACAATGTTTGATAATTGTAGATCCCTAAGTTTTTAACAGTAGTACTGTGTAGTTTGATTTTACCACGCGGTATGTTATCCCATTCAATTTTCAATATAAGCGCCTGACTTCCAATTATAACTACATCATCTGCGTACACGTGATGTAATGATGTCAAGTTAGCCGAGATAGTATTTAAAAAAGGAAAAAGGACTGCCTTGAAGAACGCCGGCATTCGATTGCACCAGAGAGACGGAAATAATCACCCACTTCAATGCGTTGCCGTTGACTATAGAAATAACCAGTCATTCACTGTTGGCGATGATCTTAGATCTCATCCCATTTAGCAATAGAATATCAGCGTGAAGCAATATAGCACGGTACACGTAAGGTTAGCGGCATCCCGGAGGCCTGTATTCCCATTCCATTTCTCTCCCATTCTGTTCTACTACTCTACCAATTTATCCTCTCCTTCCCTTTCTTATAGCCGGCCTCTTCCTCCCTTTGTTATAGATTTTCACGTTGAAGTCGGTCACTTAGCATCAGGGGAATCGCATGCTGCGCTTGCCTGCTCTAACATAAAAACATGTTAAAGGTTAAAATAATCTTTATGCAGTAGTAGAAATGAAATACCTTGGCCGGATAAGTGATACCAATTATCTTATAATAAAAGATATGTCCCCTGCAGAAAATAAATTACTGGGCTCCGATTATCATTGATAAGATAATCGTTACGTACCAATACAAAAAATAAGTACTAATAAATCATGTTTCTCAATACGCAGCCATCATTTAATTGAGTAGTGGTGATTTAGTGTGGACGATGAAATATTTAATTCTGTTGAGTGTCTTAATAATTCCGAAAATAAATGCTCGTTTATGGTTAAGTGACTTTCCTGATGGATATGCATTCGATAGACAATTACATGAAAGTGTTGCGGATCCAGAGTTGTGTAGAGAACAACTAAATTATATGTTGTATAATGATACTTCGATGTTATTTCAGTGTGAGCAAATTTTAAGTGTTTTTAACCTTTTTTTCTATAGAGATTTTTGTACATAGAATGACAAAGTCATTGTGTCTATATTCAATATCAAATATTCAATTTTTTTTTCAAATTCCATTCAAAACAACAATGAAATTAATTATTACTACGCTTTAAATAAACCTGGCGTCCGAATTTGTATTATTTCTAACCTTTCATATGTTTCTTTTCCTATGTCCAAGGTTGCTTGGAAGCAATCGCTCCTGAGGGATAAGGACGCCTCTTTGTACAAACACGTTTAATGTGTAGTATTGTTTTGTGTTATTTGTAATTAGTGCAATTAAAGTTAAAAAAAAAGAAAAACAAAATGAATTTGGATCAGCTAATGTGTTGTGGAATACATTTTAATGGTTGAATAATAACACAGGTCTGCAACAAAAATGCTGTCTGGATGTTTTAAACTGATTTATATGTATTTAAGTGTGCTGAAAACTAAAAAAATACTCAAAAAATTCCAGAACGTCAGGTTATTTAGAAAAACGCATAATTAAATCGTAAAAAGGCTATTTTGGGCTAACTTGAAGTTTTTATTTTATACGTATAATTTTATTTTGGTAACAGTTTTTTATTGTATATAAGCCACTACTTGCCTGCCTTTTGTGTCTATGGGACAATAGAAACCGAATAAATCACTGTAGCAAAAATTTTGGCCTCCAAGTGAGCTTATAGTTGGCGAAAATGACGTCCTTCATGAAACTTTAGCGCCTCCTCATGAAATTCTTCTACCACCGCTTAACATTAGCTGGGATTGATGAAGTATTTGAAAGGCTCTTCCAAGCGATGGAAATTGGTTCAAATACTTAGTTTCACAATTTCTAGGTCTTTCAGAGGCAAAGTTAAGGGATAGTGTTTTTGTTGGCTTATTGCTGATCCATAGCTCATCAAAACTATGGTGGATCCTCATAGAAAAGGCGGATTGCCTTTAAAGAGGTCGTAGAGAAATGTGTTAGGACCCTAACTACAAGCAAATCATCAAATGAATGTTAAAAAATTTAAAAAAACTTTAGGTTGCCTAATGAGTCTTAAAGTACATTTTCTTTATTCCGACCTCGTCAAATTTTCAGAAAATATGGAAGATGTGAGTGAAGAGAAAGGTAAACGATTTCACTAAGATATTAAGGAAAAGGAAAAAAAGACCAGGGACGATGGACCGTCTCAATAATGGCAGACTATTGCTGGACGCTTCAGAAAGACCTTCCAAATGCTTCCTACAAGCGAAAATGTACTAAAAAGAGTCTCAAGGGGAAAAAGAAATGTGCCAGTGCTTAGTATGAATGTATTTTAAATAAAAAATAAGCTTTGTTTCGCAATTTTAAGTAAAAAAAATATTTAATCAATTATTATCGTTCATTTTACACTGAGGACTTGTTTAATATATATACCTAAATTGTTAAAAAACTCGACGTTCTATGACAAAATTAAAGTTATTTTCGGATTCAGCACACCTAAAAACATAAGAATTACCCAAAAAAGTCAAAACAGCTTTTAACTTTTTTTATTTTTGCAGACTTGTGTAATCATTCCCAAACATTGGTTACCTGGAAGATAGGGCTCAGTGGCCATAAGGTTGCCTTTTATGCATGCTCTAATATAACTTTGTTAACTTTTATTAATCTCATGGTGTGTGCAATAAATAATATTTTCAGTTCATTTCAATAATTAGTATTGTTCGTAAATTATAGTTTATTTTAATATTATAGTATTCATATGCTTCTAAACCAATTCCAGTTTTTGATGCCGGACCAAGAATACCAAAAGGTATATTAACTGGAAATTTACAAAGTTTGGGTAATTATCACCAATGTTTGAAAATAAGCAACCCCGTCGATGACTCAACAATCGATGGAAAGTACTGCTTAGTCGATGTAAGCATAAACCAGGATGTAAATATTATTTCAACACCACCTATAGAGTGGTTAGAAGCATGGATACAGGAATGGCAGTCGTTGAATAAAAATCTGCGATCGAATTATCAAGGATTTCTTCAACATTATGAAGAAAAACAATCGAATCTAAGAAATTATTTCATTTTTGGTCCTGACATGAAAGATCTGACACTAGGCTATAAAAATGACAGGTTTGTATTTGTGATATGATTATAATTAAAAAATATATCAATATGCCTAATGAATAGTTGGAAAGAGGAAAGAAAAATCTTTACTTTTAGAGAATAAAGTAAACTACTCTGAACTCTTCAAAGCATTTATTATTTTGTAAAACAAAGGAATATTAAACACCTCAAAACGTCTATTAAGTTTATAAGATACAATCATTCCTTCAACATCAATCAATATTTGATTACACATTTATTAGTATTGTATGATTTTATTAAAATTTTCAATATAAATAACCGTAAATGTTAAGATGATATTAATAATTTTTTGGGATTAATACAGCTATTTGAGTTTTAGAATAATATATTCAGAAACCCGTCGAGTCTTAAAAGTGCTATTAATGTCAATGATTGTCAATTTTTTATATCAAATGCTATTAATGTCAATGGCTTTTAGGTCTGGCGACAATAGTGCACTTTCTGCTTTACAACTAACATTGGGATTGTGTATACCGAAGGCTTGTACTGCAGACTTGGTGATAAACAGTATAGTTAACATGAGTGGTGTAATACGGCATACTGAGAGGCTGTGCCGTATTCCAGATGATAAGCATTGGGTAGCCGCAGATTATGTTGCTATGTAAGTATAAATTCACCCTAAATATTACTCCTGCAGCTATAAAATGTACGGGTTAGTTGATTTCAAGATGTGTTGCATGTGCCTTGCCTTCAACTCTATGGCCGGCCACACACATGCTAAATTTTCAGGATCTCAATGAAGATTCTTAATTTAGAAAAGCTAGTATACCATACAATATCGGCTTGCTCCACACACATCCTGATTTTTTCAGATTCTGAATTTCTTAGACCGACCTGTGAGGATCTGAAATCAAATCCTGAATTCAGACAGACATTCAGCACGTGTGAGGTCGGCCTAAGAGAAGGGGAATTCATTGAAGGAATACGGTATTTTCATATTGTTTGCTGATTCTTGTAATTAAAATAGGAAAAGATTAAGATATGAATGAAATACTTATCAAAATTATCTACAGAACGGATATCCACAACGCCATATCATTTTAATTTACCTAGATGTGTAAGTTTGGCTGTTTTCAAATTTAGATGTGAGATATTTGTCTGAAAATCCCGCCGCAACTGCTGGACGGATTTTAATTAAATTTCGTACATGGATAGGCTATTAGCTGGATTGGGATACTTTTTATCCGAACAAGCTAATATCTTATAAATATAGATTCATATAAGTGTATCGTATCTTTATGAATAGTTTTATCGTTGTAAAGCCGGACCTGCTGCTAGTTTCAAGTGCAAAATAAACAATAGAATTAGCTACTGGAACTTTTATTAGATATTGACATGACTTCATTTTCTTATCTTCTATGAAATCTTGAAACAACTGATATACAGAGATATTGGTAACTCGACGTATTGCTTACAGGATGTGGTATACGGCTTAAAATTCTATAAAATAAGCCACGTTTATAATCCGCGAATATGCATAGTTTTCGAGATATTTTGCTTGAAATTAACTAGACAAAGTAATTTATTTAAGTCCACAATAATACACAATGTGACGATAAAACATAATTACGAGAACTTAATAATAATAATTTCGATCTTTCAGACATTTAAAGTGAAATTATATAAATTCTACATGGTGAATATATTTTAATTTGAGTTTATATCGATATTATTTCCAAGTCTAAATAGTTAAATAAAAATAGTAGACAATTTCGATATTGTTTTTAGATTATTCATTTTCTTGTTTATAATTTTTTACTTATAGAAATTGATGTCGCGTATAAAAAATTACTATCACACTAATCGTAAGAATTATCAAAAAATACATAATTTATGAACCTTTAAAACAGATATAAATGTCAACTTTTTTTTCTAGATCGTAGATCGATCGTCGATAGACTAATATCTTTCTTTTAATTTTTTTAATTATTAAGTTATATCAGCCATGATAATCTTAAACTTCAGCAGGTTAATGTTGATATTTCATATTTACAAGTTTTTATTAATATATCTAAGAAAAAAATGTTTTAAAATCAGCTTGATAAATATTACCAATCAATCAATCAACAGCTAATATCTGTATTAATTTGACGCCTCTTTTTTAGCTACTTTCGTGTGACGTGCGCACCAGAGTTGGCACCGGTATTAACGCGTCTTTTTCGGCTCTCCTATTCAAAAGGCATAGTTCCAAATTCGTGGAAGACCGCCCTAGTCAATCCGACCCCTAAAAAAGGGGATCGCTCAGATCCGGCGAACTACAGACCAATTGCCATCACTTCTTTGCTCTCCAAAATAATGGAGTCCATTATTAACTGCCAGCTCCTCAGGTACCTAGAGGAGCACCAGCTGATTAACGATCGACAATACGGATTCCGTAGCGGTCGTTCAGCTGGTGATCTTCTAGTCTATCTGACACACCGATGGGCGGAAGCAGTCGAGAGCAAGGGTGAAGCGTTGGCTGTAAGTTTGGATGTAGCGAAAGTCTTTGATCGGGTTTGGCACAGGGCACTTCTTTTCGAAATTACCATCCTTTGGACTTGGATTGGGTCGCCAGTTTTCTAAAGGGCCGGAGCATTAAGGTCGTAGTCGACGGTTCTTGCTCCTCCCTCTTTCCGGTGAATGCTGGTGTCCCACAAGGCTGCGTTTTATCCCCTACTCTGTTCCTCTTGCATATCAATGATATGCTGCAAGTCAGTGGCATTAATTGCTATGCAGATGACAGTACGGGAGATGCACTGTACTTCGGCCAAGCAAACATCTCAAGGGAACGCCTCCAGGAGTGCCGAAACAAACTTGTGTCTGAAGTCGAGACTTCACTCGAACAAGTCTCGGACTGGGGACGACGTAATCTCGTCGAGTTCAATCCCCACAAGACACAGGTTTGCGCGTTCACCGCCAAAAAGTCCCCATTTGTCGAATCACCTCGGTTTATGAGTACTTCCCTTAATATATCGCCGAAGATCGCAATCCTCGGTGTTGACATTTCGAGTGACGTTCAATTCCGCGGTCATCTGGGAGGCAAGGCCAAACTGGCCTCAAAAAAGCTTGGGGTGCTCAGTAGATCGAGACAGTATTTCAAGCCGACCCACCGACTTCAGCTGTACAAGGCTCAGGTGCGGCCGCATATGGGGTACTGTTCTCATCTCTGGGCGGGAGCCCCACAGTACCAACTCCTTCCTTTTGATCGCATCCAACGTCGGGCTGCTCGAATTGTCAATGACCGCAGGCATTCCGGTAGGCTCGATCCGTTGTCGATACGAAGAGATGTTGCATCCCTTTGTGTCCTGTATCGAATATATTATGGGGAGTGCTCTGAGGAATTGTTCGAAGCACTACCAGCCGCACAGTTCCACCACCGCACGTCACGCCGTAATCTCGCCTTCCATCCACACCATCTGGATGACTGGCGATTTACCACCGTGCGCTTCACCCGTAACTTCTTTCCTCGTACGGTGAAGCTGTGGAACGACCTTCCATCTGCGGTATTTCCGAACAAATTCGACATTGGGGCCTTCAAGAGACGAGCGTATATGTCCATTAAAGGCCGGCAAAGCACCTGCGACACTCCTGGTGTTTCAGGTGTTTATGGGCGGCGGTGATCACTTAACATCAGGTGACCCACTTGCTCCTTTGCTTGCTCTGCCATAAAAAAAAAAGAAAAAGACTGTGCAGTAGCGCGGAGTCAAATGAGGTGGCCACTCAGCATTATGCTGCAGCGTCAATGACTACTGCAGCACTGATTTTCAGTAGCCCCTTTTTTGCCACGGTTTAGCCATTTAGATGAGTATAATATTAATATGATGAATCTTATTTGTTTTATTTGTTTTTTTTTAGTGCAATTTTTTCAATCTTTATATGCGCTGTCTTGGCCAGCACTTGCTTCGATGTATATCATCTGTTTTATCTCCGGAAAAGTAAGTAATTCTACACTCAATGCTTATTCATATGTATAGCGATTATATTGTATATCTTATCGGTTAAATCCGCTTCCACCATAGGCAAACTACAATTTATGTAGAGTAATATATTATTTAAGTGATTTAATTATAAATGATAACATGAAATTAAGCTTGACCTTAATCACCAAGTGAAAATAACAAATCTATTTGTTTTTCTGGCGCTCCAAGCGTAAACGAAGACAAGGGAACCACTGAAATTAACCACATATACCTACAACCACGTGCTCGTTTAAGGCCTAATATTAAATTTAATCTATAAATGTTTTATTGTTTCAAAAATGTTATAAGGTTAAGTGATTTCTATTGTTTCAAAAATGTTAAAAGGTTAAGTGATTTCTAGTCCAGTCAATTTAGCGCTTAACCTCGGAATTAGAGGTAATAAACTAAATATTTGTATATACCTTTCTTTTGGCATTCTAAAAGCTGTCACAGAAGTGTCATATAATGCCGTGTTTGCATCGGAAGTTATACGGGTTCAAAGGTTATAAAAATAGTTTTTGGCGCTTAACTTAGTTTCTATTGTTTCAATGTTGGTAACATTCATTATAACAATGTATTGCACAAAATTTAGGATCAATTAAATTTGAACCTTTTTTTCTTACGCTCAATCGTTTTTGAGATAGAGGACGGTAA
The DNA here is from genome assembly GCA_001586405.1 of Phoebis sennae. Classification (NCBI taxonomy): domain Eukaryota; kingdom Metazoa; phylum Arthropoda; class Insecta; order Lepidoptera; family Pieridae; genus Phoebis; species Phoebis sennae. The sequence continues at coordinate 66,804 of LQNK01000173.1, read as the reverse complement.
ACGCACAGCGTCAACTGTGAATATTACCGTCAATTTTGAATAATTTGTATTATTTATCAGTTAATATATTATATTTCACAACATCTTACAATTAACATATACAAAGCAGGTAAATATATAAAATATATTAGATTAACATATTGAACAATATAAGTGAATTGTAATATGTTGTGACATATTATAATATATTAACTAATAAATAATACAAATTATTCAAAATTTAAGGTAATATTCACAGATGACGCTGCGAGTTTACCGCCCTCTATCTCAAAAACGATACAGCGCATGACAAAAAGGATCAAATAAAATTTATCCTAAATTAATGTTTTTCAACTTTAATAATTTAACATATGTTTTAGGCCCAAAGGAAATGCACCCACTTCGATTGTTCTCCGCATACACGAATATTGCTAATCTCACGAATATTTCAAATAAACCGGGAAATTTAGAATGTCTTGATGGAATAAGGGCAATAGCTATGCTGTGGGTGATTCTTGGACATACATTCTATCTTATCCCCGGAGTGGGAGCGAACCTTTTAGATATTCTTGAGGTAAGTTTTATTTGTTTTTTTTAGTGCAATTTTTTCAATTTTTATATGCGCTGTATTGGTCAGCACTTGCTTCGATGTATATCATCTATTTTATCTCCGGATAATATATTTAACTTTACAGATAAATGTTCAATCCTTGCCTTATCATGTCTAATTATTTTCTTATTTATTTTAAAACAACCAGTTACGATCCCGAAATCAATTTGGCCTTGACCTTATTTCTTCTAATTGACATAAATTAAGTAGCGACGTATCATTTATATATTGTCGAGTTCAATTAAATACGCCCACAAAACAATCTTACTGATATTATAAATGTGAAAATTTGGATGTTTGTGTCAATTGAGCCGCAACTAGCGAAAGAATTATGTCGTAATTTCGTACAAAGATATACATATAGCTGGATAAGATAGATACATAAATTATTTATGCAAGAAAAAAGGTACAAAGCAAAGAGTAGTACATAGTCTAGAAAAACATTGCAGAAAACAGAAAATAGACATATAATACGTAAGAAGATAAATTCTGCAGTGTACTGCATTTCTCGAAAAAATTCATAACTCAGCATAATATGTCACAGTCGTTCGACCATGACGCTGGTATTCTGTTATGATCCCAGGAGGATATAAACTTTAGTGCCTTATGGTAAAAAATAAGAGAAATAAGTAAAAAACATATAGTACATAGTATAAATTAGCATAAATATGTAGGAGGTCACTAGATTAGGTGATAGCATACTGATATTATATCCGAATAATGCGAGCGAAGCCGTGGGCAGAAGTTAGTATAAAATAAATCATAAAGTTATATTATTAAGTACATATCATAAATGAAGAAAGAAAGAAAAAAAGAGAGAAAGAAAAATATTTATTTGCAACAACTATGCACATACATACGAGTGCATTTTACAGAAACAAATACAAACATTTATAAATACAAAGATAAACATAATAAAAATACATATGCACGTAATTGGTGTGAAAAGGTTCGAGCTCAGCATCGTGCTGGTCGCAGGTAACCAGCGCTGGTCTTCCGTTCGGACCCCTCTGTGACGTGAAACTATTAAGCCAGCAGTCCCAATCACGTGTACAATAAAAACAAATTAAATGCAAATTAACTTATAAATAACACAAGAAGACAAAAGAAAAAAGGTAAAGCAAACTAATTGCATGATGTTTCAGTGGCAAGAAGCATTAAAAGGTATCTGGGTAACCGGCGCTCTCCACACCGTAGACACATTCTTTATGCTCAGTGGTTTACTACTCGTTTATATTTCTATGGCTAAATATAAAAGTGGTGGTAAGTACAGTACGCATATTCGTTATTATTCTTCTTTCTCTTCATTTGATTCCTGTCGTAGACAAAATTGCCAATGTCAGGTTTTTGGTCAGAGCATCGGGGAATATACTTAGTCGGTTACTTTTGGCGGTATGTGCTTTGGAGAAAACAAGGATGAGATGGCTCGCTGTAACAACGAACTAAAAATGTATAAATGATATATTGTAAATGCGAATCTTTTCATTCGCGAGTCCGACTCACGCTTGGCTGGTTTTATTTTAAGTAACATTCAAGTTTCTTGCCCAAAAATTCTTGAAATATTGGCAACTATGGGTAACCCATAAACACATACTAAAAATGACAACCCATACTTTATGTTTTCAATCTGATTTGATTTTAAAATTATTTTTGAAAAAATAGTCCTCATTGCATTTAAGATTTTTTTTATTTATTGAAGTATTTTTTATTTGCTTTCAGTTGGTTTACTCAAGAGGCTCCATATCTTCTATCTTAACAGACTTTTACGAATGTTCCCCTTACTAGCGACTATGGTACTGTTTGAAGCATCTCTTTACAACAGATTGTCAGATGGACCCCGGTGGGATTTAGCTGGCCATGATGTCCACAAGTGCAGGGCCTTTTGGTGGTCGACTTTGTTGTATGTGCAGAATATTGTTAATACTCATGAAACGGTTCGTAGTTTTTGTTACTTACATCATCTTTATACTTTAAATATTTATGTTGATTACCTATGAATATTCGACTTTACGTTTGCTTTTGACAAAACAACATGCAGTTCATAAATAAGTTTCTTATTGAGACACTAGTATAAGGTAAAAAACATTCCAAGTAATAAAAATTGACGCCAGCGTTTCCGTGCCTTCCCCACTCTCCCCTCGTAAAGTGTCGAAAAGAAGTTACCTAGTAATTGTATATGATTTACAAAAGTAATGCTTAAAAAATAAAATCATATAAACGCATACACTCTCGTCTTATCTGTGACAAGGTATGATCTAACTTTTATAAAAATCATTAACATACAATGATATATTATAATGTATAGATATGTTATCTATACATATAATAAAAAAGTAACCGAACCATTTCTGTACATTGAATATTTTTCAAAAAGAGTAATTGGTATGCAATATGTATGTTCTATAGATGCCAAAACCATGGTTAGAATTTTTTTTTTCTGTTTGTCTGTTTGTCTGTTTATCTGTTTGTCTATTTGTCTGTTTGTCTGTTTGTCTGTTTATCTGTTTGTATGTGCGTCAATCACGTAAAAACCACTGGACAGTTTTTCATAAAATTCCACATGCTGATAGACCAATATTAGGTGCAACTTATAGGCTACATTTTATTTGAAAAAAATAATTTTAGGGGTGGTTCTCCATACATGTAAACGGAGGGTAAAAAAATAAATTCGCGAATACATCATCAAATGAGGTGTCATTAGATAGGTCTTTAAAAATGAACTAGAGGTTACTAAACGCGTTTTTTGTTAAATTAATTTTTTTTTAGATATACGCTTCTAAAGTCGTGAAAATGTCATACCACGTGACAATGTAAGATTTTGGTTGACTTACGGTCATGTCTTTTTTACTCTTAACGTGTAGATACGGTAAAAACACTCAATAAATTTAAAAAATTTAAACAAAACTCGGATCATGTGCTTTTCGCAACGACCTTTACAAGATAACCTGAACATAACTTATAAAAATGCAAATATAGAAGAAGCTAACATTTCAAAATTCCTTGGACTTTACCTTAATTCAAACCTGTCTTGGAAGGTTCACTGTGAGCATGTATCCAAAAAACTACATAGCAGTGCATACATGTTACATAAATTATCCAAAACATCTAATAGAGACACAGTTGTCACGGCATATTACGCATTTGTAGCATCTTTATTAAGATATGGAATAATATTTTGGGGTAGATCTACCCTATGGCAAACAGTTTTTAAGGCTCAAAAGCGATGTATACGCGCTATTGTGGGCATATGTGCCACAGATAGTTGTGAACCACATTTTAAAAAATTAAACATACTTACTATGCCTTGTCTATATATACTGGAAGTAGCCCTCTTTTTAAAAGAACATCCGGACCTTTTTTCTGTAGTTAATAGTAATTCAAGTCGTAGAAACAACAGTGTTCGATTAGCCTTACCATTTTGTAAAACTGCTCTTTTCCAAAAAAGTATTGTAAACATGGCGCCAAAAGTATACAACAATATTCCTGAATCAATTAAATCTCTACCTTACAATAAATTCAAAAGGTGTCTAAATTCATTTCTCGTAAAAAAATGTTACTATTGTGTTAATGATTTTATTATAGATCCACAAATAATATTGTAATTTGTAGCTATATTACTGTTTGATGTTGTAAAATTAATTTTTATATTTGTATGCCTTATGTAAGGCAAGAAGTGCATGGAACTAAATTTTTAAAAAATGTCACCTACTTATTGTAACCCACTTCTACAAATAAATATTATTTCATTTCATTTCATTTCAAAAAAATAAATTCTCAACAACTTAAAACAAATAAATAACTCTCCGCCCGCGGCTTCACTCGCATGGGCAATTTTCTGTATTTTGAAGAGGCGCGTGCACTGTGAGATTTTGGTGAAACGTATTTCCATAGAAAATTATAAAAAAACACTATAGACATGCGCATATATCAGCGGTCCTGCGACCGTAATTTTTTAAAACTTTTGTTGTGCGCCTCTAAAAAATACAGAAATGAGTAGCCCACGCGTGCGAAGCCGCGGGCGGAAAGCTAGTTAATAATAAAACAAAAATATATGAGTAGTACAAAATGCCTTATTGCTAAATAGAGATCTTTTTCAGGTAAGCCGTGGTGAAGGCAAGCAACAAGCATGTTTAATATTCATAAAAATAAATTTTGATTTACTCTTAAGCCTTTCAGGATACAGATGACTGTTTATTTTATTTTTATAAGTTTATTTTTAACGTTTCCTACGTGTTCTCATTAAAAGATTCAGTTGTCATCACGCTGACTTTAGGACACTCACAGTCCAAATTCTTTCAACATATTTAAAACCCACCGCTAGAACACGCACGACGTTTCTCGTAAACTAAAAAAACCTCGCTCGTTCCCTAGTTACATCAACTGTTTTTAGAGCAAGCGTCCCAAGAGCTTTTCCTTGTACGATCGATATTTAATGACCCCACGTATATCTTCGACATGTTTCTATTTCAATAGCCAACTTTTAATTGCGTCTGACAACAGGGCTAATTGAATTACCTAATGAACTGTTTCTAATGCAATTTTTCTTGTGTTGACTTGAGGTACGGAATAAAACGTTAAACAAAAAAGTTCGTTGCAACTAATATTTTTTTTTTTTTTCTTATGAGAAGTCCTCTTGAAAGGATCCCTCATTTGTATTGCAATCTAGCCGTATTGGCTAATAAGCAATTTAACTCTAACTTAAATTTCTAATAAAAGTTTTTAAGAAAATGTCCAGCGACTTATTTCTTATTGTCTATATTAAATGAAAGACACTGTCATATTGTGTTCTTTACACTGCACTTCACTGCACTTATTGTTATCTTTTAACTACACTAACTCAAAAGGTTTAGTTCTTTTCAGTCTTCTCACTATGTCCGTGTTATTAAGGAGCTGAGCTGCCTCGATATTCACGTGTTGATGAAGTCTGTTTTCATGAGCTTCGGCATATTTTTTTCTA